>CM031241.1:104266746-104681746 GCA_018340775.1 Taxus wallichiana var. yunnanensis
AACATATTGAGGTATAAGTTCATTTCATTCATGACAGCATTTTGAAACACAATATATAGCTTCATTTTTCCCAAAAATGAACAGAGAAGATATTTTCACAAAATCACTTACACGTGACAAATCGAGCCATTTAGAGAGTTCTATCCTCATCTCTTAAGGAAATGCAAAATTAAGGAAATGTTAGGTAAAACTTAGTTTAGTAAGTAATTATGCATTTTAATTATGTTTTAGATTGTCCATAGTTACCATCGGTAACTAGTTTGTTAATTAGGTAATGTGGGGTAAATTTTTAGTTATATGGTTTATTTGTTAAAACCATATTATTGTTTTATATTAATTCACACATATATTTTGGTTGTGTTGTTTAACCTATAAAACCATTGTTTTTGTCTGTACATGATTGGACAATATCTATAAATATTAGATCCTTTATTTTTATGTAAACTAATTTTTCCTAATAAATAAAAATACATCATTCTACCTCCTATTTCCTTTAGTATCTCCAAAGTGGTTGTTTATGAGTTTTTGTTCAAATTGAGGAAGTTTAATGCCTTTAACTAAAACTTGTGTAAAGTAGCTAGAAATTATATAAATGAATCCTTCCACAGCCAAAACATACAAATATGGAGCTAAAGGGCATCCTTTCCTTATGGACTTGAAAATACCAAATATAGAGGATTGGGCTCCATTTATGGAAATGCTGAGACTCTTGTATCTTGAAAAAAGAAGATTGAAAGATCATACTGAAAGCCTTGTCCAAAACAAGGCATGATTATGATAAAATACCATTCTATCTTGTCATAAGATTTTTAAAATTTTTTTTGGTCGGATACCCTATCCCATTCTATGCCTTCAAAACGCATTTATAACATTATCAAGAATGTACACATTGCTCAATGTAACTCATTTTTTTGCCTTTTGTGAATGATGAGGAAAGGAGATGCTTGAGTCATTTGCCAAAACTACGGCTATGATTTTGAAGGATACATTTAAAGAGTAATGGGCTTCCAATTAGCACTTTGTTCTTGGTCACTAGCTTTGGGAATAAATTTGATGATGCCTTGATTGATAAGTTCCCCCAAGGTGTTAGAGGTCATGGCTTTGAGATTAATTTTTTTAATTAGGTCTTGCAAAGTCACATAATATTTTATAGAATTCACGGGAAATTCATCAATTCTAGGGTTTTGTCATAATCCATTTGTAAAGTTTCTTCTTTCGGATCATCAATGATGAGAGGTCTATCACATGAAACTCTTTAGGCATGTGAGAGCTTACGAAAGGACCACTTGGAGATATTTCATGATAACTTCTTCTCTTGTAGGTGACAAATGTTAGGAAGCAAAAACATCATGATAATGGTGGATAAAAGATTACATGATGTCTGTTAATTAGGTAATTCTAAAATTGGTCATTTTAATGGCTTTTATTTAGTCAGTAATATGATAAGATCAAAGAACGGGAAAAATATTCAAAGGTTCTATCTCCAATTTTAAGTCAATCGAACCTTGCTCTAAGTTGTGCTCCTCAAGATTTATAGGATTCCTCCCCCTCAAGCTTGTGTCGTTAATAAGTCACTTGATTTTGAAGAGAGATGTTAAAAGGAGAGATATTGAGATCGTGTGAAATTTTTGGAATTCATGATATGAAACTTGAAGAGATCTTTGTCTATAAATGGCTACTTGTTTCCCATATGGGTAGAGAGAGGTGGTGGTTCTTGGATAGTATAAACCCACCATTCAATCCATCCTACATACCTTGTTGGTTTGGGAATCATGTTCCAATTCCTTGTAATATGTCCTAACGATATCCCATGCCTAAGATGTGTAGTGTTGAGATAGAACCTGACACTTTTTTTATTTTTAGGTGGGGAGTATTCCAAATAAAGAAAACATGGGTGGGATGATGGCAAAAAATAAATGTACACTTAACCATAGAAATCAGGCTATTATTAGTGGAACAAAGAGAGAAAAATTCTTGCTCAATAAAAATATCATGACCTAGCCTCTTTATCACTCTATCTTTCTGTTGTTGAAAATTAAACCAAACGAACTAGGTTGAATTAGAATCTTTCATATGATGGTGATTTCAGTCATGAATACCAATCTCATGCCACATGTAGAATCGGGCTTCACATTCTCCAACACACCACCACATAGGGAGGTGACCTTCCTTATCTTCATTGGATTCAACCATGTTGAAATCTCAACATAAAATCTAGGGGGCATTTGGGAGGGATTCGTTTATCCAACACCGAAAATGAGCTTGATTGACCACATCATTAGAAGTGTACGTTCCAATCTAATGATATGCCCGTCAAAATCAAAGATGTACCATATCACATCGTGGGTGGGGTCAAAGCCCCACAAAATTATATTATGAGTAAGCTCTAGTGTGATCAACATGATGATGCCTTCATGACCTAGCTTGTAATTGGACATATGGCAGATACCACTGACCAAATAGTGTGCATGAGGAAAATGAAGGAGAAAACTAAAGATTTTAACTTCATGTATGCACAAAACTTTCATATAGCAAAAGTGTATACAATTGTCTCTAACAAAATAAGTACAGTCGGTTCATTAAGACTATGAACATTCCAAGAGTTCATAATCATTGCGGAAATATTAAGGAAAATGAATCCTCATCATCAAGATCTTTGAGGAAGAAAACTTATTACTATTGTTAAGTTTTTCTGGGGAAAGAGGAACATAGTCTAAAATTTGGAACGACGTCATTTTTCTTGGAAATATTCTCCATCTTTTGAATGGGAAGGGCTCAATAACGGTGAAAAAATCACTAGCACTCAAGCAAGAAAAAATTTCCGTCTAGATTACTTGCCCCAAAATTTCATTATGAAATCTGAATAGTGGATGTAGAGGCATATTTGATGATGCGTTCAAGTAGGGTGCGTAAGAGCAGCGGTGGATCTTTAACAACGAGTGTTGGAAATTTTTGACAACATATTTGATAAATCTTGAAGTACTCATAAGATGTTATATGGATAATAGGGTTTGGTCGAACTGTGAGGTACACTTTTTATTCATGAGTATAGTCCATCCATCGAGGTTGTTTTAGAAGGATTTATGTCTATGTGATTATTTTATGGTGAGGGTTGGTGTGTAGTAGCCGTTAAAGGTAATTCTAGAATCATATGGTTCGAGGCTTAGAACCAAAATCAAATATTTTGAAGGTTAATGTAAATCACCCACCGAGAGAATTGAGTGCTTCCAATATAGATATCAATGGTTTCCTTAAGGTGTTTGGCCGTATCAATTTCAACACAAACACAATTTTTAGGATGGGATGTGTATAATTTGGGTTGTTCAAGGAAAATGAAATTCCTAAGGGTTTGATGAGTTTCTCAATAAATCAAAAAGTGGAAGAGGAAGACTATGAAACTCGACCTAAACTAGGATTTTGAGCTTAGCTCACTCCAAATCATAGAAGTCTCATGTCCAGGTGGGAAAACACAACCAAAGTCTTGCGAATAAATAATGGCCCGTGATGTAGTGCCCACTTCCCTTAGAAAATGTTTAAATATATTTTCTTCCTCCATATTATAGGTTGCATAATATGACTCTTTATCTATATATATTGACACGAGGTGCTTAGACTTGTAGTTACCTAGGCTATGTTCTTTTAAGACATTGAATAGGAACGGGTGCCAAAATTATGATTTGACTAGCATGGATACGACACGACATGTTGATACAATTTTGTTTTGATAGATATACATGGTTGATGTTGCAGGATTTTGATTTACATATATTTCTGATTTGGATTATACACATGAATTGCATTGGTAGTTACTATTTAATGGAAACTTATTGACAAAAGTTAATTGTTAGAATTTGGTATGTGTGCTTGTTGTATTGGCTTAAATGATGAATAACAAATAATAAGTATATGGATAATTGATTCAAGTGAATTAGTCTTTATGACAAGTTTTTCATACTCTATTGGAATATATAGCCATGAAAATTATGGTGAATTTGATTGATAGCAATTGATTTTGAAAATTATATATTTGAATTGTATGCAAATTGTTCGATGCGTGTGTTTGTGAAATAGTTAGAATTGATTTACATATCATTTTGAGCAGGTATGATTTGTGTGTTGAGTGTGTAGATGACGAACATGTATACGAAAGACTATAATCATGAAACAAACAAAAATAAAACAAAACAAAATATGATGAAGGGTGTCTAACTCACATAGGGATCATTGGCCAATAATGTGTCACTTAGGCTAGGAATTTGATTGGGAATGTAATTGTGTAAAGTGAATCTAGTTTTAATGTTGTCTTTTATTCCTTAATCTTAATTTATTTTCTCTTCACTTTAACATTTGGATTGATTAGTTTGTTTGTCTTTGATTTCTGATTTTATTAAATTGTAATTTGAGTTGTAAAATTAATCCCCTTTCTTTTTTTTAGATGTTTGGGATTATGTTTGTGGTTGAAAAGTTTTCCAATTAAGGAAAATTTGAATTTGGGCTTTAAGGGAAAATTTAGAAGGTGTATGGGACAAGAAAATCTTGTCCAAAACCTTCCCATACACCTACCCATAGGGTAGTTATACCTTTTTAGGCCACTTGAGGGCCTAATAGTACCTCATTTAATGCTTGTAATCTTTCTCTCTTTTCTAAATAAGATTGTGTAAGTACTTCTCTTACTTGTTTTTGACTTTGTAATACACTTGAGATTTAGGTTATTCATTATGATTTGATGAATTGAGATTTTTCGGAGTTCTTGTAAATCAAGTTTTGTGGATGTGATCAATTTATTTTATTTTCAATTTCTTTATTTATTTTTATGTGAAGATTTTGGGGATAAGGGTTGAGTACGAGTCAAGTCATGTAAAATGTGAAGTGATGGATTATAAGGATGACCCATATGAATGTGTAAGTGCTTTCTTTTCATGTTTGGGGATTGGAGTTGTTTTTGGGGATGGAGCATGCCACATGGCATGATCCTAAGGGATCCTCCACTTTGAATTTTTCCTATAAATATGAGTCTTTTTCATAATTTTTGAGAGTTCACTTGGTCTTAGGGAGGTGTTGTTCGATTGGAATTTCTTATAGGGATTATTGGAGAGCTTGGATTTCTTACTTGAAGAACATTTTGGGACATACAACCCATAGGTATTCCTTACCTGTTTGATTTCCTATTTGTAATGTAAATTTAATCCTTTGAACTAATTTCAAAATTGTGATTTTAATTACCCATTTGGGTATGTGTTTATTTCATCAATTAAAGTGTTTTGTTGAGGATTACATGATTCCATCGTAGGCATGCAAGTAGTGTTGTGTATTGGGATTGTGGTTTATCATTGGAGGAGTAAGTAACGTTCGAAGAGAGGGATATGTTCCTTCTTTTAGATTTTGTTTTGGTGGAACCAAGGGGAGGAGAAACTAGTCCTAATGGAGTGATAAGTGGTTGTAGGCATGAGAGCTATAAGTTTGGATCTAAATTTTTTTTTTCTTTCTTGCGTAGGAACCAATGGCTAACTACCCTCTCCTAGTGGAATTATAAGCAATATAAGGTTGTATTTATTTTCCCAATTCAAACCATAGTTGGTTTGATTGTGTGTATTTATTTCCTTTGCATAGTTGGCATACCTTGTTGTTTATTCCCTTTGTTTACTTAGACGTTGTGAACTTTTTTGCATGATCGTGTCGTGATATGGGTGTTGAGTTCACTCTGAATATCGGTTGTTGGTTCTTGAAACTTTTGTGAGTTAGGAAACTTGTAGGGCAATGAGGATGTGATCATTCCCCCATTGCGTGGTTGGGTGGTAAGTATCATCGGATTCCTTATTTTGTTTGCTATGGTAGTGTCTTAGTGAAGTGTATTGAAGTTGAAGTTAGTTGTGGATAGAATTGGATATTGGGATTCATGCAAATTACACTCTTGCGTCATTTAAAACCTTGTAAAGTGTTGTCCAGGTTTTTTATCATGAATTCTTGTGAGCATTGTAATGCAAGTGGAAAAGTATGTTTTTGTATGGTTGTATTCCAATCTATATGTGAACAAATTTGTGTTGATGGTTGTATTTGATAATGGATAATGAATCAAGATGAAGTTTACTTTTATGTCTCTATTTTCATAGAGTTATTTATAAAAGTGTATGGCATTGCACTAAGAGTAAATAAGCAATATAGTGGTTGCATTCTTGGTGTTAAAAGTTGTATTGTGAATAGAAAATGAAATTGAACCTTTCTTTCAGGAGAAATAAATTGTGTCATTTCGAAAAATAGTATAATGATCTTAATAACATTGTGAACATTGGCCATTTTCTCTCCCTATATTTATTTTCTTTGTGGGTTCATCTATTTTATAAAATTTTAAAAGCATTGTGTTGTCGAGAATGAAGTAAATTAGAGGGCTATCTTACATTTTCATTTACTTGTGCATGGGTGATGATAAAGATATGAAAATAAGGTTGTTGAGTGAACACTTGTTTAACCTCTTATAAATTATATGGAATTCTTTCTTTTGATTCAAAATCCTTATCAATTATTAGTTGGAAATGGGTTCTAAAATTATGTATCTCCTATTGAGTTAAATTTTGATTAAGGGGATGTTTGGGTAAGAAAATAGAAGTATCTAATTTCCATAAGAAACTTGTTAAGTTAGAGGAGTGAATGAACTTAGCTTCAAAATTTGTAATAAATATGGTCATAATGATCATAAACTTACTTATGATTATATAAAGTTTATTGCTTGAAAACCACAATTTGAGCTCGGATTGTCGTAATGCATATAAACACTCTATTATATTGTGAGCCTATAATATTAATAATTTGGAACAAAAACCATATTGTAATGTAAGATAAGTAAATTTATCTACATTAATTAAGTTAAGAAATTTGGGACTAGTATGCAAGCATATAATGTATATATATTCTATAAATATATACAATATTATATTTATATATACTATATATATAATATAATATTTATATATACTAAATTATATTGTAATTTTCATGTTGTTGGACTATATATACAAGGAAAACATTTTTATTTACAGTAAATATAGTATAAATTTAAATATTTTAAGTTTTGTTACAACTTGGCAAAGCTAATTAAAATAAATTAAAGAACTATTGTGTGTGTGTATGTGTTTGTCTAATGTATGCCTCACTAAAAAAATTTGAACTCATCCCACACGCATGCCTGGTTCCTCTATTTTCTCTTGCATTCTCTCGAGCGTGGGATTGCCCCCACAATGGCGTACCCCCTAGGTCTGATCCCCAAGGGATCCAAGATTGATGTTGTTAGTCCCCCTTAGCAGGCCACTAGGTCTCTGCGATCTCTGATCCCCCTCCATCCTTTGCTCCTGGGTCATCTATGTTTCTAAATTAAGCGAAAGTGAAGGATGGAAATTTGTCCCTGTTCTTCCCCCTTGTAGTCACAAATGTTGATGTTGCCAATAGGGAGATTTCCTTGATTGCTAAACTTTTTGGTTTGCGCCCCCTGTTAGATGACATCAAAAAATGGGCTCATGCTAAATGGGATCATGGTGGCACCTTCTCAGTGGACTCACTTCCCAATGGCTTCATCATGTTTTTGTTTAGCTTGAAATATGATTTCTCTCATGCTCTTCTCAATGGTCCTTGGTTTTTTTACCAAAGAGGTTTCTATCTTTACAAATGGTCCCCAAGATTAAACACCTTTATTGAAATGATGAATGAATCTCTTATGTAGGTTCATCTCTTTAGCCTTCCCCTTGATTTCTAGGAGAAATATGTTATTGAGGGTATTGTTGATTCTTTAGGGAAATTGATAGCTATGGATCCCATGATGAAATCCAAATATCACCTGACTCATGCAGTATTTTGTATCATAACAAATGGAAGTGAACCCCTACCTTCATCTATTGATCTGTTCTCAAGCTTTAGTTTATGGTTTCAACCCTTCGAATATGAACATACCCCCAAACATGCTCTTCTTGTTAAGTTATGGGTCATCGTGCTTCTTCCTACATGCTTCCTTTCCTCACTTAAATCCAAACCTACTTTGAAGAAGATCCCATCGATTGACTCTCCCAGTTGAAATGGTAAGGGTATTCTTAAGCCCTCCTCAAAGGTTTACACCTCAAATCCTTTTGATTATCTGTCAATGGATGATTCCCCTATCTTGTCGTATTTAGATCTAGTTATGACCCCACTACACTCATCCCCTTTGTTTCCCTCTCTTATCCTCTTCTAAGTCCCTCCTTCCCTCATCTACCTTTTCCCTTGGAGGACAATGAGCTTCCTTCCGAGCCTTTCTCTCTTCTTGAGCATGTCATTACTTCTTCTTCTCCCTCCTCCCACATGGCTCCTCCCTCTCGACTCCTACAACTTCCCCTTTCTTTGACATTGTGGGAAACAAATCTGGTGGCCATCCTTGTGAATACCAAAACCGCATAATGACCAGAAACACCATGAATAATGTTGATCTTGTATTCTCCAAACTTAAAGTTAGACCTCCAAAATCCTCTAATATGCACTAAGAATTTGACCAAGAAGTGACCGATGGCACTTGAGTTTTCTTAAAGATCTATGGTATCCCCAAGAAAAGAGTTTCAAAATGAAATTTCTCTCTTGGAATATCAAAGGCATCAATACCTCCCAAAAATTTAGAATCTTCAAAGAAGCTCACATGAGGAAAAAACCTAATATTATTATGCTACAAGAAACAAAGCTGAAGGAAGATAAAAATATCCAAAAATTTTGGCCCAAATATTTTTTTACTGATCAAGTTTCTTCAGAAAATTCGGGTAGTCTTTGTATTCTCTAGGATCCTTCTATGTTCTGTGGGGAATGCATATTCAAATATAGCTCCAAATTGATGTTCTTCTTCCAATAGATAGGATCAAAATTTGGCTAGATATCCATAAATATCTACGTTCCTAACTCGAACATCTAAAAATCAAATTTGGCAAGACATCCTAGATATGGTTCAAAATTGGGGTTCCCTACCCTAGTTCATTATGGGAGACTTTAACACCCCCATGTTCAACAATGAAAATCATAAATGTATTCCTATGCGTGTGAGCTGCATGGGAGCTCTCGAAATTTTTTTCAATTTTGACCCTATTATTGACTTGGAGCTCCATGACAATCAATTCTCGTGGTCAGACAAAAGACTAGGAAAAATTCATATTCAAATGAGACTCGATAGGATGTTGGGATATTTAGAATGGATTTCTTACTTCAAAGAGGCATCCCTTCAAGCACTCCCGAAAGTATCCTTGGATCACTCGCCCCTTCTTCTCAATGTGGCCAAGGATGGAAGCCTTTTCTTCCCCCTCTTCCACTTTGAGTTCGCTTGGTTGGCTAATCATGATATCCATGACTTTATCACCAATTGGTGGTATATGGAGCTAACATGTTTTGCTATGTTCTACTTCACCAAGAATATTTTAGATGTTAAAAAAAATTAAGACATGAAAGGTTGCATCTTTTGACAACATCAAGGAAAGAAAAATCAAACTCATTCAAGACCTTGTTGAAGTGGCTAGAGTGATTTAAACCGAGGGTAGGCTATTAGATTTATACTCTTCATAACTAAACTCCTTGGAAAATCTCCACAAAACCATCAGAGAGGAATATATTTCTTGGAGGAAAAGATATCAAATCCTTTGGCTCAAGGAAGGTGGTAGGAACACAAAATTCTTCCACTTAACTTCCCAAAAGCACAAAACTTGAAATAGGATCATTGAGCTAGTCCAAGAAAATGGGGTGATCATCACTAAAGAAAATAGAACATAGAGGAAGTCACCTCATACTATCACTCCCTCATAGGTTCCGTGAAAGACAGATCCATAGATAAAATGGAATAAATGTTGGCTTTATTCCCATACTATCACTTTGTTGATATCAATAACTCCCTCTCTTGCCCTTTTGAAATGGATGATATGACCAAAGATGTCTTCGATATGAATGGGGAAAAATAACCGAGTCCCGATGGTTTTCCTACTACCTTTTTCCAAAACTTCTAGGATATCATCAAGGAGAACCTCCTTTTGGCTATCAAATAATTCCAAATCAACAAAGTGTCCTTCTCAAAGAATGAAATTCCACCTTTTTCACTCTCACCCCTAAGTCTATAGACGCCAAAAAAATTGTCTAACTTTCAACTGATAAGTACAATTAATACTGTTATAAAATCATCACTAAAATGATGGCTAATAGAATTAAACCCTTCATCTACAGATTGATCTCAGACAAAAAATATGGCTTCATTCAAGGGTGGTTAATTCAAGGTGCCATCATCACAATCCATGAAGTGATCCACTGGGTTCACCTCACAAACTATACTAGCTATGTGTCTAAACTTGATATGAAAAAATCTTTTAGCAGGTCAACTAGATCTTTCGTATCAAAGTTCTCAGAAAATTTGACTTCAATGAAAAATGGATAAGGTGGGTTCATTGTTATATCTCCACCCTTCACTTCTCCATTCTCATCGGTGGTCTCCTGGAAGGTTATTTTTGAGAAAGTGAGGAATTATCACTACCGTGCTTCCAATTTCTACTCACAATAAGTTTTTTGATACGATTCTCCTTGGAGCTACATTGGTTGTTGAAGCTAAAACTACGGTGTACACCTTGACTCTTACCAAGATGCTTCTAGCCAAAAGGTCAATTTTGGCCAAGTGTTGCATCTCCTTCCTTAACACTCCTCCCAAGCGTAAGAGAAAGATAACAGACATCCGAGTGCATAATTGTTGATCTTCCATCCTCCTATCGAGGTCTTCCTCTCTTAAAAGGTAAATAGGTAAAAGGGGTTTGGGATTCTTTGCTAGACATATTTCAAAGAAAATTTCTAGTTTTAAGGATTCACTCCTAATCCAAGTGGTAATCTTGAACTTGTTAAATCTACCCTCTAAAGTATGCCAATATACTATATCTCTCTCTTAAAAATACCCTCAGTGGTGGCCTCAAAAATTAAACAAATTAAAAACACTTCCTGGCTTGCCAAGTTCGGAAGAGAATAAAAGAACTCACCTTGTATCCTAGGACTGGGTTTATAAACCAAAAATACTAGGAGGCCTTGGTGAGAAGAATAGGTAATATGAATAAAGCTCTTCTCACAAAATTGGGATGGGCCTTGACCACGTGATAAAGTGCTCGTGGGCTTCATTTTTAGGGAAAAGTACTTGAGACTTGAATTTTATTTCTCTCTCGACAACCAACTTCTGTTGGATCGACTATATGGAACTCTATTATTAGCTATGAGGACTTTATCATTAAAGGTGTCAAATGGTGCCTACAAGATTTTAATGAAATTGAATTTTTAAATGACCGATGGATCTCAAATTAACTTCTTTCAAAATACCCTTCTTGGCTCCCTATCATGCCTCATCTAATTCACACTTTGGGATCTTCGGTTGTTAACTACATTGACAAAGTTTACCCCCTCCTAGATGGCACTTTCCTAAATGACAAGGTTGTGATCACAATAAAATTGGTCTAGTTGATTCCTTGAAGTAGCTCCTATCTACCTTGCATATCAGCTTATACCCCTCTACCGATAAGGTTATCGGCCTTGGAACTCTTCCGACTCCTTCTCTGTTATCTTAGCATGTAACTCCTTTTCTCCATCACAAATTAAATCCCTCTCAAACACTTCTAGCCTACTCATGTTATCCCCAAGACCAACATGTTTTCCTAACTTTTTTAGAAGGACGTTACACTTACTAGTGCTTATCTACAATGAATAGGTTACTCTCTCCCTTCTCAATGTAACTTTTTCTTAAAAATTGTTGAAGACTCCTATCATATTTTTGTCCAATGTCTTTTTCTTCTAGAATATGGTCTTATATTCTAAACAATTTTGGAATCATATGGAATTTTCTAGGTTCTATAAAGGACAAATTTTAACGATGGTCCTCACCCTTCCAAAACTCAGGCCTCTCTTTGGATTGGAAATCTCTTCTCCCCATGTTGACTAGGGATTATGGAAGGAATGAAATAAGCACATATTTAAAGACTCTTCTAGTGGAGAAGACATTGTTTCCAACTCTATCATCATCTCTCTTCAAGAAAACCTTAACTCTTCATTATGAAAATTAGGTAACTCTAAGAATTATCTCCTTACCATCGTTAACTCTAAAAAGATCTCCCATGAGATCCCGCTTCTAGAAAATCGATGCAATTTCAGAGCTGCTACGCGTTAAAAATTCCCCCTGACGAGTGGGGAAATTATATGTAGATGGTGCCTCTAGAGTGAATCCCAGTACTTTAGGTTGTGGGAGTGTTTTGAGGGACCATCAACGTAATCTCTTAGTGGATTTTGTTGCATCTCTGGGTTTTAACAATAACCATAGAGTGGAATCTTTAGCCATCCTCAAAGGTAATGAATTGGTGGTCCTTAGGCCCCACCAAGATCATCATTGAGAGTGACTCTCGAATCTCATCAATATTCTAAAATATATCACTCCCCTCGCCTAAACCATCGACAACATCATTCAGGATATCAAAGCTATGAAGAAATATTTTACTAAAGTCATCATTTTAACACATTTATAGGGAAGGGAATGCCCTTGTTGATGCCCTTGTAAACAAAGGTGTTGAATTTTCTAGTCACACCTCTTGGTTTGAATATTTACCGAGAAAACATATCCTCAATTACAAGTAATGAAGCAACATTGGAAGTTAGTGACCCTCCTTTGGTTTGTTAAGTTACACATCTTTGGCTGCTTAATCTTTTAATTAATGCCCCCTGTTTCATCGCACGATTCACCATGGTGTTGCATCTTCTCTCTCCTCCATAGGGCTAGGCCTAGAAGCTTCAACCATCTCATTATTCCTTACAACGTCGCCCCTATCCCCTTGTACCTCCACATGAGCCTCCTTTATTTTTATTTTATTGTTGATTTTATTTTCTCCATGCTCACACGTGTCGAGGATAATCTCCGCAATGTATGATCTCCCTGCCAACTTCAGTATCATGTGACTTTTAAAAATTCTTGGATTTTTTAAATCACTATCTTACGCTATTATTTTTTGCAAAAAATATAATTCCTTCTCTATCTCTATCAATATGGGTAGAAAATTGGTTTGTGTGGGACCTACTAATTGTAGTGACATTAAGGAAGATAACAAATTTTAGGATATCCCTTGTTACATGCGGGGTCTTGGGTTTCATGGAGTCTCTGTGTAGTTACTCTCTCATGATTTCTAGTTGTATTCTCACCTCCTAGGATGGTGGAAAGGTCAAAGTTGGGGATTTTGTCTTCTCTATTTGTGTTACTAACATTGTTACTGCCATTGGTCTCCCTAGTTGTGGTGGTACTTACATCAAAAGGCCGTTTGTTGAAGAAATCACCGCTTGCATTGACGATCCTAATGAAATTCAGAAGTACCAGTATCATTTTGAGAGGAACGTGCTAAAGCATCCATGGAATAAGTTAATGCAATGCATTATGTGTTTTTTCACCATTAACGACCATTACAAATTCATTCATGGTATTCATTTGTTCCTCCTTTCTCATTTCTGCCATGGAAAGCTAGTGAACTTCCCCTAATTTCTCTTCAACTCATTGATGGAATCTATTTACTAGGCAAGGAAAGGTGCCAACCCTATTCTCCATCAGGGAATACTCTAACTTATTTTATCCTAAGCTACCCATGTCACCCTCATCCATTTCTATCCTATTATTCTTTTGAAGGGTAAGTGTAAGCTTTCTCTACTCCCTCCCCAATGTCCGCCTCCAATGCACGCTTTGCATGGTGTTGTTTCTTCCACCCCCTCATTTTTTCACCCTCGTAAGTCTTATCACCTCTGTCTCCCTCTTTTTTTCCCATTAGTACCCCACCTTCTCATTCCTTCTCTCCCCTAATTACCCTTCTACTTCACCCACCTCATCAAAACCTATTTTGTCACCCCCTTCCTTGTCTCCCTCATTTTTGTCTCGATCCTCGACAACCCCTACCTCTTCCTTAGCTCCTTTAGATGCATCTTCTTCTATTATGTTGACTCTAGAT
This sequence comes from Taxus wallichiana var. yunnanensis, assembly GCA_018340775.1. Classification (NCBI taxonomy): domain Eukaryota; kingdom Viridiplantae; phylum Streptophyta; class Pinopsida; order Cupressales; family Taxaceae; genus Taxus; species Taxus wallichiana. The sequence continues at coordinate 104,280,729 of CM031241.1, forward strand.
CTCATTTCATTTGATGTTGTTGTTGACACCTATGGAGACTCAGATAAGGATGCCCCTATCGATCCCAATTTTTAGGACAAGAAGTCTCCTGCTTCAAATTTGGCCATGTCTAGCTCACCTTCTATGGACCTTGCCATGGAGGAAAATGACCCTATCATCACCAATCTGGCACTATGATAATTCTTCCGGGAACTCCTCATGCTATGATTATTTACTAATGCACAGCTTTTAGTTTGGTGGATGTAATCTGGAAAGACAACAACAAACATAACACAAGAATACCATAGACTATGATAAGAAGGAATGATGATAAATCTGAAATATAAGTGTAAATTATAATATCAACATGAAATTGTTACAATCTCACCCATGAGGTACTTCAAGTGTTACTGACTTCAATTGCCTTCCAACAATAACTATGGAAGAAACTTCACAATTACACCTATTAATGGCTTCTTTAACACACCTTCAAAATGATGGCTTCCTTTACACACTTACTCATACAATATTTCTCACTACTTGTTTTTATCCTAAATGAGGGGGGTGGCCTCTCTATTTATAGAACTTCCAGGCTTATCCATCTTATCTCTAAGATAGGATAAGAAATATACTCTGACGAATCATATTCCATACCTTAACTCTTATCTGTACATGTAAGCTTATCTTTTAAGATAAGATAAACCTTATCATTTCACATGGGTTCCACATTTTTAGACTTTTACAAATAAAATACACAAAATATTTATGACCTCACTCCTTTTCCTTATTACCAATATAATATTTCTAATTCCTAATCATGTAGACCCTACTTCTCTACTTACCCTAACTTTGACATTTTAACATTATCGGACCACTTACGACAAATATTTACTTTTTACCACGACATTCCTATTGTACTTTTGACTATTACCGTACTTTATACATTATCAAGCGGCGTCGTGCATCGTAGTTTCGTTATCTTCTATCAGACGCTACTACTAATTATACTTAATAACATCCTATTCCTAATACATACATTAATAAAATAGAAATTACGGAGGAAAATTTTAGTGTCGACATCTTCCCCCTTCCTAGCTTCTACTCCGTCCTCGGAGTAGACTATTCTAGTGCTTGGAAAATCTTTAACTTGTCATGGTTGACCCATTTCATAATGGGAGTACCATCCAATTCCTCCAGTCGGTATGTACCATTTTCATGCACAACTGCTATTTTGTAGGGCCCCATCCATTTTGGAAGAAATTTTCTCTTCTTCTTTTTTGTATCTGGAATCATATACTAGAACCAAGTCATTCACATGAAATGGAGACCAATGGATCTTTTGATCAAAGTATTCCTTTTGCTTCATCTTCTTCTTATAGCTTGTATCCTTCGCTATTTCCCTCATTTCCTCTAGCAGATGAAGATGTACGAACCTTTCTTTTACTTAATCACTTTCATCCATCCTTTCATTTTTCATAACTCTCACATTGGGAATATCAAACTCAATAGGAAGAACTGGATCAATGCTATAAGCCAACTGAAATGGGGAGTATCTTGTTGCTGACTTTGATGTTTCCCTATATGCCCACAATGTTGCATGAATCCTTTTATCCCACTTATGTACTTGCAAGGCTACATCTTTTGCTAGAATTTGACACAACACAAAATTTGTTTGTTCCACCTGTCCATTTGTGCTTGCCTTGTATGTTGTTTCCTTCCTGTGCTTAATAGAAAAATTATTGACTAGGGATTCTACCACCTCATTAATGAAGTGACTTCCTTGACCTATTACAATTTCTAATGGAAAAAAAATTTGGTGACAATGCGTTCATATATGAACTTTTCCACTTCATCCATGGAAGTTGTTTTCAATGGCCTAGCTTCAACCCACTTGGTTAAATAATCATGGCAACTATAATATACTTATTTTGGCATGGGGTAGTTGGAAGTGGACCTAAAATATCTATTCCCCACTTTTCAAAGGGACCGAGTGGAAGAATAGGGCATAATGGAGTCTGTTAAAGTATTATGGTTACCATGTGTTTGATAAATATCACATGTCTTACAATAATTATAACAATCTCTAAAAAAGAGTGGGCGGTGATAACCGCATCCAATATCCTTCTTGTTGTAACTTGTCTAGAGAAGTTTCCTCCACATGTACCATTGTGTAATTCTTTATCAGCTCCTTCCCTTGATCATGTCCAACTGCCCTCTTGTACTGTCCATCAGGTCCTATTCGAAATAATACTCCATGCAGAATAGAATATGGATGACTAGCTTGAGTAATCTTCCTCTTAGTCTTTGCATTGGCACCATCAGGAAACTTGAATTCAATAAGATAACTCCAAATATCTATGTATTCACTAGGGATTGTGTCAACGGATAACAATGTTGCATCTGGGAAATCATCATCATCACAAGATGAACCTAAACCATCATAGGTTTGAGAGAGTGCATTTGCATTGACATGCTTCTTTCCTGGCCTATCTATAATATCAAATTCAAATTCTTGTAGCAAAATTATCCATCTTGCTATCCTCCCGATGGGTTAGGCTTATTTACAATATATTTTAGAGCTTGATGATCTTATTACAACTATAAATTTCTGCCCTAGCAAGTAATTTCTAAACTTCTTTACAACAAAAATGATAGCTAGATCCTCTTTTCAGTTATAGTATAATTTACCTCAGCACTACTCATTTGTCTGCTCCCAAAGTAAACTGGATGATCATTCCCATTTTCATCCTTTTGGCTCAGAGTACTTCCTAGTGCTGCATCTGAGGCATCAGTATACACAATGAATGGCTTTCTCTAATCTAGATTCTTTAAAACATGTGAAGACATCAGGGCTTCCTTCAGTTGTTCAAAAGCTTCATGCACCTTATTTCCTAGTTCATAAGTAACATCCTTCTTCAAGAACTGCGTTAGTGGCTATGCAATCTTTGAGAAATTATTGATGAACCTTCTATAGTAACTCACATTGCCTAAAAATGATCTCAACTTACTTCTATTCATAGGAAATGGTAACTCTTTTATTTTTTAAAATTTATCAGGATCAGTACCAATACCATCTTTGGATACAAAATGCACTAACAAAACACCTTTAGAACATCCAAAGACACACTTCGTAGGGTTTAGTGAGGCTTGTGCTTCATCTAACCTTTGAAATGTTGTCTCCATCTAGTGCAGGTGGTCCATCTTGCTCCCATAGATGCAAAAATCATCCAGAAATACTATGATGAAGTTCCCAATGTAGGGTTCAAACACCCTATTCATCAAATGTTGGAACGTTGCCGAAGCATTACACAACCCAAAAGGCATAACTCTATAAGAAAACGTTCCCCATGGAGTGGTGAATGTGGTCTTCAGCTAATCTTTCTTTGTTATACGAACTTGTTTGTATCCGCTATATCCATTAGCAAAACTATAGCACTCCTGACTAGCTAGTTCATCCAAGATCTGATTTGAGAATGGAATAGGGTAATGATCCTTCTTTGTTGCCTTATTGAGCTTCCTATAATCAACACAAATGTGTAGCTTCCCATTCTTTTTTATTGAGATCACATTGGGAGAAACCCATTCTGAATTCTCCATAGCAAATATGAATCCTGCATCAAGCAACTTATCTATTTCTTCTTTTACAATCTTCAAAAAAATTAGGATTCATTCTATATGGCATTTGTTTTATGGGCTTAGCACCATCTACCAACTCAATAGAATGTTCTACCCAACATACTTGATGGAGTTCCTTGTAATCAAAAGTGAATAGGTGTATGTACCTTTCAAAGAGCTAGATGTAGGATTCCTTCTCACTCTCTCTCACAACATCACCAATCTTTATTTTTTGGAGACGATCATCAATTTATTCTTCAGATAATTTTATTGGTTCATGAGTCAATGTGATTGGAAGGATATCCATGACCAAAACATCAACCTCACTTTCTTCATCTTCTGTGTCCACTTCACTGGTACTAGAGTAATCAGAGGATGTCCAATCATCAGTTTCATCACTTGAATCCATAGGTTTTGTCTTATGATGCCGAGGGATCACGTTTATCTTCACCCTCTCTCTACCACGTCTAAGTGTCATAAAGCCTTCATTCCAGTAGTTTCTTACATGAACTCTCCTTAGCCATGGTCTTCCCAACAACATTGGGTACACAACAGTACCATTTTTCATCACCTAAAATTCTACCACACATACAACACCCATAATCAGATATTGCCACATTTGAAACAACACCTTCTGGTTTAGTTTTTCCCTTATTTAATGACCTTAACATAAGTGTTAAGGGGCGATCAATTTTTAAACCCAAGATATTCATTAAAGACTCGGTCATTACATTAAGCGCATCACCTCCATCAACTAAGACATCATGAATTGAAATACCATTACATAATACCTCATCACTTGTGGAGTGTAGGGATGCCTCTCTGCCTCCAAAATAGGGACCTCAACCTCCTTCGTTCATCAAGCATTGAGTCCACTTCGCAGTTCCGCCTCTTCTCGAAGACATAGCCAAGAGTTGACCATATGTAATATTTTTAGGCCTTTTGGATAGATCTTCTAAGATGGAGTATGGTCCTTGTCCCTGTGAAATCAGACAATCCTGCAGACCCAACTTTCTTCTCCTATGTTTCTTACTAGTTTCTCCTTTCATCTTCTTAGGATCATTTCCATCTTGGTTATCTTTTTCTTTCTTTTTGTTACAAACACATCTACTTCATTATTTATGCTCTTATTTACTACATCAAAAGAATTTACTGAGGTGTTTTTCCTTTATCATTATCTCTTGTATCTGGATGTAGAAGCTCTATCTAGACAATTATACTTATAATGACCCTTTTATGATAACCATAGCATAGAACTTCAGAAATATTTATTTTTGGACCTCTATCTCCTCCCCGAGAACTAATTTTTTTCCTTGCGAGAAGATTAATAGTTAACTAGCCCATCTTCTTGAGAAGATATTCATAATTAGTAGATGTACTAGGAGAAATATTTGTGCTCACCGAGAGTGGTTATGGATTTTGGACCACAACTGCTAGTGTAGGCTCTACTTTAGCCACAATTTCTTTCGGCTCCTCCTCCATGCTTTCTTCTTTCCTTCTTGCAATCTCCTTTGCTTGTTCAATGGTAGTAGGCGGTCATACTTCACTTGTTGTCGATCTCGGCTTCATCCCAAGAATGAAGTGCTTACAGAGGAGATTATCCATGCCATTCATCAACCCATCTTCTAATCCTTCCTTTCGAATCTGGGCATCGAGCTTCCTCCTTAGCTTTAGAACACGAGCATGATAATCCCTTATCTTCTCCTTCTCTCCTTGGGATAGCTTTGTGATATCAATCATAAGATCTACATATTTTTGTTGTTCACCAAATTCTTCAAGAAAACTTTTAGTTAATAAATCCCATTAGTTTTTCACAGTATCACCTAGTGTTTCAAAGCACCTAAGGGCTGAACCATCCAAAAAGGTAGGAAAAAATTCAATCCATTGTTCCCTTCTTATAAGTCCATTACAAATACAATATCGTTTAAACTCTTGAATGAAAGAGGAAGCATCTTCATTAGATTGGGCTAAAAAAATAGGAATCTTCCCCATTTTCAAAAGTAACCACAGTGAAATACCAACCCACAAGTATAATCAATAAGACTTATGTGCACAAATAATTGGAATCACTATAATAGAAAATAGAAATGACCACGGTAAACTATGGTAACACTTGACTTACTACGGTAAAAACTGACTTTACTGTGGTAAACACTATTCACAAAGTAAAAAGTGAAGTTAATACGGTAAATACTATTCACGGCAAAAAGTGACTTTACCATGGTAACTACTATGCACGATAAAAACAAGGTTACCCTCAAATGTTTTCTGACTAAGTGGGAATATCTCTCCAAAAAATCCACCAATGAGGAATGGTCTTGGCAACGGAACCAAAATGTCATCACCAATCGGCACTATGATAATTCTTCAGGGAACTCTTTGTGATATGATTATTTACTAATGCACATCTTTTAGTTTGGTGGATGTAATATGGAAACACAACAATAAACATAACACAAGAATACCATAGACTATGATAGGAAGGAATGATGATAAATCTGAAATATAAGTGTAAATTATAACATCAACATGAAATTGTTACAATCTCACCCATGGGGTACTTCAAGTGTTAATGACTTCACTTGCCTTCTAACCATAACTATGGGAGAAACTTCACAATTACACCTCTTAATGGCTTCTTTAACACACCCTTAAAATGACGGCTTCCTTTACACACTTACTCATACAATATTTCTCACTACTTCCTTCTATCCTAAATGAGGGGGGTGGCCTCTCTATTTATAGAACTTCTAGGCTTATCCATCTTATCTCTAAGATAGGATAAGAAATCTACTCTGAAGAATCATATTCCATACCTTAATTCTTATACGTACATGTAAGCTTATCTTTTAAGATAAGATAAACCTTATCATTTCACATGGGTTCCACATTTTTAGAATTTTTACAAATAAAATACAGAATATTAATGACCTCACTCCTTGTCCTTATTACCAATATAATATTTCTAATTCCTAATCATGTAGACCCTACTTCTCTACTTACCCTAACTTTGACATTTTAACATTACCGGACCACTTACGACAAATATTTACTTTTTACCACAACATTCCTATTGTACTTTTGACTATTCATTGTACTATACATTATTGGCGCGCCATCACCGAAGTAGCCGTTATCTTCTATCAGATGCTACTACTAATTATACTTAACAACATCCTATTCCTAATACATACATTAATGAAATAGAAATTATGGAGGAAAATTTTAGTGTCGACAACCCCTTTACCCAGGATATTAACATCATCCTTTGTAAGATTCGGTGTGTTTTTATGGTCATCAAGCACTAGAAATATTACACAAATTTCCTTCAAGATGTTAATGATAATTCCTATGAGGAGATCAAGTGCTCCGTTGACATTGTGGTTAATTCTACTCACTACAACTTGAAGGATGATATGGAAGCAACCAATATCCTCCATGATATTCGAAATATGTAATTGGTTACCTCTTTTTCCTTTTTTTGGATACTTTTGTTGGATTTTTTTGGTACAAGGATTATGATCCTTCCAAAATCCTAAATTTTATCCAATGTTTGTGTGTGTGTGTGTGTGTATGTGTGTGTACAATCATTTAATTAAAATATATTATTCTTGAGTAATATAGGTTAAAATTTCCTATTTATAAATAATATAGAAATATTATCAAATCATTTATACAATATATATCTAATAGATCATACATTATCACATATACACACACACACACACACACACACACACATATATATCAATGATTTGTTTATTTAACTATTTATTTAAGAAATACTATACAAAATAAATTTATTTTAAGAAATAATATGTAAAAAAGTAAATAAACTTGGGGTGGGAGGGCTCCTCCTAGCCCACCCCCATAAATTATGTTTTACAAAATATAAAACAATTTTATTAAAAATAATAATAATATGTGACCATGGTCGTAACCCCCTCCCCCAAACCTCGGCATAATGGGGATGGTTGAAGCCATCCCCCACACCCCACCTCCTCCTTTTCCATCACCAACCCCCTTGACCCTCCTCTCACCCTGCTCCAACCTTACGACCGTACCTCGGCCCATTCCACACACCCATTCGACGACTCTAACCCTTTACGGTAATAAAACGTTATTTCCTCTCGTGCATCCATTTGGTGTTCTCGACGTTTGACATATTAAATTGTAGGTGTGGGTGTGGTTGATGTGTGTGTGTGTGTGAATGTGTGTGTGCATGTGCGTGTGCGTGTGCGTGTACGTATGCGTGTGCGAGTGCGAGTGTGTGTACGCCGTGCGTTGTGTGTGTGTGTGTGTGTGTGTGTGTGTGTGTGTGTGTGTGTGTGTGTGTGTGTGTGTGTGTGTGTGTGTGTGTGTGTGTGTGTGTGTGTGTGTGTGTGTGTGTGTGTGTGTGTGTGTGTGTGTGTGTGTGTGTGTGTGTGTGTGTGTTTGTGTGTGTTTATCCCTCCACATTATTGATATTCCATTGAATATGCACGAGAAATGAAATAGAAGGAATGAGAAAACATCAGGAAATAAAATTAAATGAGAAAAGGAAAGATAAATAAAAGTTAATGTAGGAAACTTAGGGTTTTCTAATTGCCTTAGATCCTAGGGTAGATATTGACCAAATCCAAGGGCCTATATTCCCTCCTACCCTCCACTTGGGTCAAGTTGACCAAATTATTTGACAAGTGCTTTAATTATAAATAGGTCCTATCACTCTAGTTGTATCTATGGTGCTAATATTAATATACTCTATAATATAACTAATTGTTTGGGCAAGTCTTAATTAATTCTTTGAGATAAATGACCCTTATAAAATAAAAATGATGTCTTGTATCTAATAATGTTATAATTATTTCTTATAAGAGCTAATATTATAGAATTAATAATAAACTCCTTAAAAACCCTTTTCGACCCTTGAGTTAATAGCTTAATGGGTCAAACATATGATTGACCATGTCGTAAATTTAATCTTATAGAGTTGTACTAAGCAATTAATGATCATTTGACATTATACCATTAATATGAGGTCAAGTTCCATAATTAAAACCAAAAGTAATTATCCATATGAGAAGATATAAAAATGTTAATACACCTATAGTTAGTACCATCATGGAATCTTCTTGTGACTTCTAGTAGTTTGTCTTGTGAAATAGATTAGTTCTTGGAATTAACACTTACCACCTGGTCTTCCTCAATCTCTTCAAGGTAAATATATAGGTGAGTTTCCATTTCTACATACTTATGTCTCTAGAAAATTCGATTAAGGAGGTTCGGTGTGGAAAGAGATCACATCCCCTACATCAAGATATGATTTTTCTTATTTAAATGTTCATCTTAAGGCTAAGCTCCCAAGTATAAACTCATCCCATATTCCACCTTTTCCACTGAGCCCAAAGACACCGAGTGCTTAGGAGAAAATCTGAAAAATCAAAAGCAATAGAGGGAACTAACATTAAGAATAAAGGTATGAAAGGATTTTAGGACACTAAATTCCTACTCGGTCTGGAAAAAAGAACAAAAGAGAAATTGATCTTGGTGAGCCAAAAATGGGTGTACAAGAGGGAGTCCTCAATGGAATAAAAAGGACATTTCCAACTTGAAGGACAACATAAATAAACTCCAACATGAAAAAACTGATAAGAAGTTCTTGAAAAGAATAAATGACAACCTAGAAAAAGTGGAGCACAAGTGCAACATTATGGCGAGATGGATTTTTCATCCAAGTGGTTTGCTTAAATCCATCATCAAATATCGAAGACTATTGACAATAAGGATAAAGGTAAATATATAATAACAAAGAAGGATTTTGAGGAACATGACAAGCATATGAAGGATATTGTTAATATCTCTTCTCAAATTCTCAATCACTAGAATGTTTATGGTTCTTTCTTGCCTCTTTTTCTATGCATTGGAATCTATGTAACTTTTGTTTGTATTTGGCTTTATTCGAACTAGTTTTGAGCTGGTTTGTGTTGTTAGAACCAAATTCATTTGATATTTGGAATTTTTGTTTCTTGAAATGTTAACTATTTATATCTGGATTACGGATCCCTTGATGTAATATTGAAGGGTCCCTACTAAAACCATCTCTTTACCAAATATTTAAAAAAACATGAAGTTTTTTAAATGAAAAACTCCTATATTACAACCAATAGAATAGTATAGCTATTCACAAAAAAATCAAGTGGTATAGGATCACACCTCAAGTCAAAACCTTCTGAACTCATCAAAAGAAAAAAACACGATCCTACGGGAAGCTAACCAATTACATTATCACACAATAAAATAATGTAGCATATCTCTATCATCATACTTGCCCCACATACCATCTATAAATTTATTCCCCTCGGGAATGGGCTCCGGACTAGTGAAAATGCCTTTAGTGCCTTCATTTTATCCTTCGGATGTTTTCTTGCCCCTTTGGTGAAAAAATGGCCAATTATAGCCAAGGGAAATTTCAGATCATTTGAGGAAAAAGAAATAAATTTGTTTGAAATCCATTAGAGAAGATTTCAATATTAATTAATCAATAAGTTTTTCAAGTGCTATTATCTTTTTCTTAACTACATTACAATATTAAAATATAGAAAAATAAAATAATATATTTAAGATTCTAAATATGTTTATTATCTTATCAATTTTCTTAGCACATTTTCTCTAATGAGTAGCACTACTCACAAAAAAAAACTTAATCTTTTCATGCAAACAAATAAGAACATATGCTTTGGTTGACAAGGTATTTACAAAACTACATTATTATGGCTGATTTAATATCATAACTCTTGAGTTCTTAATTGTCAAAAAAACATAATTCACCTATAATTCTATTCATGTTATTAAATAGTGGATTTATTCTCGAGTATCTACTCTTGGTTTCCACATGTGAGATTATAAATTGGAACCTTACAATCTTGAAGCCATGGAATGTTACCTCAACCTCAACCAAACTCTCACCTTTAATAACTAGTCTTTTCAAACTTTATGGTAGCCTTTCATATATATATATATATATATATATATATATATATATATATATATATATATATATATATATATATTTATATATAAGAGATATTTTTTCAATAATTTGTCATGTTTTTATTTGAGAGGGAGGTGTTAACACATGTGTATCTATATACATAACAATGTGTCGAAAATATTGAGCATCATATCTGAAATTTAATCCTAAGTTTTGAATGTGCTTTAAAAATTCAATCATCCATTGACTCTCGGGGTTGTGGAAACATTGTAACTCAATGCTTTGATCATGAATTCAATATCAATTGAAATATCACAATACAAATTTTTAACTATGTCACGAGTTCAATATTAATACTATCATCATATATATACACATGTTTTAGTTCCTCAAAATTGAAACATCATCAAGCATGAGGCCACATTCTATAGAACCATACATTTGAAACAATATCAAAAAAATATTTTGACTTATTTGGGAACACACACGCGCGCGCACGTGCTTGTGACAACCATATAACATTTTTTATCCTTTCCTTTTTGTTTGTGACGTGCAATGTTAAACATATAATTCTACACATTATTTGGATATCTAAATTTGGTCTTTCACAATATTAAATTTGGAAGATTTTGACACTCGACACACTTGGACAAAACCAAATTTAGTTGCAAATTAGGAGTCTCAATGAAACGATGCCTTATACCACACAACCCATAAGTTCGAGTTATATCTCACTAAAGAAAGATCTCAAACAAATCTTTAACAAAAAAAATTGAATATTATTTTATTAATATATGACGAAGGATTGCAAACTTGGGCCCATAATCTCCATACTCAATGATGATCTTATGACATGATTGTGTAAAAATTCTCTAATATTTTAGATTTTATGACATATTCTAACTAATATTATAGAATTTTTTAAGTTTCTAAAGAATCAAACTTGGTTTAATTTGTAAAATATAGATAGACAAATGTATTTTATTCTTGATATGGATGATTGTTCATTCTATAAATTGGAATTTGATTTCTTATGTATCCATATCTCTCTTATACTTATAGAATCCATCGGGACTATGACAAGAGAACACGAGATACCTTTGGAATTAGATATACCCTTGCAAAGGTTTCTCAAGATTCCCTAAATTTCCATTGATCTTGATGAATCCAAGATTACAACAAAGTGAAAGAGAACAAGCAATGGACTATATGAAAAGAATATTGAACAAGAAAGAGGTATGTCTCTTCTTCATTGATTTATAAAATTACATAAGATTCCTTAAATAAGTTGACTAAAATCTAATTAAAACAAAAATCTATTTAGAGATAATTAAAGCTCACTAAAGATAACCAAACTTTATAGTTTTAGCAATTGTTATTTTTAATAATTGTTACATGCAACATTTGATTGGTCTAATAATCATCTCTTATTATCTACATGTCTAAATTAAGCCCTTGACCAAATTTCAACTCAATCACAAATAGATACAAAGATATTAAATTTTAAATTTTGAAAAATCTTTAAAATATCAATAAAAAACTTTATTTGTTCTTCAAATGAGGGGTTTTAGATTTGAAAAATATTTTTGAGGTGATCGTATTTGGGTAGTGTGAGATGTAATGAGAAATATATTGTCAAGGTATTTGTTTCAAAAATTAACTCAATCGGCATCCCAAATCAAAGCTTAGGACTTCTAGAACTTATACTACCACAGTAATCTTCTATATAGTTGAAAAAAAAATCAAATATTTTGATTTTTTTGTTAAATTCTTCTTTTTCTTTCCAATCCAAGTGATATTCCTTAAAAAATATTATTCTTGTGCAAATATCCCTTTTCAAACAATGCATCCTTCTAGAACCTTTGAGAAACATATGTAGTAGGTAAGTACACTCACTCCAAGTTCATAGCTTGTTTAACATATCGAGTTACTAGTATAAACATATTATTGATTGTATTAAGTAATGTTAGATGTTAATTAATCATAATTTCCACCTATTTCTAACCCTTACATCCTTTTACGACACTAAATCACTAAAAATTAATTAGGTTTCATGTTAAATCTATTTAGTGTGTAAAAATTACTTCCTCGATATGATAGATCATTACCAAAGAACCTCTTGAGTTTTATACTACTAGACCATAGATATGATTATTTGTTGATTTTAACCTTTCTTGCGATCTCATTGAAACCATAGACATATAGGTTTGATGTTCCCATATGGTCAAAGGTTCATTTACATTAACCTTCCCAACACCTTTTTTTGAAGACAATCTACAAAACAAAAGATTTAAGAGTTCACTTTGTTAGCATAACATAACCAAAAAAATCAAATCTCATGTTAGCACCCTCTCGGGCCTTTAGAAAATATGGTTGAACCATTATGGGTTAAGAAACAACCATAACAAATCCCCCATTCTCCATCCTATGCTTGAAGCTTCCAAGGTCGTTAAGCCACAAGCTAGACCAATGTTATTTATGTAGACTCATCCTAAGCCCATTGGAACTACTCTCTCCAATCCTTTTATAGCTTCTAAAATTTTAGAACCAAGGTGATACGAGAAATATAATTAATGTAAAACATGGTAACATTCCAAAAAGTAGGCTGTAATATTATTAATGTAAAAACATTGGTTACACTCAACAAAGTAGGTTAAAATATCTATAGGTATTGCAAAACCATAATAAGGATAATCAAAATGGTTATGCTAGTGCAGCAACCTCACATGACTAGCCACAAATTACATCAAAAATAGAATGCAAAAAAGTGGTTTCTAGACCATATAACAATAAAATAACTACTAAAGGTAAATGGTAACAAGCTTATACATGCATTAATTAATAAATTATTTACTTAGTAATTTTCCACCATTCCCCCTTAATTTTGCATGGTTTCAAGCCAACAGGTGAGAAATTCTCTAAATGCTTCAAATTTATCATGTGTAAGTGACTTTGTGATAATATATGCATGTTTTTAATTTATTAGGATATGTTGGAGGTAGATTTTATGCCACCAAACATGTTCATGAATTAAATATACATGTACCTCAATGTGTTTCATCCTCTCATGAAACACTGGATAATGAGCAAGTTTTATAAGACCATCATTTTCAACATACATGGCAATTGTTTAGTTCTAGGTACACATAGTCCCTCGAGTATGCAATGTAGCCATATCACTTCACTGAAAAATCCTTTTGTAGCACGATATGTAGCTTCTGTGGAAGATAGAGAAACATAATTTTATTTCTTGGTCCCCATGATACTTGACCAAATCCCAAATATAATACATATCCAGAAGTGGATTTTCTATCATCAATATTATCTGTATGATATAATTCTAAATATATTGTTAAGAATAATTCACCACTCTTCTTATATTCTAGGCCAAAATCCATAGTTCCTCTAATATACCTCAAAATCTACTTTGTTGCTTCTCAGTGACAAAATCTTGGTTCCTGCATGCTCCAAGCATATAAATGTTTCCCACTTTTTTGTATTTTTTGTACTTTCAAAGAAACTATGTCTAACAACCAAAACATGACCAAACACATATAAAATGACTGAACATGCATTTTTAAGAGGCTATAAATACCAAGGTGCATGGCATCCAAAATTTACTTGATTTTTTAAATTTTTATAGTATTTTTTAACTATTTATTTACTAGTGATTTTAAAATATTTATGGCCACAAAGTGGGACACACTTGTATGCTTTGCATGAATTGTGAAAGATAGAGAAAACATAACTAATTTTGGCCTATTATATGCTAAGTAAATGAGACTCACAATCAATTGTCGATATAAAGTTGCATTCACTTATGGTGACGGTAATTTACGAGACAACTAAAGTATTGTCTTCATAGGTGTGGTGATCGAATTATAGTCCATCATCAGAACTTCTCAATCATAGTCTTGGCATATTTTATCAAAGATATAACAATTACGATACTCCTTTTTCCATACTTCTAATCAAAGAAAAGAGTACAATATTTCAAGATATTCATGTTTAATGATCGATTAAGATCTTTTTGGTGGCCTCAATTATCTTCACTAAATTTCTAATGATGATTATATCATCAACACAAATAAAAATGATCATAATCTCTCCTATGTTTAAGGTATATATTGGGATCATAAGTACTCCTTTGAAAACCATGATTAATGATATGCTCATCAATATTAATATACCAATCTTGAGGAGCTTGTTTACGACCATATAATAAGTCTACATACCTTTTATTCTTTTCTAGGCATGACAAAACCTTACGGTTGAGCCATGTAGAATTCTTCTTACATGTCTCCATTGAGGAAGACACTTTGAAAATTTGGTCATATTTAGTAATTAAAAAGACATAAATTTGAGTGCAATAAACAATTAAATCAATCTACACACTACACTATTTGATTCATACATGATAATATTTACATCTCAACATTACAAATATATAGTCGTTATGTTATAACCACTCACCCTAATATAGGTGAGTTGTTTTAAAAACTCACATTCCTACGATCACTCCAAATCACTCCACAATCTCATACGTAAGTTATATTAACAACTTACAATAATATATTAACTTAATCTATTTTTCACACATTAACAAACTAACACAATGTGAGCACTAACATAGGATTTTCCTAATATTCCCCCTTTATTGCAAACATGGAAGAGAATTATTCACACTTATAACAACAATATGCCCGCCTCATGTGGCATTCCCATTCTCGTTTCTCATGACCTTGATAAAAATGAAAGGGACCTCTATCATCATTCTTCCATGGTGTTTCTTAGGTTTACCACAAACTTGGACATGAACATGAACCCATCAACTGTTCACCTCATGTGGTTTTCTAGATATCTATGAACATTTTCAAGATCCATGATTTGCATCACTCGTGCTTTTTTTCTCTACAAAATTTTCACATCAAGGAAGTACATAGGAATCATTGTTCTTATCAAAAAAATGAACAAGAATATGTATGTTTTCACTACAAACACAACACACCATTGTAGATATAAATATGCAACCAAAAATCAAATTGCCACCACATTTGTTGTGTGTCCCCATCATTGGTGACTAATAAGAGGACACTAGAATGCCTCCTACCTTTTTTCCTACATCATCCATTCAATGTGCTACTTACTTAGCAAATATGATCTTGAAGCAATATTTCCACATTGTAATTATTATTTTCTTCCCCACATGTGAAACACTTAATTTTATAGGATGTTGGGTTCCACCAAAATGCATCTGCGAAGAAAATTTTATTGATTTTTGAGACTTTACTCACAAAATAATGGTTGAATTTAATACGAGACACATAAATATAATGGACCTTAAATTCTATAATAAATTTTCATTTATGACACAAAACTTGATAACTCTTTTTACAATAAAAATATTTGACAAGAGATGACAACATAGATTAACAAGGATGACATGACTCTTGACCCTTGTTACGATGAATTTGACATCACTAATATATTGACACATACAAAATTTAAACACTTTTGATAAATGACTACCTAAAACAATACCTTTAATTTCTAATATAAATTAAACCTATTTACTAAGAAAGAAATACTATAATTTAAAATTAATCAAACAACATATATTATAAACTATATAAACAACAATTAATAACCTATAACATATTTGACTAGATAATTTATTAAACAAAAACTAATAACCTATAAAATATTTGACTATATCATTTATTAAACAAACCTAAATAACACTTTTCTTGGAGAAAATTGTGGGCTCACCACTATTTTCAACAACACATATTAGTCATTTCTTCATGTCACGAGGATTCAATGGAGGTTAACTGGTGTCAAGGGAAATAATATGGCCCTTGAAGCTTTTATTTTTTGAATGCCACAATGAAAATGACTTGTGAAACAAGAAAGGAATTGAGTAAAGAGGTCTTATCATATGCACAAGACAAAAAAATTAAAGCACCTAAATTGTTGTTAGATAAAACTATAGTTAGTGGTAATTTTAAATTTTTATTATTACCATAATTACCATAGGTGTTTGGTTTATTACTTAGGTGATTATATTGTTATTATATTATAGGTGATTATATTGTTATTATATTATTATAGGGTTAAATTATTATAACCATATTTTTCACGTATTTTTTTAATTATTGTTGTATATATATAACAATTTAATATTATGTATTTAGATGCAAAATACCTATATGTATTGCAGCACTTCATTGCTCTATATTTTGATTATTCCATATCAATAATATTTATCAGGATGTAGACACCTAAATTTGGTATTTATACCTCGTCTACCCGTATGTGCGTATTTCACCTTGGTCTTTACCTAGGTCCCCCTTTTATTTAATTTAAAATGTACACTTAGTTATCTCATCACCTTTAATTCTTGTCAATTAATTAATTAATTAATCAATTAATATCTTACATGCCCTAACAAACCTTCTATTTTGGATGCTTTTATCCTAACACATACATCCCCTTACTTTTCTAGATTTTTATCTTTCTTATCTTTATCCCTTAACATCCGTAAATATCCCTTTCCCACCTACATGCTTTCTGACACTCTTCTAAATCTTAAGAAATCCCAAATCTTAATCAAAGCAAAAAGCATCCCCATTGGGAAAAATTTCCCGTAGTCGGTGACGACCCAACCCAGTCATCATCGACCCTATAAAACTAAGTCTTTTCTTTCCATAATCATTAGATGCATGTGAATTTTTGAGCTTCCTCGTGACCTGTGAACTCTTCCTCATGCCTAAGAATTCCTACAATATTTACAGATCTCCTGGACATTATTTTAACATGTTTATATCACTCACGATCATCCTTCGTGAGATTATCATCATCATTGTGTTGTTTTGATTTATATTTATCAAATTATCTATGTATTGTTTACGTATAACATTTTGCATGCTCAAATCAGCCTCTACAACATGTAGACACCAAATTTGGGTCTTACGACACCCTGTGCCCCGCATCTCGTCTCGCAACCTAACCCTACCTCACCACCTAAACCTTATACACTTAATTATTTATTAATTACCTTATAATTAATAAATCCACATCTCCAACCATGCCACCTCACCATGACCTAGCCCTAAGCCTAAACTAACCTAATTAAGACCTACAACTTGGTCAGACCCACACCCATAACTCATCACCCTTCACCCGCACAAAACAAACCTAATAATGACTTGACCGAGCCCACAAGTGACCCCTCGGGAGAAAAGGAGGGAAAGTTGGCTATTTTACTAAACATATCCAACTTTGACCTAACCGACATCGGTCCCTACGCGACCGGCGTCGGTTAGGTAACCGCCATCGGTTCCCTGTAAATGACCTCCCCAAACCAAAACAAAGGGATCCGAATTGATTTTGTAAGAGAGGGACAAGTGAGAGAGAGAGAGAGAAGAGGTTGCAGAGAGGAGTATTGAGCCCAAAACTATAACTGAGCAACTAGATCATGGTCACACTCATCTAAACATTGGGAGAGTCGGAGGATAGCTTCATCAGCTCACTTCGATTTCCGGATCATCCCAACTAAGCCTTACCTTCGCCACCGCATTCCTTAGACCTACATCTCGCATCGAAACTAGTAAGTAGTCTCTTTTATTACTCAGTATGCTTCTAAACACTACTTTGTGAGCTTTTGATTCATAGTGATTATAAGCTCACTCTGGATCTACCACCCGCAGCACCCTGCACCTAACCTTCATTCATCCATCTCTATATTTCCCAAAGATAGATTTCTCACTCTCGAGTCTTCTCTATCACCCTCCTACTCCCCTCAACCATCTACCAACCTTCTAAACCCCGTAACCACCTCACAACCAACCTTCATTTAAAATCCCTAAATCACGCCCCTACCGATATCAATTATCCCCTACCAAGGTGCCGGTTTATAACCGTGGTCGGTTATCCAAGTGGCCGGCATCGGTCATCGTGACTTATACCAAAAACCAACCTTTCACCTATTTACCTCCAAACAATCTTATATCTAGCCTTGTCTATCCTCAGTAACTTGATCTCAACGTATCGATAACCAGTGACCAAACAAACATGACATGACATTTTATTATTGGTAGTTTAGTCTCTTTTGCTTTTAGTAATGAGGTAACTAAATCGTGATTTTGCAATAGCTTATTTATTATCATTTGCATTAATTTGTATTAAAAGGGAACTGACCACCTTCAAAAGGAAGTCTAATATTTCCTGGGCCCAAGGTAGTTCCCTCACTTATTGTTTAACGAAAATCTGGTGGTCTTGCATTCTTATTTACAGGTAGTCCTTCCCAGACAAAAAGGAGCTCTTCACAACTGTCTCGATCTCTCTATGGTACGCGCACACCTTCCCAACAATCAACATGTATTCCTCCTAGCCCTAACCCTTATCTGTTTCTCAAGAGAATGAAAAGATAGAAATAACTCTATTCTGGAACAAAATTCTATGCGAAACATTTTGGAATGCCTAGTGGGACCCTTCTCGGGTTTCTTTCTTTCTTGCTTGTTTTCATATAGGAGCACACTTGCTATTTCTTTTTCTAAATATTCACAAAATATTTTGTCATTTTGGTAAAATAACTTGTCTTTCTTTCGCATCTTTGCATTAGTGAAAGTCATCTTCTTAACCTCTTCTCTTTCTTTGCTTCATTGAATATCATTTTCAATTTGGGTTTAAAACACTTGAATCAAATTCTTGCTTTTGTTTTTAATTCTAGTGAACGTAGATTAAGAAACAGGTCATACACGTGGGGTGATATCCATGGTATTGATGAGAAATTAATCTTACTCACCTTTGCACAACACATACCAAATCACATCATAATCTACACAACATCTCAAACATCCCCCCTTCCCGCAGTATTCCTCCGCCCGATTGAGGTAGCCTTACAAGCCAAAACAAAATTGACATCTCCCTTAGGTCTTTTATTTAGGATTGACATCATCTTGCGTCTAAGGCATAAGCCCAAAGTGATTAAAACTAATCCTAGGGTTAGTCTCTTGATTTGCTTGTGTATCTTGCTTTTTTTTTTTTCTTTCAGTTATGTTTCTCTGTTATACCCTATCTCAGTGATCACTTCAGATAGTTTGGTGGGTATACTAAGCCTTGTTATCCCTAAACCAATAGCCTCTTACATTCTCTCTTTGCCTTCATAGTGACCGACACCGGTCCTCTTCTACCGACATCGGTTACACTGACCGACGCTGGCTACCGTCTGACCGACATCGGTTACCAGACCGATATCGGTTACTATGTTTCACAGTTCCTGACAAACCAACAACCTACCAATTCCAACATTTTGTTGTTGTTTTTGTTCCTGATTGACTAATTCCCTATTGTATCCTCTTGTCCATGGTTGTTATCACCCGGCAACAAGCCGCAGCCATGGTTTCACATGCTTGTTCTATGTCTTTTCTGAGTCACCCCCTTTGCATCCTATGGGGAATCCTACGGACACTGTGCTTTTCCCAAGATCCCTGTAGGAGATTCGGACTTTGCCAAATTTTTGGATGCTAATCCTAGCACCGTACAATATTATTTGTCTCATACCCCTGACCATACACCCGACGGTCAGCTCCTCTTTGGTATGCCTATTAGTATAGCAGCTCACTTAACCCCTTCCCCACCTAATAACTCCACCTCACCTGTCTTCATCCTTAGCCCCGTCTCCAATCTCAGTGGCTTTGGTCATTCATACTGCACCAATTGGCCTTCCTTTGGTTAATTTGGGGCCCCACATATCACTACCATCCACTACCCCTACCTCATCTCTCCCACTGATTATCTCTTTCATAACTCGCTCTCTACCATCTATCCACACGAGCTTTCCCTCTCAGGCTCCTCCCACCTTTTCATTTCTGCAGACTCATATGGTGGCCTCAACATCTTATATAGGACACCCTTATTCAGCCACCCCAACACATTCATCATCGTTACCTTATCAACATTCAACCCCACCATTGTCTAGTAGAGGCTCTTGGCCCAATTCTCTCATTTACGACAACAACACCATCATCGACCCAACCAATGATTTAATCAAACCGATGATGGACAAGATGTAAAATCTTGAGGCTTCTATTTAGGAAGTCAGTAACACCCTAACATACGAGCAAGTTTGTCGGGAGTTTATTAGTCCTTCAGTCCCCCTTCATACATATCCTCCTTAATGGGAATTACCGAAATTTACTCGTTTTAGTAGTAAGGAGGACCCTCAACAACACTTGCGATCATTTAGACATGCCTGCTATCTGATTTCTCATAACGATGCCTTACTACTCCATACCTTCCCCATGTCCTTGTCATGACCTGCCTTGGAGTGGTATAGTGCTTTAGCCCAAGACTCAATCTTCTCCTTTAACCAGATTAGCCCAATCTTTCTTAGATCACTTCTTCATCAATATTGCCAAGAAAGTATCCATTACCGACCTCTATGCCATCAAACAATTTGAAAGACGAGTCTATGCAGATTTCATTGGACAATGGCGGGGCCTCATCAACCAACTTACTTATGTGTTACCTCAGGCTGAGCTCATCGAACTCTTTACGCGAGCCTATGCTAAACACATTTCTCCCACCCTCCAAATTCAAACTTTCCACACCTTTGATGAGGCCTTTACTATGGCTTAGAAACTAGAGATTCAAGCCTTAGAGGAGAAATTGAATTTGCGTAACAAAAATCAAATTTTTGAACCCAAGACTCCACCAACAAAGCCAACACCACAACCTCTCATGCATTGGTTGCTTGAAATCAAAAGGAGTCGTACACGCGGTGACGGTCAAATCTCAAGCACCGTCTAATACCCAGCCGAAATCCACCTATAAGTATAAAGCCAAGCCCATCAAGTACACTCCCTTGGGAGAAACTTATGATGTGATCTTGGAAAAATTGCTTAAAGCAGGAGCTCTCACCTTACCTCCTGTTAAACCTCACTTTGGGTTTGATTCCACCCGCTATACCTTCTTGGTATAAATAAAATAACTTCAGTAACTTCCATCACGTAAAGGGACACAACCACAAAAGCTGCAAGATGTTGAAAAACATAGTGCAGAAATGGTTGATGCTGGGGGATATAACCCTCGATAATCCTAATGCCTCTACTAATCAAAATTTAAAAATCTTCAACAAACCATTTCCAAACCATTCATCTAACAAGAACACAAACCAAGAAACCTCAGCCAAGGAGAAGAGTGTGCATGAGATCCATGTGGTTTTCAACTCCCAACCAAGGGCTTCCATCGAGGAAATTTTGAATCAAGCCTCTTCACCAATGCGGGGGTCCTCACCCTTCTCTTTCATCAGGACAAGAGGAAAACCCCACTATTCCTTTACCCATAAATGAATCAACCACCGAGTTCTCTTCTCAAAAGATCCTTCTTACACCACATCCTGCAAGCTGTGAGCGGATGTTATCCAACCTATCTATTTCCCAAACATCTCCTTCCACCACTCTTGCTGCAAAAGAAGAAGGATCACCATTTTTTCTGTCATCCTTAGAGGAGAAACCCCTCGAGCCTACATCACCAAACTCCTTAACCATGATGGATCCTCTAGAACATGCCCTCCTCCCTATCAGTTCTTCATTGCCTAAATCTTTCCAACGACCGGTTGACCTCTTAACACCCATTGATATAGTGCCTCATTCGCCCCCTGTATCACACCCATAGTGGACTGGAATCACAGCCCACTTCTCTTCCATACCAAAATTCCCATCCACACGTGAAGATTGTCATCCCCTAGAAGATAGATGAGTCTTATAGGAACGTTTGAGTACACCATGCTCTACTCAAATACAGATGACTAATCCAGACACCTCTACCATATGCCCGAAGTTTTTACAAAAGCTCAAAATGCCTATGTCCTCACCTTCACCCCCCTCATCTCTACCAAATACCTCATCCACCTCTATCAACCTAACCAAACCTTCCCCTACGCTTAGGACTTCACCAATACCTAGCCTGATGCACCCACCTAAATGGTTAGATTTATCCAAAAATAAAGCCGTCAATCCACCTAGGAGACAGACCCAATCTCCTCGAGTCCAATCTATGCCTCCACCAAAACTAAAACCCTCGCCCGATCACACTGGTATAGTAGGCACGGTTTCAACCCTCGCCATCACACCTACCTTCTATATTGGGGCCTCACCCCTCCACCTTGCCTCAATACACCATGCCTCCCATGTCTTCTTTAACACGACTTGCACCTTCTGCACCCATACAGAAATCCACGAGCGTCTCAACACTATCGCCCCAAGTATCCTACCTACCCACCAACCCTAAGCAAACTTGATCATCAAAGGACTTGTTTGCTGTCGCTCCTCTTTCCCCATGGTTGTTTCCTACCACCACATCATCTGTGGCCTCATCATCTAACGGCTAAACATGACTTCGCGAGAAGAAGCCATGCCTGGTTAAACCCAATCATCAAAATCCCTTACGTAAACCACCACCCGTATGAACCACCCATACCCAACCATTACCAAAACAATCAATAATCTCACTCACTCAATCAATAGCCTCATCTTCATCTAAATTTGACCCCCTCAAAGGATCTTACGCCAAGATCCTTGATATGTTTGTAGGGGATGTGACCATTTCCCTACGCCCACTCAGACCCTATGATCCATCTAAACCTTGACCTAGAGGTTATGATGAATCTAAAATATATGCCTACCACCGCACACCAGGACACAATGTAGAAGGATGAAAAGTTTTGAAATCCATCTTTCGCGATTGCCTATCTCGGATAGAAAATCTAAGAAAGACAACTTACGGAGGGAAAATCCCTTAGCTTCAATCCCTTCTCCTATACCACTGTCCCCGCCTTGCCAAAATCTATCATCATTGCACCCCGCCTCTCGAGAACAATGACTTATCCCCTGCCATCTTCCTCATCTCGTATTCACGAGATCAACATGATTAGCATTGCTACTCGAGGTCGAAAAACAATGGAAAAGCTAAAGAGAGCACACAAGCCTCTCTTTCTCCTTCCACCATCCCGATCGCACCACCACCTAAAGTGGTTATTTGTGGACCTACCTATCCAGTCTTTGATGGAGTTTCCTATCGCACCATGATCAAACAACTTCACTAATCTCCCTGTAAAATGACACTCTATGATCTTATTCAAACATTTGAATCTCACCGGTAAGCTCTAATTGAGATCCTCTAAGGGATAGAGGTCCTACCTAGTGAAACCCTTCCCGCCGCCTCCATCTTAACACCCACCATGTCACTTCTCTCACCAAACAACCTACCTCCACAACCACCTCTATCCATGTATAGAAAGTCGCTGCTGTCAGTTTTTTCGAAGAAGAAATTGTCGTCTTTGGTGGAGAAGATCCTGACCCCACTCTTTTCATCTCGGCTTATGTCCGGGACATCCGGGTATGTCATGTTATGATCAACGGGGGTGCTAGCCTAAACATCATCTCTTCCAAAGCCTTCCAACAGATGAATATCCCTCCTAGCTACATGTGTGCCAACCCCACCATGTTGTGTTCATTCAATGATGCTATTACTTCTACCCTAGGCACCGTGATCCTTAACATTCATGTAGGGCCACGTACCTTTCCTGAACTCTTCTATGTCCTTGAGGGAGAGTTCTAATACAACATGTTGTTAGGCCACCCTTAGATCCGGGCTATGGGATGCATTCCCTCCACCTTACATAGATGCATAAAATTTGAGTATGAGGGGAAGTCATACACCGTCACAGCTGATGCTTCCCCCTTCAAAACCTACAATATGTTATACCACCCTAATGATGTGCTTGTACCAGTCAAGGCACCCATTGATCCAACCCAACCATCTACTTCAACCACGCCTCAACCATCCACCTTAGCCACACCCACACCTTCGACCAATGAAACCACCGACGTGAATACCTCTTCCTTCCCCGCGGACAACATCCCAACCTTGGATCCCTTGGTAGGTGTTTTTCAATGCCTTACGCTGGGGGAGTACCGCCTATACAACATTAGCACCTTCCATACCCGACAAGAGTATGGACAGTTACATGCACATCCTACCTACGACCGTCGTGTGGGGGAGGTGATCTCCTACAGACCACCTAATTACCACACCAACCTAATGTATGGGGGTGTCAATGCATCCTCTATCACCCCTGAACCTCCCCTTGGTGTGGTTCCCTTCCAATCTGATTTTCAATATCTAACCAACCGTCGTTTTGCCCTCACCTTCCTGACTCATTGTGCTTGGAAAGGTTTTGGTTTCAGTTTTTATGAACAAGGCCGACATACGATCATTCCCATGACTACACACAAATACAAAGATCGTAGTGGTCTTGGATTTTCGAACCACCTACACCGAAGAAACCTCATATCAATTGTATCTCAGGAAGACGACGAAGTCATCCCTTCTAAACCATCAACGTCCATTTTTCCATCTTCACCCACGGAGTAGATAGACCAGAATCTATCCCTCTTAACTTTTTTTTTTTTTTTCGTGAATGCTATCTTCCTAGGTCCTCTCACTTATCAACGTGATGGTGAAGACCAGTCTTCTCCCCCTTTTTTATCCGGACATGATCGAAGAAGACTCTCCTTCGATTAATTTTGTGGAGTGCCGGGATGACGACTCCATCCTCACCTACCTTGGTGCAAACGACTCTTATATTCCACATGCCTTACCATCTCGAAACCCAAACCAAGTTGAATGAGTCGACTATAGAGATCAACATCCACATGGAGGATGATCCTCACATTGTAAAGATCAGACAATATCTCGATGCATCAGAACAAGCCGCCTTCACTACCTTCCTCCGTGCCCGCAATCAAGCTTTCTCTTGGTCCTACACCAACATGCCAAGAATCGATCCTGACATTGTTGTCCATAAAATCACTCTGAAACTAGACTCCAAACCAATTAAACAAAAACTGAGAAAAATGCATCCATGCATTACCCTCTTGGTTAAAGAAGAGCTTCAATGACTCCTTTCTGTTTCTTTCATCTTACCTATTGACTATCCTCAATGGATTTCTAATGTCGTACCTATCACTAAAGCGACGGGGGACTTCGGATATGTATGGATTTGCGGGACCTTACCCTCACTTTCCCAAAGGATGACTTCCCCTACCTACATTGATCAACTTATTGATATCATCCTGCGGGCCATGAGATGCTTTTCTCGTGGATGGTTTCTCGGGATACAATCAAATTTTAGTGGCGCGACCGATCAACATAAAACCGCCTTCATTACCCCTGGGACCTTCTCGCTATCGTGTCATGCCATTTGGCTTTAAGAATCAAAGCTTTGTCATCACCAATCCGCACTATGATAATTCTTCACCGGGAACTCCTCGTGCTTTATGATTATTTACTAATGCACTGCCTTTAGTTTGGTGGACGTAACTGAAACAAAACAACAACATAACACAAGAATACCATTGACTATGATAAGACAGAATGACGAAAATCTGAAATATCAAAATAAATTATAATATTAACATGAAATCATCTATAATCTCACCCATGAGATTCTTCAACAAGACTATGGGAGAAACTTTACAATTTCACCTCTCGATGGCTTCTTCACACACACTTTCTACAATATTTCTCACTACTTCTTTCTATGCTAAATGAGGGGGTGGCCTCTCTATTTATAGAACTTCCAGGGCTTATCCATCCTATCTCTAAGATAGGATAAGAAATCCACTACGACGAATCATATTCCATACCTTAACTCTTATCTCGTACATGTAAGCTTATCTCGTTAAGATAAGATAAACCTTATCATTTTACATGGGTTCCACATTTTTAGAATTTTTACAAATAAAATACACAAAATATTTATGACCTCACTCCTTGTCCTTATTACCAATATAATATTTCTAATTCCTAATCATGTAGACCCTACTTCTCTAATTACCCAAACTTTGACATTTTAACATTACCGGACCACTTACGACAAATATTTACTTTTTACAACATTCCTATTGTACTTTGACTGTTACCGTACTCCACATTATTGGCAGCACCGCATCGATGGCGCTGTTATCTTCTATCGGACGCTACTACTAATTACACTTAACAACATCCTATTCCTAATACATATATTAATGAAATGGAAATTTTGGAGGAAAATTTTAGTGTCGACATCTTCCCCTTCCTAGCTTCTACTCCGTCCTCGGAGTAGACTATTCTGGTGCTTGGAAAATCTTCAAGTTGTCGTGGTTGACCCATTTCGTAATGGGAGTGCCATCCAATTCCTCCAGTCGGTACGTACCATTTTCATGCACAGCTGCTATTTTGTAGGGCCCCATCCATTTTGGAAGAAATTTTCTCTGTCTTCTTTTTTTGTATCTGGAATCATATACTAGAACCAAGTCATTTACTTGAAATGGAGACCACCGGATCTTTTGATCAAAGTACTCCTTCTCGCTTCATTTTCTTCTTATGGCTTGTATCCTTTTCTATTTCCTCATTTCCTCTAGCAAATGAAGATGTACCAACCTTTCTTTTTTGAATCACTTTCATCCATCCTTTCATTTTTCATAACTCTCACAAAGGTGGGAATATCAAACTCAATAGGAAGAATCGGATGAATGCCATAGGCCAATTGAAATGGGAGTATCCTGTTGCTGACTTTGATGTTGCCCTATATGCCCACAATGCTGCATGAATCCTTTTATCCCATTTATGTACCTGCAAGGCTGCATCTTTTGCTAGAATTTGACACAACACAAAATTTGTTCGTTCCACCTGTCCATTTGTGCTTGGCTTGTATGTTGTTGCCTTCCTGTGCTTGATAGAAAACTTATTGACTAGGGCTTCTACCACCTCATTAATGAAGTGGCTTCCTTGATCTGTTACAATTTCTAATGGACAACCAAATCTGGTGACAATGCGTTCATATATGAACCTTGCCACTTCATCCATGGAAGCTGCTTTCAATGGCCTAGCTTCAACCCACTTGGTTAAATAATCTGTGGCAACTACAATATACTTATTTTGACGTGATGTAGTTGGAAGTGGACCTACAATGTCTATTCCCCATTTTTCAAAGGGACCAAGGGGAAGAATAGGACATAATGGAGCTGATGAAGTCTTACGGTTACCATGTGTTTGACAAATATCACATGTCTTACAATAATTATAACAATCTTTAAAAAGAGTGGGCCAGTGATAACCTGCATCCAAGATCCTTCTTGCTGTAAGTTGTCCAGAGAAGTGCCCTCCACATGTACCATTGTGGAATTCTTCTAGAAGCTCTTTTCCTTGATCACGTCCAACTGCCCTCTTGTACTGTCCATCAGGTCCTATTCGAAATAATGCTCCATGCAGAATAGAGTATGGACGACTGGCTTGAGTAATCTTTCTCTTAGTCTTTGCATTGGCACCATCCGGAAACTTGAATTCATTCAGATAATTCCAAATATCTATGTATTCACTAGGGATTGTGTCAAGGGAGAACAATGTCTTTGCATCGGAAAATCATCATCATCACAAGATGATCCTAAACCATCATAGGCTCGAGAGAGTGCATCCGCATTGACATGCTTCTTTCTGGCCTATCTATAATATCAAATTCAAATTCTTGTAGCAAAATTATCCATCTTGCTATCCTCCCCGATGGGTTAGGCGTATTGACAATATGTTTGAGAGCTCGATGATCTGTTACAACTATAAATTTCTGCCCTAGCAAGTAATTTCTAAACTTCTTTAAAGCAAAAATGATAGCGAGCCTCTTTTTCGATTACTGGTATAGTTTACCTCAAAGATGCTCATTTATCGCTCTCCCAAAGTAAATTGGATGTTCATTCCCATTTTCATCCTTTTGGCTCAAAGTACTACCTAGTGCTGCATCTGAGGCATCAGTGTACACAATGAATGGCTTGCTCCAATCTGGATTCTTCAAAATAGGTGAAGACACCAGGGCTTCCTTCAGTTGTCCAAAAGCTTCATGCGCCTTGTTTCCTGGTTCATAAGCAACATCCTTCTTCAAGAACTGGGTTAGTGGCTGTGCAATCTTTGAGAAATTCTTGATGAACCTTCTATAGTAACCCACATGGCCTAAAAATGATCTCAACTTACTTCTATTTATAGGAAATGGTAAATCTTTGATTTTTGAAACTTTATCAGGATCAGTACCAATACCATCTCTGGATACAACATGCCCTAACAAAACACCTTTAGAACATCCAAAGACACACTTTGTAGGGTTTAGTGAGGCTTGTGCTTCATCTAACCTTTGAAATGTTGTCTCCATCTGGTGCAGGTGGTCCAACTTGCTCCCATAGATGCAAAAATCATCCAGAAATACTCTGATGAAGGTCCCAATGTAGGGTTCAAACACCCTATTCATCAAACGCTGGAATGTTGCTGGAGCATTACACAACCCAAAAGGCATAACTCTATAAGAA
Source organism: Taxus wallichiana var. yunnanensis (assembly GCA_018340775.1). NCBI lineage: Eukaryota > Viridiplantae > Streptophyta > Pinopsida > Cupressales > Taxaceae > Taxus > Taxus wallichiana. The sequence continues at coordinate 104,309,694 of CM031241.1, forward strand.
AACGTTCCCCAAGGAGTGGTGAACATGGTCTTCAGCTGATCTTTCTCTGCTATATGAACTTGGTTGTAGCCGCTATATCCATCAGCAAAACTATAGCACTCCTGGCCAGCTACTTCGTCCAAGATCTGATCTGAAAATGGAAGAGGGTAATGATCCTTCTTTGTTGCCTTATTGAGCTTCCTATAATCAACACAAATGCGTAGCTTCCCATTCTTTTTTATTGAGATCACAATGGGAGAAACCCATTCTGAATTCTCCACAAACAAATATGAATCCTGCATCAAGCAACTTATCTATTTCTTCTTTTACAGTCTTAGAAAAATTAGGATTCATTCTATATGGCATTTGCTTTATGGGCTTAGCACCATCTACCAGCTCAATACAATGTTCTACCCAACTTACTTGGCGGAGTTCCTTGTAATCAAAAGTGAATAGGTGTATGTACCTTCGAAAGAGCTGGAGGTAGGATTCCTTCTCACTCTCCATCACAGCATCACCAATCTTTATTTGTTGGAGACGATCATCAACTTCTTCTTCAGATAATTTTATGGGGTCATGAGTTGGTGTGGTAGGGAAGATATCCATGACTGAAACATCCACCTCACTTTCTTCATCTTCGATGTCCACTTCACCGGTACTAGAGTAATCGAGAGGATGTCCAATCATCAGTTTCATCACTTGAATCCTGTGTTCTACTTTATGATGTCGAGGGATCACGTTTATCTTCACCCTCTCTCTACCATGTCCAAGTGTCATGAAACCTTCATTCTAGTAGTTTCTTGCATGAACTCTCCTTAGCCATGGTCTTCCCAGCAAAGCATTGGGTACGCGCAGCAGTACCATTTTTCATCACGAAAGTCTACCACACATACCACACCCATAATGAGATATTGCCACATTTGAAATTAAACCTTCGGTTTAGTTTTCCCTTATTTAATGACCTTAACATAAGTGTTGAAGGGCGATCAATTTTTAACCCCAACATATTCATTACTGCACTCGGTCATTACATTAATCGCAGCACCTCCATCAACTAAGACATCATGAATTGAAATACCATTACATAATACCTCAACTTGTGGAGCATAGGGATCCGCTCTCTGCCTCCAAAACAGGGGACCTCAACCTCCTTCCTTCTTCGAGCATTGAGTCCACCTCGCAACTCCCGCCTCTTCTCGAGAAGACATAGCCAAGAGTTGACCATATGTAATATTTGCAGGCCTTTTGGACAGATCTTCCAAGATGGAGTATGGTCCTTGCCCCTGTGAAATCAGAAAATCCTGCACACCCAACTTTCTTCTCCTATGTTTCTTACTAGTTTCTTCTTTCATCTTCTTAGGATCATTTCCATCTTGATTATCTTTTTCTTTCTTTCTTTTTGTTACAAACACATCTACTTCATTATTTCTGCTCTTATCTACTACATCAAAAGAATTCACAGGTGCTTTTCCTTTATCATTATCTCCCTTACTAGATGTAGAAGCTCTATCTGGACAATTATACTTATAATGACCCTTTTTATAACAACCATAACAAACAACTTCAGAAATATTTCTCTTTGGACCTCTATCTCCTCCCTGAGAACTAAATTCCTTTCCTTGAAGAAGATTAATAGTTAACTGACCCATCTTTTTGAGCAGATCTTCATACTCAGTAGATGTATTAGGAGAAATATTTGTGCTCACCGGGAGTGGTTGTGGATTCAGGACCAAAGGTGCTGGTGTAGGCTCTACTTTAGCAACAATTTCTTTGGGCTCCTCTTCCATGCTTTCTTCTTGCCTTCTTGCAATCTCCTTTGCTTGTTCAATGGTGGTGGGCGGTCATACTTCACTCGTTGTCTGATCTCTAGCTTCATCCCAAGAATGAAGTGCTTATAGAGGAGATTATCCACGCCATTCATCAACCCATCCGCTAGTCCTTCCTTCCGGATCTGGGCATCGAGCTTCCTCCTTAGCTCTAGAACACGAGCATGATAATCCCTTATCTTCTCCTTCTCTCCTTGGGATAGCTTTGTGATCTCGATCATGAGATCTGCATATTTCTGTTGTTCACCAAATTCTTCAAGAAAACTTTCAAGTTAATAAATCCCATGAATTTTTCACATTATCACCTAGTGTTTCAAACCACCTAAGTGTTGAACCATCCAAAAAGGTAGGAAAAATTCAGTCCATTGTTTCCTTCTTATAAGGCCATTACAAATACAAGATCGTTTAAACTCTTGAATGAAAGAAGAAGCATCTTCATTAGATTGAGCTGAAAAAACAGGAATCTTTCCCATTTTCAAAAGTAACCACCGTGAAATACCAACCCACAAGTACAATTAACAAGACTTATGTGCACAAATAATTGGAATCACTATACTAGAAAGTGACTTTACACCTTTCTACAGTAAAATAGAAATGACCACGGTAAACTATGGTAAAACTTGACTTACTACGGTAAAAACTAACTTTACTGTGGTAAACACTATTCACAAAGTAAAAGTGAAGTTATCACTTTGTAAATACTATTCATGGTAAAAAGTGACCTTACTGCGGTAATTACTATTCCCAGCAAAAAGGACTTTACCAGGGTAACTACTATTCATGGCAAAAATGCCTTTAACATGGTAACTACTATTCACGGTAAAAATGACTTTACCATGGTAACTACTATGCACATGATAAAAACAAGGTTACCCTCCAATTGATTTTTGACTTAGTGGTAATATCTCTCCGTAAAATCCACCAACGAGGAATGGTCCCAAGCGGAACCAAAATGTCATCAGCAATCCTAAGACTATGATAATTCTTCACCGGGAACTCCTCGTCTTTATGATTATTTACTAATGCACATGACCTTTAGTTTGGTGGACGTAATGAAACAAAACAACAACATAACACAAGAATACCATTGACTATGATAAGACAGAATGACGAAAAATCTGAAATATCAAAATAAATTATAATATTAACATGAAATCATTATAATCTCACCCATGAGATTTCAACAAGACTATGGGAGAAACTTTACAATTACACCTCTCGATGGCTTCTTCAACACACTTTCTACAATATTTCTCACTACTTCTTTCTATGCTATGCTAAATGAGGGGGTGGCCTCTCTATTTATAGAACTTCCAGCTTATCCATCCTATCTCTAAGATAGGATAAGAAATCCACTCTGACGAATCATATTCCATACCTTAACTCTTATCTGTACATGTAAGCTTATCTGTTAAGATAAGATAAACCTTATCATTTTACATGGGTTCCACATTTTTAGAATTTTTACAAATAAAATACACAAAATATTTATGACCTCACTCCTTGTCCTTATTACCAATATAATATTTCTAATTCCTAATCATGTAGACCCTACTTCTCTAATTACCCAAACTTTGACATTTTAACATTACCGGACCACTTACGACAAATATTTACTTTTTACAACATTCCTATTGTACTTTGACTATTACCGTACTCCACATTATTGGCGGCACCGTACTGACGGCGCCGTTATCTTCTATCGGACGCTACTACTAATTACACTTAACAACATCCTATTCCTAATACATATATTAATGAAATGGAAATTTTGGAGGAAAATTTTAGTGTCGATAAATAAGTCAACCTATTAGAGCTATGAATTACATTTTTCATGACATTATGCACACTATCCTTGAGGATTATGTCGATGATCTTCTTGGAAAATCCAAACATCGCGGTGAACATCTCGATGTTTTAACCATTATTTTCGATTGCACATTGCTATAAATCTTGTGTTTGTCTTCAACCAAAGAATTTTTCTTTGGCGTCCTTTCAGGAAAACTCCTTGGCTTTATTATCTCTTTGCGTGGCATTGAGGTCAACCCAGCTAAAGTCAAAGCTATCTTAGAAATGCCCCCACCCACTAACCTAAAATAATTACGTAGTTTGCAAGGAAAACTCTAATCTATCCAGCGTTTCATCTCACAACTCTCAGATCGATGTCAACCTTTCCATCATCTCCTTCAAAAGGACATTTGTTTTCAATGGAGCGAGGAGTGCCACCAAGCCTTTGAGGCTCTTAAAGCTTATCTCTTGCAGCCACCCGTGCTTATCCCACCTCATGACGATCGCCCTTTCTACCACCGACCATACTGTAGGAGCCATGCTCGCACATCGTGACTCTGAACATCGAGAGCAAGCAGTTTATTACATAATCTGTACTCTTGTGGATTACAAGACTAGGTATACACACGTAGAAAATTTGCACCTAGCCCTATCATTTGTGGCCACCAAACTCTAACATTACCTCCTGAATCAAAAACTTTTGTCATCACCAATGCTGATCCCATACATTATATGTACGCCAAACCTCATCTAAACCAACGCATCACCCGATGGCTTATGCTCCTTTCCAACCTCGACCTTGAGTTTATACACCAGAAATCATTCAAAGGACAAAGTATCATGGATCAACTCGCAGAAGCCCCTTTACCGGGGAACAATTTACAAATTTTACTTTCCTTAATGAACTCATCGCAACCCTTTTGCTCGGTGATGCATCTTATCGATGAATCTCTTCTTCGATGGATCTAAATGTCGGCGCGGCGGAGGGGTGGGCATTGTTCTCATTCCTCTTTATGGTGAACCTATGCCTATTTCATTCGTGGCTCGATTTCCCCTACACTAACAATACAGCGGAATACGAGGCCCTTATTTTGGGTCTCCATGTTGCGTTATACTTAGGTGTGAAGTCTATTAACATTTTTGGTGACTCTTAATTGGTAGTAAATCAAGTTCTTGGCATCTACCGGTGTAAAAATGAGGAACTTCAAAAGTACAAATGTTACATGGATTCACTTTTGACCTTATTTACTCATTATTCTATCCAAACCATTCCATGCTCAACTAATAAATTTGTGGATACTATGGCTTGCTTGGCCTCGCAAATTCTGCCTCACCAACTGAATCTGACATATTTGTCTTGGTCCAATAACTCTTTACCCCATCTTACTTAGTCCCAGATGTTTGTATGGTACATAATGTATCTACTGATTTGCAGGATACCTGGTATCACCAATTTCACGACTACCTTACAACCTCTGTTCTCCCACCTAACCTTACTAGTAATGGTAAACGTGCTTTTCTTAAAAGTGTTTCTTGTTATGTCATCATGGGGGGAATCCTCTATAAACATGGCTTCGATGGTATCCTCCTTCGATGTCTAACCAAAGACCGAAGTCACCCATACCATCTAACAAGTCCATGAAAGAATTTGTGGTGGGCACTTTAGTGGCCTTGCCGTGGCCAAGCGGATCCTTCGCCTAGGATATTATTGGCCTACTCTTAATAAAGATTGCGAATATGTTAAGCATTGCATTATGTGTCAATAAAGATGCCAACCTTCAATATACTCCCAGCCACCCGCTACGGGTTGCGCATGAGATCTTTGGCCTTTCTCACAATGGGGTTTAGACCTTATTGGTGAGATTCACCCGCCTTCTTCGTAGCATCACCATTGGATCATCACAAAGAACCGAATATTATACTAAATGGGTGGAGGCGTTCCACTCATTTCAACCAAAAAAAAGAAAATCGTTGAGTTCATCAATCATCACATTATCTGTTGTTTTGGTGTTCCTCATCACTTGATAACCAATAATGGCAAATCTTTCAAAAATAAGTCATTACGAGCCCTTTGTGAAAACTTTGGTATAAAACTTAGCTTCTTGTCACCCTACTATCCACAAGCAAAGGGTCAAACCGAATCTTTGAACAAAACCTTAACCAAAATTCTCATGAAATTCGTTAACGATTCTAGGAAAAGCGGCATGATCACATCCCCTTTGACCTTTGGGCTTATCATACCAGCATTCAAACTTCCACTAATGCCACACCATTCTGTTTGGTGTATGGTACCAAGGTTGTCTTGCCTCTCGAAATACAAATCCCTTTCCTCAGAATATCTCTCTAGGATATTCTCACCAATGATGACTTCCACCAAGAGCGGTTAGCCCAATTGGAGCTTCATGACGAGTGTCATCTTACAGCTCTTGACCACCTTCAAATTTATCAAAATCACATCAAGCGTGCTTATGATAAGTGAATTCATGAGTGTACCTTTAAGATTGGTGATCTTGTCCTCAAAGAGAATCAACATGTAACCAAACTAGAAAAGAGCAAACGTGGAAAATTTGCTCCTAATTGGATTGGGCCTTACATTATCACTCACACTTACGGATCAGGTACTTATCATTTAGCTTTGCTTAATAGTAAACCTGAGCCTGAACCCCTTAATGTCTTGCATCTCCAACCATTCTACTATTGAATTTAGTGTTATATCACTTCTTATCTACCTTGCGCTCATCCCTTGAGCTCATTTACCACCTCATACACCTTGTTTTGTGCATCTCAAAGTAGAATCAAACTCACGTGGTTTGATCATCACCTCCTCTTAAAGATGCCTTCCCCTTTTTAGTTTGGTCCATGACTTAAAAGTATCAAAATAATAACTTCTCAATTATACAATTCTGGGATATTCTTGAGTCAAACTTCCTGCAAAACCAGATGCTTCATGCCAAACGAACATCTAGACCTCTAAGCTATAAACTAGACTGCTCCCTCAAAGGACAGCTATGTGTAAAGCCGCATCTACTACTATAAGTAGAGATTGCTCCCGACAGCTATACAAAGTCAGCCTCTATTAGAAGCTTCTCACATTGATCAGCTTTGTGAAAACCTCAAGAACAACAAAATGCATATCCCATATAGACTTCCCACATTGATCAGTCTATATCCAGAAAAATAAAAGCAGTATTCAAACGTACTTTTGAGTCATGGAATTGTCTATTTAGGTTTGGTTCTCTTTCGTCAGAATAATCACATTATAACAAGTTCTCTACGCCCTAGCTATACCATCCACCTCACCTCACCATTCTTCAAAACAAAAAAACTCAAGGGACATGACGGATATCCGATATATTGTGATTATACAACTCTTTTCACCTATCGACTTCTCGCCTATGCAAGGTACCTAGGGATTCAAGCTCATCCTACGATAATACGTGGTTTGTTTAGCTCTTTCCAACTATGGGACACTTTTTCCTCTTTTATCCGAATCTAGGATTATGTGTTGACCTTAATTAAGACATGGTTTCTATGCATGGTTAAGCTAACCCTCAATTCACCTATACCCACACACCAACACCGCCACTACCTTACCAACACCAAAAATATTACCCTACCAACATCAAACTTTTACCAACCAACAAATTGCCTAACCACAACCAAATTGCCGAATTCACCTCTCCCTGGTCCTAAGGAGAACTACATCGATTTGAGGCCCCTCCTTGCTTTGTGCGCAATGGGCTATGTAGGTAGCACTTAGGAGACATGGGTTCTCGCAAGGTTAGCTTGACCATCCCCTACCATAACCTATCATGTGTTGTGTTTTCCTTAAAAATATAAATATTTTCACGTATTTATATTAATAACACTCACCTTTGTCCTTTATCAATCCAAGGACAACCAATCAATCAGCTTGACCCAAGGCCACAACCAATCAATCGCCCGACCCAAGGCGCGCAACCAACCAATCGGTCGACCCAAGGCGCAACCAACCAATCGACCCAACCCAAGGCGCAACCAACCAATCGGCTTGACCCAAGGCGCAACCAACCAATCGGCCCAACCCGGCCACGGCCACACCCAACTAATCGGTCGACCCAAGAACACACCAATTAAGTACCTCAACCGAGGCCTACAAATTATGATTCTATCCACCCATCATGTAGCTTTTTGTTCAATCGAGCTCACCTGTTCGTGTTTTAGCATGACTAGGATACTTGAATTGATCAGCCGACCAGCTTTTCCTAGACCGAGACCGTGACATTTATCTCAACCAAACCAACCATTTGGTACTTCTGAACATGCCTAAATGTTCTGTTACCTTACCTGTTATATCCCCTAGAGCTACTTCCTATGCCTTGGATACCAGGATTATATCAACCTTGTTTGGATAAACTATCGACCTTTTCCTATGAATTACTTATTTGCTCTTCAAATCGTGTACCTTGGTCGAACTACTGCATTTCAACGTGCATCTTCTTCGTTGAACTTACCCCACCATATTACCATCATCTCATCATCATTCACACTTTATCAACCCTATCCCCGATTTCACATCGCCTCAATCTATGATAGATTTGAGGGGATTACCTATACCCTTAACTAGGGCAACCACTTCTTATTATTGTCGGTGTAGCTTTACAAGACAAGCTACATGACAACAAGGGGAAAATGTAGACACCAAATTTGGGTCGTACGATGCCCTGTGCCTCGTGTCTCGTCTCGCAAACCAACCCTACCTCACCACCTAAACTTTACACACTTAATTATTTATTAATTACCTTATAATTAATAAATCCACATCTCCAACCCGCCACCTCACCTCGCCACCTCACCGTGACCTAGCCCTAACCCTAAACTAACCTAATTAAGACCTATAACTTGGACTAGACCCACACCCATGACTCATCACCCTCACCCGCACCAAAATGAACCTAATAATTACTTGACCAAGCCCACAACTAACCCCTCGGAAGAAAGGAGGGCAAGTTGGCTATTTTACTAAAAATAGCCAACTTTGACCTAACCGACATCGGTCCCTATGCGACTAGCATCGGTTAGGTAACCACCATCGGTTCCCTGTAAATGACCTCCCCAACCAAAACAAAGGGATCCGAATTCATTTTGCAAGAGAGGGACAAGTGAGAGAGAGAAGAGGTTGCAGAGAGGAGTATTGAGCCCAAGATTGTGAGTATTGAGCCCAAGATTGTAACTGAGCAACTAGATCATGGTCAAACTCATCCAAACATTGGGAGAGTCGAAGGATAGCTTCATCAGCTCACTTTCGATTTCCAGATCATCCCAACTAAGCCTTGTCTTTTCCATTGCATTCCTTGGACCTGCATCCACATCAAAAACTAGTAAGTAGTCTCTTTTATTACCTTGTATGCTTCTAGACACTACTTTGTGAACTTTTGATTCATAGTGATTATAAGCTCATTCCTAGATCTACCACCCAGTAGCACCCTAAACCTAACCTTCATTCATCCATCTCTATATTGCCCCAAAGACAAATTTCTCACTCTCTAAGTCTTCTCTATCACCCTACTACTCCCCTCAACCATCTACCAACCTTCTAAACCCCGTAACCACCTCACAACCAACCTCCATTTAAAATCCCTAAATCACGCCCCTACCGATATCGTTATCCCCTACTGATTTACCGGTTTTATAACCGTGGTTGGTTATTTAGTGACCGGCATCGGTCACTATGAATTATACCAAAAACCAACCTTTCACCTATTTACCTCCAAACAATCTCATATCTAGCCTTGTCTATTCACGTAACTTGATCTCGAATGTATCAATAACCGGTGACCAAACAAATAGCATGAAATTTTATTATTGGTAGTTCGATTATCTATTGGTTTTAGTAACGAGGTACCTAAATCGTGATTTCGCAATAGCTTCTTTATTATCGTTTTCATTAGTTTGTATTAAAAGGGAACTGACCACCTTCGAAAGGAAGTCTAATATTTCCTGGGCCCAAGGCAGTTCCCTCACTTATTGTTTAACGAAAATCTGGTGGTCTTGCATTCTTATTTACAGGTAGTCCTTCCCAGACAAAAAGGAGCTCTTCACAATCGGTTTGATCTCTCTACGGTACGTGCACACCTTCCCAACACTCAACAGGTATTCCTCCTAGCCCTAACCCTTATCTGTTTCTCAAGAGAATGAAAAGATAGAAATAACTCTATTCTGGAACAAAATTCTATGCAAAACACAACTCTCGAGCTTCTTCAACAACCTTCTCTTCCGGCCTCTTTTCTTGTAGGTCTCCCATTCCATCCTTTGGACCTCAACCTTACCAAATGTTTCTACGGTGCGTCATCAACTTAACCTAGTCACCGTCGATAGCATTACGCTTGCTAATTAATTCTTCCTTACTATTGTTTTTCCATCCCCTAGTGTTTTTTCCTCTAAGAACATTTTGTAGGTCATCTTCTAGCATCCACAAACCTTTGTTCTGAGTCCGATTTACACTCGGGATTTTGCAAGCTCGCATATTTATCTTATTTTTCAGATATACCCTCCCGAGTCGTCATCGACCAGGACCTGTAAAATTTGATTTACAATTATTTCAATCAAATCAGCTTTTTGATCAATCTCATTCATTTCTTAGATTCAGTAATACTTTTGTTTCTGCATGCTATCTATTGTTTCATCCTTTACTTCACTTTTTCTCTAAAAATGAGGGTTGACATCCACCAAGGAAGTTAACACTTCTTAGATCTGATTTTTGGACAACCTCTGCATATCCTATCTAATCCATTTTCTATTTAGTGATTCTTATTTGTAGGTTATAATTTTATAGCATCAAGGATCCATCATCTACTTTACACCCGTTCATCTATCACATTGCGTTAGAGGTACCATAAATCCTCCATCATTTCTAAGTTTCTAGTTGCTTTTATTACTATTTCATTCATTTGATTAAGAATGAATAAACTTGTCCAACAATTCCAACACCTTGTGAAACAATAAAGTAATTGAGTAAAAGGTCTTATTATATGCGAAAGACAAAAATATGAAAGCACTGAATTGTTGTTAGATAAAACTCTAGTTAGTGTTAATTTTAAGTTTGTTATTATTACCATAATTACCATAGGTGATTGGTTTATTACTTAGGTGATTATATTGTTATTATATTATTATATGGTCAAATTATTATAACCATATTTGTTCACGTATTTTTTAGTCTATTGTTTTATACGTGTAACAATTTACTATTATGTATTTAGTTGCACAATACCTATATGTATTGCAACACTTAATTGCTCTATATTATGATTATTTCATATCAACAATATTTATCAAGATTCCTCTTTGTTCTACATTAGCATTTCGTATCAAAGATAGAAACATCTTGAGTCCGATTAACACTAGATTAAAGGTTGCATAAGAGCTTAGGGATCATTAATGAAATTTTGAGCATAGAGGGAGCCATAGATCCCCTAACCTCTTAATATCCTCTACCTCTATTTCCTAATTCTTGTATTTGCTGCACAAATTTGTAGATATCTTTGTTGACACACACAAAAGTGCAGCAAGAGAGAAAAATCATTTTTATGCTTTGGGCAAGGAGTCACCTAGGAACTACCTCTTACACCAGGTAGTTATAGTTGTATATGACTTATCTTTTCATTATGCAACATCTTATCCACCTCATGTGGTTAGTCATCTCACTTAGTGAGATCATAGGTCATTTAGGTTAGTTAGGGTTTCATGTGTTCATGTTCCATGCACAGTAGTTACACAACACTCCTACATGTACCTATTATTTTTTATGTATGAGAATGCTAAAACATTTTCTTGTTTACTTGATTTTCCTTTGTGATTTGATTTCTTGTTAATTACATAGAGTGTTCACGTTACCATTAGAAGTGTAACCTATTCGATGTGCACGAGGTTTCACATTGATCCTCATAGAACAATCTGATATGGTATCGAGATATTTTTGGTAAACATGCACACAAGTATTTTTGTTGTTGATTACTTCATTTTTGGTTTTCATGCTTCTCGTGCAAGTTTTCATTCATTTTTGGAATCTTGTTAACATGTTTAACAATCTCATTTATTGGATTTTGTGTTGGTTTTCTAGTTATGCATGTGTATGTTTTAGGTGTTTCTTAGCTAGATGTAGCTAGCTGCAACTAAGTTTGGAGGAGAAACTCAATATGGAGGTAGGTTTTGCATTTCTAGTTTTATCATTAAATTTTTAATTAAAAGTGATTTTTTTTTGAATTTTTATTTCTGTTCCTTTTTGGCTTCGTACCCTCCTAGTGAGCATTTCACCATACCGATTATTCAAACCTCTCTGTCACTCGATTGAGCTCCTATAGACTCATTGACCTCCCGACGAGGTGAATCCATTTGGTGAGTTGTCTAAGTGCATTGCACTATTGATTTGTGCTCGGGATAGCTATCCTTGTTTGTATGTTTGAGGTTTTTTTCTTTTCTTAAGTTTTTACATTCGAGTTACATTTCAAATCGAGCCCCTTTACTCTGTACTGCATGTGGATCTTTACCCTCATGTTGAGTTCGAGCTTAAAATCACTTTGTATTAAATCTTATGTATTTACTAAATTGTTACGATCAATGAAACTTAAGCGTGGTCTCCACTCTTGGGTGTTATTATACTAATTATAAGGTGAGTGATCAACTATTTTACAACGCACATTCGAACCTGATTGTATTCAATGCAATATACTATAGAGTGCCAAAATCGGGGGTTATAATATTGTCTGCTTGGTTGTAGTTGTGTTTCTTGGTTTAACTTTATACATTCCTGTTTCTTTCTTCACGATGGATGTACTTTTAATTACATTTCTTACATCGTTCAATTTCGTCGAATGGAGATAAAAATGGTAATGGAACTAAGGATTAATTGGTTATTTAATGTCACCATGGGAGTTGAGACTGAACCTAATGATGAACACAAAAATCTAAGCGGCTGAGCTGAAGTGATGAAGCCTTAGGTATTCTTTGTATGTGATCAAAGGGATCCAAAATGACTCTAATTCATCAGCTCGATTAGCACGAAGAAATAAAAATAACACACAGTTGTTCACTCTTTTAGTAATTAGACCGCCACCTGTATACGGGGCTGCGGTTCTGAAATGCCGCACAACCAAGGTGGCGAGTCTTGGGACCACCGGTTTGCATTAGGCAATGGTCCTAGATATTTCAGAAAGAAAACTAAAATATGAGATGAAGAACCTCAGAATTTGAAAGGTTGTTCTTGTCTCTTCTCCTTCATGACCTTTCTCATTCTCCAGTGCACTAGAGGACATGAGAAAGGCTTTAAATACATGTTTGTAGGAGAGAACAAGATCATCAAAGCATGAAAGCAAGTGAGCAAGAAGTTATTAGTGCTAGGATTGTTTTTTTGTAGAAGAAAGGAGTATTGAGAGAGAGAAAGAACATAATTGGGAGGAAGTGGTGAGATATTATCTACTTCTCTTCCATACTTATTGAAATTTTTGTACTTATTTGTTTGAATTGGCCAATAAAATTGGGAAGAAAGAGCAATTGCCCTTCCCGATTGGTTTTTCCTCCTCTAGGGTTTTCTAGGATAAAAATTGTTGGTGTTCATATTCTTTCCTTTCTTGCACTTTTCAATTCTAAGCATAAGCAAAATTCATTCACTAGCTATCTCTGTCATTTTCTAATAAAAAGTAGAAACAAAAGTGTAGTTTGTGATTATGTGGATAATTCCAAAGTCATAAATTTTCTGAGATCATTTTGGTATCAAAGCTAACAAGTATCCAGGGACTGTGGTATTTGTTCTTGTATTTGTATAATAGTGACGAGATCAAAGGCAAAGAGACTTTACCTTGCGATACTGAGAAATTTCTACAAGGAAGTGGAAACAGAGAATTCGGGGACAAATATAGTAGAACTTGGTCCGTAGAATCGAGATGTTGGAGACCATGATTGATAGGATGTTTAAAGGCAAGAAGAACTTACAAATTTTCAGAAGACAACCTCTATCAAGCAAGACTCCATGGACTCAATGGTTCTAGGCTTAGTTGAAAAGTTTGGTATCGGAAAGAGCCATCATGAGGAAGATTATGGGGAAGAGCATGAAGAAGAGACAATATTTGCAAGCACAGTCTAAATTGCAGCAAGAAAGGCACTACAAATGAATGGGGTTTCTTCATCGGTGCCATTTAGTGATCAAATACAAGAAGGGTAGTACAAACTTGGTGGCGGGCATGTTGTCTAGGCCACCCACACAGAGAATTTCTCCTGTTTGGTCACTATCTCTCAGATCGAGCCCTTCAAAAAGGAAGCTTACAGAGAGGCATATGCCCGGGACAAAGACTTTGGGGTGACATTTCAGAGGTTTCCCTCCCGAGGGACTAAAAGGACAAGGATTGAAGATTGTTACCTCAAGGAAGGGATGCTCTACCGATGGGGGAAACATTATGTGCATAAATAAGAAAGACTTATATTAACGAGGGAAGAACATACCTCGAAAGTAGCAAGACATTTTGGTGTTATTAAGACCCTATCCCACTTGCAAAGGTATATGTATCGGCCCAATATGCAATAAGAAGTATCAAAATTTATACGTGGATGTGAATTTGTTGTACTAGCAAGCCAAAAACTAGGAAGGAAGGTTTGTATATGCCTTTACCAGTACCTACTTTTCTGTGGGACTACATTTCTATGGATTTTGTAGGAGGATTACCTAATTCTAAACATGGCCATGATTATGTCTATGTTGTTGTTGATAGATTCAGTAAGATGTGTATTCTAATGGCATGTAAAAAGATAGTAAAAAGAATATGAGGTAGTATATATTATCTTTGCTAATGTATGGGTGCATTTTGGTTTGCCAAAGCCTATTATTTCTAATAGGGATTATAGGTTCTTGGGGATTTTGGACTTCTTTGTGGGACAAGTATGGATACTAGGTTACTGAGAGGAGCATAACTTTCCATCCACAAACCGAGGTGATGAACACAAATTTGGTACAGTTAATCGGAGGGTATAAAAAAAAATTCCCAAGGACTTGGGATGAGTCCTTAGCCTACATTCAACATTCCTATAGCCGGTCAGTACACACATCCACTATGAAGTCACCGTTTCAAGCATGCTTGGGATATCTACCTACAAATCCGATGGACATAACAGTTGGGAAGCAGGATGAGAAGGAGACACGAGACACTGAGGTGACTAGAGAAAACAAATTCATTGAGAGGATCCGGAAAATCAATCTCAAAGTCAAGGAAAATCTAGAGAAATATCAAGCCAAGTACAAATCTAGTCATGATCAGCATAGGAGGGAACATAACCTTCATGTTGGAGATAGAGTTTCACTTTACTTGAGCAAAGAGAGACTACAAGGTCAAGCATGGAAGCTCAAGCCACTATGCTAAGGACCCTTCACCATATTGGAGTAGGTTGGAGAAAATGCTTTTGGACTTGATTTTTCGTCATTTATTAGGATGTACTATGTAGTAAAATGCAAGAACTTACACATATATGAGACACACATGATAGACGAAGATGAATAACTATAGTTAATACCTTCCATTGCGGATTGCGTCTTGGAATCACGAGGTGAATTGGAGGAGGATGTGGTGATGTAGTAGAAGGTTGGAGAGACTAGGAGATGTCTGCAGGAGTATTGGCAGATTGGACTGAAAGGAAAGACACCAAGGTAGGCCCGGTGGTACTCGAAGGAGCAAGTGAGGGAATTATTTTCTCATCTACTCCCCCACTAACCTTTTGTGGGACCAAAATCCTCCTAAGTAAGGGAGGTGTGATCCATAGGGATCCAAAATGACTCTACTTCATCAGATCATTCAGCACAAAGAGATAAAAATAACACACGGAGGTTTTATCTTTTTAGTAACTGGACTACCGCCCTGTGTAAGGTGGTGGTTACAGAACTGTCACCCAACTAGGGCGGTGGTCCTGGGACCACTGGTCTGTTTTGGGTGGCTGTCTTGGCTCTTTCAGACAAAAAACTAAAATATGAAATGAACAACCTCAAAATTTGAAAGGTTGTTCATGTCTTTTCTCCTCCATGAACTTTCTCATTCTCCAGTGCATGGGATGACATGAGAAAGGCTTTAAATACATGTTTTAAGGAGAGAAAAATATCATCGAAGCATGAAAAAAGTGAGTAAGAAGTTCTTAGTGTTGGAATTGTGTTTTGTAGAAGAAAGGAGTATTGAGACAGAGCAAACAAGTAATTGGGAGGAAGTGTTGAGATATTATCTAATTCTCTTCCATACTTATTGTAATATATGTACTTATCTATTTGAATTGGCCAATAAAAGTGAGAAGAAAGATCATTTTCCCTTTCCAAGTGGTTTTCCTCCTCTCGGGGTTTTCTAGGATAAAACTTGTTGGTGTTCATATTCTTTCCTTTCTTGCACTTGTGAATTCTAAGCATAAGCGAAATTCATTCACTAGTTATCTCTATCATTTTCTAATAGAAAGAAGAAACAGTAGTGTAATTTGTGATTTTGTGGATATTTCCAAAGTTGAAAAGTTTGAGATCATTTTGGTATCGAGCTAACATGTATCCAGGATTTGTGGTATTTGTTTTTAAATTTTTATGAGAATGACGAGATCTAAAGGCAAAGAGACTTTAACTTGTGATCGGAAACTTTGAAAAGGAAGTGGAAACAGAGAATTAGGGGGAAAATGGAGGAAGAGAACTTGGTCCTTAGAATCAAGATGTTGGAGATCATGATGGATAGGATGTTTAGAAGGCAAGAAGAACTTGCAAATTTGTAGAAAATAGCCTCCATCAAGAAAGACTCCATGGACTCAGTGGTTTGAGGCTTAGCTGAAAATTTTGGTAAAGGAAAGAGCCACCATGATGAAGATTATGGGGAAGAGCATGAAGAAGAGACTTCAAATGAAAGAGAAAAGGTAAAATCTGATCATAATCCTTTCAAAGTTAAGATGAAAGTTGAGATTAAAAGCTTTGAAGGACAAGTAGATGCAGAGTTGCTTGATAAATGGTTAAAACAGTTAGAAGTATATTTTAGCATGCATAATGTCACCGAGGTACAGAGGATAATGTTTGCACATCTCAAAATGGAGGGACATGCTCTGGTTTGGTGGGAAACCCATCTAACCACTTGTGAAAAGAAGAAGCGTCCTATTGTCAAATGTTGGCAAGAATTTAAAGAATTACTTAGAGCTAACTTCTATCCTATTGGCCACAAACCGACCAAACGATTAAATGGTAGTATTTTAGACAAGGCGGTGGTCAAAGTGTGCGGGACTATACTACGGAGTTTCAGAGGAAAGCCATGTTGCTAAACATGGACTTGGAGGATTAGGATATTCGACCAAGTACGTGGGAGGACTTCACACTCACCTTTGAAAAAAATCATCTCCACAAAGTACCCAAAGATCTCAACGAAGCATGTGTATAGGCATACTACATATATGATGAAACAATCAAGGAGAAGCGAGAGCCAAGGGTAAAGTAGTCGAAAAATCAGCTGTTGGTTGGATATTTTGTCAAACCAAAATATGAGGTTCAACCACAGTACATGGGATTGAATCCCTCCTCAAAGACAGGTGAGGCTGCCTGTTTTATTGCTAATCTAAAACACAGTAAATAATATATACAATATTCACACTAATCTAACCATTGGGGGTTGGGATGAAATCCCGAAATCCACATTCACACGATTCAAGGATATTGCTTTCGTACGTGAAATAGGTTAGAAACTATTACAGTGAAAGAAGCACGGTAGAAAAGAAATGGGAGAAACGTATTTTCTTTCGAGTAAACACAGAGCACGAAATAATCATACGAGTTTTAGATCACAAATATAGTGTCCGAGATAATTAGAAACACTGAGATTTTATGCAAAGAATAGCTCTAAGATCATGAACATAAGAACAATATCTTAAACAAGATATATTTCACAACACAAAGTCTGCAAAACAATATCAACTTCTATTCTTCAAAATGATTGAAAGAAAACACAAAGTTTTTCTCCTTTCCAATAGCCTCTTAATGCTCCAAAAATTCTCGACCCTTTAGAATGCACAAGCATCCCTTTTTTATAACAAAAGAAGCTAGAGTTTAAACAGAACAGATCCTGAAAAGTAGCATGCTAACTAGAGTTTCAGCTTTGCATGATTCTCACGCAGGAGATCAAGTCAAAGTTTGAATTAAAAATAATGACAAAATGGAAATAAAAGATATGACATTCTAAAAATAGAAATGTCATAGGACGTTGGAGCTCAATCCGAGTCATCATCTTTTGATTCTTCTCCTTTCTCTTCCTCCAGCTGAGACTGTTTGTTCCGGAACTCCTGGAACTTCCGAATAATGCCTTGCATTTCGTTTTCCTCAGGTGCAGTGGAAAGATCATTCCACATTTCGCAGGTCTCATGGATATCACTGGCACTGCCGGGAAGCTTTTTCAACCTCTTGCTGAGCTTTCTTAAGGCCTCCAACGTATGCTCAATCCTCACAAACTGACCAATGACTTCAAGGTCGAATCCATCTACAGGTTCATGCTGAATAATCTCTTGAACTTGTTTGAAGAGATCATCTGCTGATAGGGCACTTGATTTCCCAACCGACATCTTTGGACAAATCTTTAGCAATTCTTCCTCCAGATCACTTTTCCCATCGATCAATTTATCCCTTGATTCTCTCAACTTGCTGCAGGCTTCGTTGAGAATCTTTACTCTGAACTTGATGCCCTTGATCAGCTGAAAGTGTTTATCTGTATGTGGAAGAATTGCTTCTTCTACCAAGAGATGTGCTGGTATTTGCTTCAGCACTTGGAGAGCCTCACAAGTCAAATCAAGCTGTCCAAGTTCTTCAGTGAATTCCTCATCCATCTTCTCTCCTTCCTTCTGAATTTCTGCCAAGGACTGATGAACTTTCACCACGTCTTGAATTACTTCCTTCCCTCGTTGGAGCAACTTTTGGATCCACTCATCAACCACCCTTCCTTTTCTGGTAATCTTCTCAATCGTAGGCACCGATGAGAAATCGAATCCGGCAGAAGCAGAAGCAGATGGTATGGATTCCAGGGGTGTTGAGAGTTTAATCAAAACCTCTGTCAACTGCTCCACTCTTTTCTTAAACTCATCTCTGCTGATCTTTGTTTCTTTCAACTTTTGGCACAGCACGTCTATGGAAGCCCGTGCATCTTGTTGCGCTCCTTCTGTTGTTACTTTCCCTAGAGCCACCTTGGTGATCTGATAATCAGCAGCTGTTACATCATCCCTAGTTTTGTCAGCTGAGGGAGTGGCAATCTCTGCGAACTTATCTCCTGAAGCATCTACCAAAACTCTTGAAACTGTTTTGGGTTTCTTGGCTGATCTTGCAGTAGAAACCTTGAGTGAGCTGAAATCAAAGGCTGGTAGGGGTACAATCACTTTCCTCTTCCTCGGAGTTTGTTCGAGTAGCCATGGTGGTGTATCAGAGGAAACTGCCAATGTTGTAGTAGCTGGTATTCTACTCTCAAGGGGAGCAGATTCTACTATTGGAGGGGGAACAGCAGTCAACGTGGTAGTAGGTGCAATGAATAAAGGCACGGAGTTGTGGGGAGTGTTGGTGATCACTTGGGTTCCAGTAGAAAGGGGTGAGAGCCCAGCGAAAATATTGGCCATGCTTGAAGAAGTGGATGGGGAATGAGGAGGCTGAAGTGGTTGTTGAGGGGGAGGCACAGATTCAGTCTCCAAAGCCTTGACTGCCAGAGATAAGGTCTCTTCAGTTGAGCAATCAGCAAATGGTGAAGTCAAGGGCTGACTTCCTCCTTCTTCCAAATTAATTTCTCCTATTTCTGGTGGTGTTGGTGATTCTGGCACATCCACCGTTTGAGTTGGAGAGACAATTGAAGAGATTTGTCTTTCTTTCCTCTTCTTGGGAATCTTGATTTTTATAGACCCCCCAGTAGATTCCTTGTCCTTCTTCTTTTTGGAGGGCCCCGCCTCAGGAGCAGCCAATTTTGGAAACTTGTCATCTTTAAAATTCATGCCCCAAGAAGAGAGCCATTTCTTTGTGCATGCGAGCGAATTAGGGTGACCTATCGGTGATAGAGGATTTTTCGCTAGCCGACCAATCAATAGGCGGAAAAACGTATCGATCTTCATTAAGCCCATCATAGGACATATCTAACACACTTTCATTGTCCCTTATACCATCTGGCAAATCAGAAATCTCTAGCGTCTGAATCTCATCAATAGTTAATCTGCTATGATCTTTTCTGCGAACCGCAACTTCGTTACGCAGATCCACCCAGATATCCTCAATGTCGGGCCTGTGCAGATGTAGGGCTCCATAAGTTCTTAGTACTCCTCGGATGTCAAAACCATCCCGAGACTTCATATGCTTCTTTAACTTCTCCTGGAGTTCACATTCGACATTTTTAGCTTTTTCCGCTGTTGAGCAAGTATATCTCCCAATAGAAATTGGGAAGGATACAATGCTTTGCCTTATGCTTGCTCTGTTGGAACTTGTGGAAATCAATAAGCTGTCTGACCAATTCTATTAGTATCAATCTATCGCCGGGATAACGAGGCAGACGAAAAGGTTCTCCAGAATACATGACCGTTCGAAGGTAGGTAAACTTCTTGAACTGTAAGAAGATACATCCCCACTTAGATACTTCAGCCCATGCCTCGTCCGAGACCCTTGTCTTTCTCAGCCCTGGATTGAGCTGGCAGATGTTTTCATAGAAAAAGGCGTCATTTACCCTCCTAAAGTGATCCTTGGACCCCTTCTTCGTTATTTGAGGATAATACTTATAACTGGATTTGTGGTTCGCTTCCTTTAGTCTCTAAAATACGGATAGCTCCTCATCCCAGCTGCTGCATAGGCCACGTATGAGAACATATAAAACTTTCCGGTTGACAGGACCGTCGTCATCTGGGAATCAATTTCATCACTGATCAGGGTTCCCCAGTCAATCCCTTGCTTGTTCTTCCTAATGGTGACCATAAATTGGTACATCCATCCATGAAATAAATGTGATTCTGGCAAGCCAAACACCCGGCTCAGTAGGGTGATAATATCGTTGATTTCTTGGATGAAATCCGATCTAGGGATAGTTCTTGGAAATCTAGATATTACTGGTTTTGCCTTAACCAAGAACTTCTTATTAACATCCTTAATGCAATTCTCCTGATTACTGTCCCAGGCATTTTGAGCCAATTTCATATTTAGGGCTCCATACTCTTCAAAATTTGGTAGTTTCAAGAGATCATCCAAATAAGCCCCATCTAGTTTGATAACTACTTCACCAGCCTGATTCCTTACGGACCGAGAAGCCGAGTCGTAGCTGGATGCACACGCCAAAACAAACTCGGACATCTTTGGCGGGACACATAGGAAGCTCTTTGTAAGGGGCAAGCCACTGTCAGCTATAGCTTTCATCCATGGGGTTTGAGAAGAACTCTTCACCCTGTTCCAAAAGTCGTCCATATCTATGTTGCCCATTTCAGTATCCCTGATATCATAATTACAGTCGACATATGACGGGGATTCTGGTTTCTTAAACTTGTATTTCATCTTGCTAGATTTTCCGGCCTTCTCCTGTGATGAACCAGGATCCGACATGAAGAATATTGGAAAGAGAAAAGCTCGGAACTCCGGAGATGCTGTGCACACTGAAAAACCTGATTGACGGAAGGCGTCGGAAGAAGCGAAGAACCCGACACGCAGAAGAAGATATCGGAAAACTTTGAAAACCCGACACGTCTGATATGTCGGAGTCTTGGCGAAACCCGACACTTGCTTTCAATGGCGGAAACAGGGGAAAACCCGGCACTTGCTGTTTAATGACGGAACCTGCCGAAAACCCGGCGTCTACTGTGATGGCGGAACTTAGGAGATGCCCGGCACCCACTGTTGAGGTCGGAATGTTGAAAGACCCCGTCACTGCGAGCTTCCTTTGTATTTCGGACTTTTGAATCTGCAATACAAACTTCAAAATCCAAGAAACCAAAAACAGAGCCTTTCCTTTGAATTTCTACATAGACATCTTCCTTTCTTTTTTGTTATTCATATTCCAAACATTATGAAAGTAATTGGAATTTGGAAGGAACAACACCAATTGATAATCTCAAAAAGAAAATAAACCCTAAAAACCCAAAACCCCTTTCCAAAACAATACAGAACGAAGAAGGAAGAAAAACCCTCAACAACTGGCAAGAAATTGGAAAGAAAATATATGCAGTCGATCCAGAGAAATTAAGAATAAAGAAGGAACGAAGAATACCTTCGATTCGAGACAAGTAAAATCGAAAACGATCGATCCAGTCTGGTAACGCGAGTTTGCGGGTTTTGGGAGAGGAAGAGCATGCGAAAAATCCACGAATTAAAAATATGAACGGTAAAAATGACGTGGATTTTGGCGTATTTATAAGAAAATCAGTAATAAATACACTTCAGCTCGGCACGTGCCAGCTCACCAACCATTCGGCATGGATGCCACGTCAGCGTGTTGGAGGAGTCCAAAAACCCGACACGAGGAGATTTAGTATATTTCGGGTTTCAGGCTTCGGAAAACATGGAGCACAAAACATGTTTTGGTACATGAATGTTCCGATGCATTGAACTTCCGAAAACCCGATTACTAAGGAATGAGCGGACTTCGGGAATCGGAGAACGTGGCGCATAAAACATGTTTTAGAACATGGATGTTCCGATGCGTTGAATTCCCGAAAACCCGATTTCAAAGGATTTTTCAATACAAGGCGGGTTTCGGGTTTCGGAGGTCATAAGACATAAAGCATGTTAAGACTTATGTCAAGCTGTTAGTAACACCCGAAAACCCGATTTGCTCTAAAAGAGATCATAATGCAAAATCACTTCAAAAATTTTGTAGGGGTTATCCGATCGTTTCGTCGTGAACTCAAAACGGGGATAACAGCTGGCTCCAGTTGGGGACTTTCTTTGCAATACCAAAGGAAGAGAACTCAGAATTTCTGGTCTCGAGGACCAGGGCCTTATCCAATGGGCTACGGAGTCAAGGAGAAAACCAAAAATAAAACAAAACGAAGAAAGACAGAAAACCAAAAGCAAACACACAACAAAAGCAAAATATGTACAATGCAAGAGAGCATCTTGCATTAATGGTGGAACAGCTTTAGATGTTGCCCACTGAAAGGCAACGGAAGTAATCCTCCATCCAGATATGATAGTAGGAAACTATTTTCGCCATTCAGCTGATGAATTTTGAAAGGTCCTTTCCATAAAGAATCAAATTTTCCATGCATTCCTTTTTGTTCTCTTCTTTTATCCCAAAGCAACACCAGGTCTCCAATTTGGAAGTCACGTTGCTTGGATTTTTTATCAAAAATCTTCTTTACCCTGCTCTGATGATCTGCTATACGATCAATCACCTTGATTCGCTCTTCTTCTAGCTTGGTTAGGTACATAACCCTCTTTTCGATTGAATTCTGAAAAGCTACATCTTCAACCGCTTTCGCTAATTGCAAGGCCGGCAATTCTACTGAGATAGGAATTTCAGCATCAATCCCGTATAGCAATTGAAAAGGGGACATCCCTATGGCTCGCTTTGGAGTGATCCGGTCAGCCCACAATGCATCATACAATGCTTTGTGCCAATTCCTCTGATTTTCATCTACTAATTTCCTGATTATAGTAACCAGATTCTTATTGCTGGACTCAGCTTGCCCATTACCCTGGGGATAATAGTCAGATGAGTGAGCCAAAGTAATGCCGAATCCATAGCAGAATTCTGTCAACTCATGTGACGAGAAGTTAGACGCATTATCCGCTACAATCTTATGAGGAATACCGAATCTGACGATTATGTTTTCTTTCAGGAACTTGCAAACAGCTTCAGAAGTTGCTTGCTTGATTGGCACAGCCTCTACCCACTTGGTGAAATAATCTGTAGCAGTTAACACATAGTTGTGTCCAGCACTGGAAGCAGGATTCAATGTTCCGATAAAATCAATCCCCCATTGGCGAAAAGGTTCTTCAATCACCACAGGCTTCAGAGGAAGAGCTGCTAACTTGGGACGACCAACAAAATGCTGACAAGCTTCACATTTAGACACCCATTCTGCTGAGTCCCGGAAAAGGGTAGGCCAATAATACCTAGCCCGTAAGATCTTATACGCTGTTACAGAAGACGAAAAGTGTCCTCCGCATGCTAGGCTATGAAAGGATTCTAATAACTTTTCCTGTTGCGATTTATCAACACAACGCAGGAAGACACCATCGATACCTTTCTTGTATATTGCATTATTCCACAAAAGGTATCTAGCAGATCTCAGCTTGACGGTCCTCTTCTCCTTCTGATTTAAATGCGGAGGGCATTCACCATAAGTTAGGAAGAAAGCGATGTCCGTGTACCATTCATCGGTCGTGCTGACAAAAAGCACCGTAGGCAGTTCTGAAGAAGTATCTTGATCCTTCTCGCACTCTGCTTCATCATGATTCTCTGCAATCAATTGACACAGGCCTCTTCCTCGTACCAACTTGGTAGGTTTAATGTCCAAGTCATACTCCTGAACCTTAGCAATCCAAGTACCTCTTTGGCTTCCCAGCTCTTGTTGAGTTAGAATGGATTTAACAGCAGTATCAGGAACGAGAACACGAGTATGAGAATTCAGTACATAGTACCTGAAGTGTTTTACTGCTCTTACCACTGCGTAAGCATGTTTTTCAATCTGCGACATCTTCAATTCATGCTCTTTCAACGGACAGCTCATGAATGCGATAGGAGCTTCAATGCCTTCTCCATTTTCCTGCATCAGGATCGCTGACACTGTGTGGGCTGAAGCATAGCTATACATGATGAAATCTTTCTTAAATCTGGACATACTAGGGTCGGAGCGCAAGCAACTGCCTTTTTGATTTCTTCAAATGAAAGTTTCCCTTCTGCACTCCATCTGAATGGGACTTTGCCTTTCATCATTCCAAGAATATCCTTGGTTTTGTCAGCGAAGTCAGGTACGAATCTTCTCAAGAAATTAACTTTTCCGAAGAAAGAATGAACTCCGGTTTTACTTGTTGGTAAAGTAAGACTCTGAATGGCCTTTACCCTTTCTGGGTCAATTTTAGTTCCTTCCCTGGTCACAATATGACCCAGCAGCTTTCCTTCTGTAACCCCGAACATAGACTTCTTAGGATTCAACGAAATTCCATGACGCCTGCATCTCTGAAGTACCTGTTCTAAATGATCATAATGATCACTTCGTTTTTTAGAAAAGACAGTCAAGTCATCCAAATACACGACTATGACCTTACCCATCGGATCTCGAATGCTAGGTCCATAGCTCTCACGAAAAGTAGCTCTGCGTTGATCAAGCCGAATGGCATCCTTCATATAGGCAAAGGTACCCCATGGGGTCGTGAAAGTTGTCTTGTGTTGATCTTACTGCTTTACCTCGACTTGATTATATCCCGAAAACCCGTCGAGCATGGATAACATTTCATTTGATCCGAATGATTTGCAATACGATCCATGATCGCGCAAGGGATAATTATCCTTGGCGAGGACTGATTCAAGTTCCGAAAGTCAACACAAATCCGGATCTCGCCATTCTTCTTTCTGACAGGAACGATGTTTGCAATCCAAGTGGAATGATGGATTGGGAAAATAATTCTGGCATCTAGCATCTTCTGAATTTCTGCTAGAATAGTTCCTGAGATCTTGGGATTGTAATGCCTTTGCTTCTGTCTGTACGGCTTCACATCAGGTTTCAAAGGAATACTGTGCTGAACATCCTTGGGCTTGAAAGATTTCAAATCTGCATAGGACCAAGCCATGACATCGATGTATTTCTTCAAAAGCAAAGTAAATCTTACCTTCTCTTCAGGAGAACAACATTTACCGATATTCACCATCCGAGGTTGATCAGATGAACCTAGATTGATTTGATCTACTTCAGAGGAAGAAGCACCTTCGACCTGCCTTTTGTTTTGGATAAAACGATCATGTTTATCAAACAAGCCCTCCAAAGAAACCAAACCTTTGGGTATCTTATTGCCTTTCAGCTGAATATATTCACCATCAACTTCCTGATATGGATCTGAAATAGTTTCACGAAAGGCTGATTCTGAACCTTCAAAATACAATTCACTGAAATTGTCAGCCTTTTCTAGAAAAGCCAACACCTGTCGATCATCATTGAATACCTGCCAGTGAGTTGCGTTATCTGGGATACTAGGACGATATACAATCTCAATAGAGTATGTGTCTTGCTTGAATTGAGGATGAGGAAGAAGAAGAGATGCAGATACGGCCAAAGAATCAGCCTTGTCATTGTAATCTCTTAAAACTGCCCTAATAGAAAATGCATCAAAGCATTCTATACTATCCCACACTTTATTTCGGTAATGTCTCAACCGATCATTTTTCACCTGATATATACCCCTGACCTGATTAACAATCAGCTCCGCATCTCCTTGAACCTTGAGATTTCTGATTCCCTTTCGTCTGGCCAATTCTAATCCTAATAACAGGGCTTCGTATTCGGCCGTGTTGTTAGTATTATCAAATTGCAACTTATAAGCTGACGGAAAAATCTCGGAGCTAGGAGATATGAGAACAACACCAGCGCCTGATCCAGAAGTTGAGCAGCTACCATCAAATTCAAGTGTCCAAATTGCATTGGGATCTTCCTCTTCCACATCTACAATAGGTATCTCTGAAGCCATGAAATAATTCCCAAAGCTAGCATCTTCGAAAAGAATCTGAGCCTTAGGATCATCTGATTTGGTCACCAAATACTTTGCCTGCGGTTCAGGATGAAGAACCTGTTGAACCCCTTTGACTGGTATCTTGGCTTTGGTCCAATCCATACTAATCTCTCCTCCGACATCTTTACAAAATCCTCTACCCAAGAGGATACCATAAGCTGCAGGAATGTCTGCAACCAGAATAGTCATTTTCACTCTCTTCTCAGGAAAAGCAACAAATGCAAACTGTGCGTCCTTAATTTGACCAACCAGAGGGACTTGTTTAGTTTCCATGGAATAACACCGTCCATATGATTTAGTCAAAGTAAGCCCAAGGGCATGAGCCACTTTTGCGGGCATAACATTATCAGAGGCCCCTGAGTCAATGATACAATTGCTGAGTTTAAACCCATTTATAAGTAGAGACAAATAAAATGGTTCAATCTTTCCCGAGGAAGAAGCAGAGGTCAGATTATTCTGAGGTGTAAGTTGAACAGGATTTGGAAGGAGACCTTTTGACGATGATGAAACGGCCGCTTTACTTCTGATAAACTTGGCCAGCTTTTCAAATTGTTCGGGATTCGACTGAAGGTATTCTGCTTCCGACATTTGAATTTTTGTTCTCTTCGCATGATCAATAATGTCAAAAGCAGTGTAAGAAGGAATGATAGTAGGCTCAGTTCTAATTACATGAGCTTGTGGTGGGGTACTGGCCTTAGGAGAAGGAGAATAAGGAACAGCTGTCTTTTTAGTAACCTCTCTTTCAGTTTGCGCCGAAATAGGGGTACCCCTTTTGACTATGGATACAGGAGGTTCCTTATTCTTCTCCTTAGTATTTTCCAGAGGCTTTCTGGGAACCTGAGATTGGGACCGAGTGAAAACAGCAAATGATTGACCATCTGGCTCACATTCATCTTCATCATATTCCAAATAACCAATGCTGGAGTCGCCAGCTGACTCATCATAAGACTCATCAGCATATCCTGAAGCTTCGAAATCCTCAGGGGAATCTTGTTCTTCTGGTTCATCATCTTCTTCAATTATTTCTACTGCTGCATTAACAGGCGGAGCTTCAATTGCTAATCTCGGTTGAGCAGGAGCTAACCGCGGCCTATCTCTGGCAGGTACACCATTGTTATTAAAATTCCGCCTAGGGATATCCCGGTACGGAACATTGCTCACCTGCTGAGACACTTGCTTCTTTAAAGCAATCAAATCATTAGCCATTTTTTGAAACATAGGGTCAGTATTACCTTGAGAAGAACCTTGATTTTTGAGTTTGGGTATATCTTTCTTGATCCTTCCAGCTAAGATGAGATCATCCTCTATTTCAATAGCCGTTGACTGAGCAGTAGCCAGATCTGGGATAACCGACCTTCGTAATAAAAAGCTTATATCAGGAGGTTGAGCATTGATGAAAAAGCACTTTTGATTTTCTAGAGTTGGTACAGCTGTAACTGGAATTTTCCGGATCAGCTTATTGAACTTAGCCACGAATTCCCGCATAGGTTCATGCGATTCCTTCTTCATATGCGTAAGCTGAGCTAACAATGCATGAGAATCTTCGGCTGGTTTGAAACGTGCCTCAAACTTGGTCCGCATGGTAGCCCAATCTGGAATGCATGCATTCGGGAGGTGATAAAACCATTCAGCTGCTACTCCCTGCAATGTTTCAATGAAGAGTCGAACAGAGACATCTTCGTGGGCTACTCCGAGGACACCGCATGCAACAAAGAAAGACGCAATATGCTCATCGGGATGCTGCTTCCCATCCCCATTGAACTTGGGAATATTCTTACGTGATCCACGTGGTAACTCATGCAATGGGGGAGTCAAAGTAAGAGGACCAATGACTGCACCCCAAGGCACCGGTTGAACCGCCATCCTTCTGAAAAGATTGCGTACAGGGATCCGGGTATCAGACAAGAGTAGTGCACGACAAGTTGCAGATGTTTCCCGTTCTTCAGGGATCCGATTTCTCCGAACAGGTGAAGAACTTCACGGCTCGGTCGAGAGACATTTGTTGGGAGAAAGGCTGAAATTGTCATTGCAGCAACTCAAAAAGTGGATCAATTTCACCTTGAGCTCGGCGAGACCGAGTGAAGATCCTCCTGGCCAGCTTGAACTGAAAGGAGATCTTATTAAAAATAAGGCAAATATGGAGTCACCAGACACCGAGAGGATAAGCTTTGTACTATTGATCCGTATTTCCCCAGCGGAGTCGCCAAAAACTGTTGGTTGGATATTTTGTCAAACCAAAATATGAGGTTCAACCACAGTACATGGGATTGAATCCCTCCTCAAAGACAGGTGAGGCTGCCTGTTTATTGCTAATCTAAAACACAGTAAATAATATATACAATATTCACACTAATCTAACCATTGGGGGTTGGGATGAAATCCCGAAATCCACATTCACACGATTCAAGGATATTGCTTTCGTACGTGAAATAGGTTAGAAACTATTACAGTGAAAGAAGCACGGTAGAAAAGAAATGGGAGAAACGTATTTTCTTTCGAGTAAACACAGAGCACGAAATAATCATACGAGTTTTAGATCACAAATATAGTGTCCGAGATAATTAGAAACACTGAGATTTTATGCAAAGAATAGCTCTAAGATCATGAACATAAGAACAATATCTTAAATAAGATATATTTCACAACACAAAGTCTGCAAAACAATATCAACTTCTATTCTTCAAAATGATTGAAAGAAAACACAAAGTTTTTCTCCTTTCCAATAGCCTCTTAATGCTCCAAAAATTCTCGACCCTTTAGAATGCACAAGCATCCCTTTTTATAACAAAAGAAGCTAGAGTTTAAACAGAACAGATCCTGAAAAGTAGCATGCTAACTAGAGTTTCAGCTTTGCATGATTCTCACGCAGGAGATCAAGTCAAAGTTTGAATTAAAAATAATGACAAAATGGAAATAAAAGATATGACATTCTAAAAATAGAAATGTCATAGGACGTTGGAGCTCAATCCGAGTCATCATCTTTTGATTCTTCTCCTTTCTCTTCCTCCAGCTGAGACTGTTTGTTCAGGAACTCCTGGAACTTCCGAATAATGCCTTGCATTTCGTTTTCCTCAGGTGCAGTGGAAAGATCATTCCACATTTCGCAGGTCTCATGGATATCACTGCACTGCCGAGAAGCTTTTTCAACCTCTTGCTGAGCTTTCTTAAGGCCTCCAACGTATGCTCAATCCTCACAAACTGACCAATGACTTCAAGGTCGAATCCATCTACAGGTTCATGCTGAATAATCTCTTGAACTTGTTTGAAGAGATCATCTGCTGATAGGGCACTTGATTTCCCAACCGACATCTTTGGACAAATCTTTAGCAATTCTTCCTCCAGATCACTTTTCCCATCGATCAATTTATCCTTGATTCTCTCAACTTGCTTTGCGAGGCTTCGTTGAGAATCTTTACTCGAACTTGATGCCCTTGATCGCTGAAAGTGTTTATCTGTATGTGGAAGAATTGCTTCTTCTACCAAGAGATGTGCTGGTATTTGCTTCAGCACTTGGAGAGCCTCACAAGTCAAATCAAGCTGTCCAAGTTCTTCAGTGAATTCCTCATCCATCTTCTCTCCTTCCTTCTGAATTTCTGCCAAGGACTGATGAACTTTCACCACGTCTTGAATTACTTCCTTCCCTCGTTGGAGCAACTTTTGGATCCACTCATCAACCACCCTTCCTTTTCTGGTAATCTTCTCAATCGTAGGCACCGATGAGAAATCGAATCCGGCAGAAGCAGAAGCAGATGGTATGGATTCCAGGGGTGTTGAGAGTTTAATCAAAACCTCTGTCAACTGCTCCACTCTTTTCTTAAACTCATCTCTGCTTTGATCTTTTTTTTCTTTCAACTTTTGGCACAAAGACGTCTATGGAAGCCCGTGCATCTTGTTGCGCTCCTTCTATTGTTACTTTCCCTAGAGCCACCTTGGTGATCTGATAATCAGCAGCTGTTACATCATCCCTAGTTTTGTCAGCTGAGGGAGTGGCAATCTCTGCGAACTTATCTCCTGAAGCATCTACCAAAACTCTTGAAACTGTTTTGGGTTTCTTGGCTGATCTTGCAGTAGAAACCTTGAGTGAGCTGAAATCAAAGGCTGGTAGGGGTACAATCACTTTCCTCTTCCTCGGAGTTTGTTCGAGTAGCCATGGTGGTGTATCAGAGGAAACTGCCAATGTTGTAGTAGCTGGTATTCTACTCTCAAGGGGAGCAGATTCTACTATTGGAGGGGGAACAGCAGTCAACGTGGTAGTAGGTGCAATGAATAAAGGCACAGGTTGTGGGGGAGTGTTGGTGATCACTTGGGTTCCAGTAGAAAGGGGTGAGAGCCCAGCGAAAATATTGGCCATGCTTGAAGAAGTGGATGGGGAATGAGGAGGCTGAAGTGGTTGTTGAGGGGGAGGCACAGATTCAGTCTCCAAAGCCTTGACTGCCAGAGATAAGGTCTCTTCAGTTGAGCAATCAGCAAATGGTGAAGTCAAGGGCTGACTTCCTCCTTCTTCCAAATTAATTTCTCCTATTTCTGGTGGTGTTGGTGATTCTGGCACATCCACCGTTTGAGTTGGAGAGACAATTGAAGAGATTTGTCTTTCTTTCCTCTTCTTGGGAATCTTGATTTTTATAGACCCCCCAGTAGATTCCTTGTCCTTCTTCTTTTTGGAGGGCCCCGCCTCAGGAGCAGCCAATTTTGGAAACTTGTCATCTTTAAAATTCATGCCCCAAGAAGAGAGCCATTTCTTTGTACGAGCCAGAATTAGGGCTGACCTATCGGTGATAGAGGATTTTTCGCTAGCCGACCAATCAATAGGCGGAAAAACGTATCGATCTTCATTAAGCCCATCATAGGACATATCTAACACACTTTCATTGTCCCTTATACCATCTGGCAAATCAGAAATCTCTAGCGTCTGAATCTCATCAATAGTTAATCTGCTATGATCTTTTCTGCGAACCGCAACTTCGTTACGCAGATCCACCCAGATATCCTCAATGTTGGGCCTGTGCAGATGTAGGGCTCCATAAGTTCTTAGTACTCCTCGGATGTCAAAACCATCCCGAGACTTCATATGCTTCTTTAACTTCTCCTGGAGTTCACATTCGACATTTTTAGCTTTTGCCGCTGTTGAGCAAGTATATCTCCCAATAGAAATTGGGAAGGATACAGCTGCCTTATGCTTGCTCTGTTGGAACTTGTGGAAATCCAATAACTGTCTGACCAATTCTATTAGTATCAATCTATCGCCGGGATAACGAGGCAGACGAAAAGGTTCTCCAGAATACATGACCGTTCGAAGGTAAGTAAACTTCTTGAACTGTAAGAAGATACATCCCCACTTAGATACTTCAGCCCATGCCTCATCCGAGACCCTTGTCTTTCTCAGCCCTGGATTGAGCTGGCAGATGTTTTCATAGAAAAAGGCGTCATTTACCCTCCTAAAGTGATCCTTGGACCCCTTCTTCGTTATTTGAGGATAATACTTATAGACTGGATTTGTGGTTCTGCTTCCTTTAGTCTCCAACCCTGGATAGCTCCTCATCCCAGCTGCTGCATAGGCCACGTATGAGAACATATAAAACTTTCCGGTTGACAGGACCGTCGTCATCTGGGAATCAATTTCATCACTGATCAGGGTTCCCCAGTCAATCCCTTGCTTGTTCTTCCTAATGGTGACCATAAATTGGTACATCCATCCATGAAATAAATGTGATTCTGGCAAGCCAAACACCCGGCTCAGTAGGGTGATAATATCGTTGATTTCTTGGATGAAATCCGATCTAGGGATAGTTCTTGGAAATCTAGATATTACTGGTTTTGCCTTAACCAAGAACTTCTTATTAACATCCTTAATGCAATTCTCCTGGTTACTGTCCCAGGCCTTCTGAGCCAATTTCATATTTAGGGCTCCATACTCTTCAAAATTTGGTAGTTTCAAGAGATCATCCAAATAAGCCCCATCTAGTTTGATAACTACTTCACCAGCCTGATTCCTTACGGACCGAGAAGCCGAGTCGTAGCTGGATGCACACGCCAAAACAAACTCTGGACACTGGGCAGACATAGGGAAGCCTGCTGCAAGGGGCAAGCCACTGTCAGCTATAGCTTTCATCCATGGGGTTTGAGAAGAACTCTTCACCCTGTTCCAAAAGTCGTCCATATCTATGTTGCCCATTTCAGTATCCCTGATATCATAATTACAGTCGACATATGACGGGGATTCTGGTTTCTTAAACTTGTATTTCATCTTGCTAGATTTTCCGGCCTTCTCCTGTGATGAACCAGGATCCGACATGAAGAATATTGGAAAGAGAAAAGCTCGGAACTCCGGAGATCTTGTGCACCTTTGAAAAACCTGATTGACGGAAGGCGTCGGAAGAAGCGAAGAACCCGACACTTAGAAGAAGATATCGGAAAACTTTGAGAACCCGACAGGTCTGATATGTCGGAGTCTTGGCGAAACCCGACACTTGCTTTCAATGGCGGAAACAGGGGAAAACCCGGCACTTGCTGTTTAATGACGGAACCTGCCGAAAACCCGGCGTCTACTGTGATGGCGGAACTTAGGAGATGCCCGGCACCCACTGTTGAGGTCGGAATGTTGAAAGACCCCGTCACTGCGAGCTTCCTTTATATTTCGGACTTTTGAATCTGCAATACAAACTTCAAAATCCAAGAAACCAAAAACAGAGCCTTTCCTTTGAATTTCTACATAGACATCTTCCTTTCTTTTTTGTTATTCATATTCCAAACATTATGAAAGTAATTGGAATTTGGAAGGAACAGCACCAATTGATAATCTCAAAAAGAAAATAAACCCTAAAAACCCAAAACCCCTTTCCAAAACAATACAGAACGAAGAAGGAAGAAAAACCCTCAACAACTGGCAAGAAATTGGAAAGAAAATATATGCAGTCGATCCAGAGAAATTAAGAATAAAGAAGGAACGAAGAATACCTTCGATTCGAGACAAGTAAAATCGAAAACGATCGATCCAGTCTGGTAACGCGAGTTTGCGGGTTTTGGGAGAGGAAGAGCATGCGAAAAATCCACGAATTAAAAATATGAACGGTAAAAATGACGTGGATTTTGGCGTATTTATAAGAAAATCAGTAATAAATACACTTCAGCTCAAGACGTGCCGACTCACCAACCATTCGGCATGGATGCCACGTCAGCGTGTTGGAGGAGTCCAAAAACCCGACACGAGGAGATTTAGTGCATTTCGGGTTTCGGGCTTCGGAAAACATGGAGCACAAAACATGTTTTGGTACATGAATGTTCCGATGCATTGAACTTCCGAAAACCCGATTACTAAGGAATGAGCGGACTTCGGGAATCGGAGAACGTGGCGCATAAAACATGTTTTAGAACATGGATGTTCCGATGCGTTGAATTCCCGAAAACCCGATTTCAAAGGATTTTTCAATACAAGGCGGGTTTCGGGTTTCGGAGGTCATAAGACATAAAGCATGTTAAGACTTATGTCAAGCTGTTAGTAACACCCGAAAACCCGATTTGCTCTAAAAGAGATCATAATGCAAAATCACTTCAAAAATTTTGTAGGGGTTATCGATCGTTTAAGTCGTGAACTCAAAGCGGGGATAACACGACCAAAAAAAGAGTATGGACAAACAAGTAACAAGAGTAAGTCGAAGGGAAAGGTAAACAAGTTACCACTACTTTAAATACTTGTAAAGATCCCAAGAATTTTTGCAATAACTATGATATCAACGTTCATATTGATGCTACATGTTGGAAGTTACATTTGAAGAACCGAACCAAGGACTCAAATAAGTCCATGACAGCTATAAAAACGAAGGGAGGTGGAAATCGAAGATGACTCTAATATAGACAAAAGTCTTGGATGCTGACCACCAACAAGGACAACGAGGAAGAGGAGATGAGTAGACTATTCGGATCAAAATCCAAATCAAGAGAATGAAGGTAAATGCTTTAGTTGATCTTTGGTTCTCGGTCTCACTTGATTTATGAAGCAGTTGTAAAGAAGCTTGGTCTTGAGACTTACGAGCATCCACACCCTCATCCTTTAGGTTGGGTGAAGAAGGGTGTTGAAATTTAGGTTACAAGAAGATGTAAGATCAAGTTTGGGATAAATTCCTAGTATATTGATGTTTTGGAAGCTGGTGTTATTCCACTTGATGATTTTGATGTTGTATTCGGGAGTCTGACTTGTATATCAAGGATGTTATATTTATGAGAAGGGAAAAGCTGAGTACAGATGGGTCAAGGATGGGATTAGCTCAACACCGGGCACACCAACATAAGACATAGGTTACTATAGTAAGTGCTAACCAAGAAAAATGACTTATTTAGGAAAATCATAATCAGTTTTATTTACTTTTGTTAAAGGATAAACAAGATGGGGTAGAATTTGTAGAGATTTCTAACCAAGGAAAGCATGATTTAGATAGTATTATTCAATCTTTTTAGGAATTATTTCAGGCTCCTAGTGGGGTACCACGAAAATGAGAAGTAGAGCATGAGATTCAGCTATTGCAAAAATCCCTCTACCAAACATTAGGTTGTATAGGAAATCCTTGCTTGAGAATACTAAAGTAAAGAAACAACTCCAGGAACTAATAGACCAAGGGTTGATACATCCGAGCACCTCACCTTGTGGTTTTCCTATTGTGATGGTGCCAAAGAAGGTTGGTTCTTGGAGAATGTACATCAACTACCACACTTTGAACAAGATCACCATAAAGAACAAATATCCACTTCCCGCATAGATGATCTCTTGGACTAGCTTCAAGCATGTGAAATTTTTCATGAAGTTGGATCTCAAGTCGAGGTTATCATAAAGTCAAAATCAAGGAGGAGGATATATGGAAGACTCGCCTTCAAGACAAATCGGGGTTAGTATGAATGGTTAGTACTTCCTTTTGAGTTATATAATGCACTGCGACATTTATGAGATTGATGAATTATGTATTGTGGGATTTCATAGATTCACATGTCATTGTATATCTAGACAATATCTTGATTTTTAGTGCCACATGGGAAGAACACCTAACTCATTTACAAAAAGTCTTGCAAGTTCTCAGGGAGAAACAATTGCTTTGTAATATGAAGAAATGTGAATATTCCAAATAGTCACTTGTCTATCTTGGGCAAATGGTTAGAGAAGGAGACCGTGAGTGGATCCAAAGAAGGTGAAATCCATCACTAATTGGCCAACACCAACAGGAGCCATAGAGACTAGGAGTTTTGCAGGAGTAGTAAAATACATGTGAAAGTTCATTCCGGGATTCTCCGTGATTGCAAAACCTCTACACGCAGTGGCCGTAAAGAGTAACGGTGTTGATTTGGGTAAGGAACAAGACAAATCATTTAAGTTATTGAAATACAAGATTAGTCATGCTCCAAAGCACTTGCTCTTCCTAATTTGCAGCAGCCTTTTGAAGTAAAGACATATGTCGATTGATTATGCTATGGGCACATTGTTGCTTCAAGGAAGTAAACTTGTATGCTATCATTCTGAAACTTTCACTTCAGCAGTTAAATGATATTCAATATATGATAAGGAAATGTATGCACTAGTTCAGGCAATTAAAAAATGGAAGCATTATTTGTTGGGTAAAGAAACTATTGTGCACACTGACCAAAAACATCTCTAGTATTTGCAAGCACAATCTAAATTGCAATAGGAAAGGCACTACAAATGAATGGGGTGTCTTCGGTAGTTCCATCTAGTGATCAAATACAAGAAGGGTAGTACAAACTTTGTGGCGAGGCATGTTGTCTAGGGCACCCACACGGGAGAATTTCCCTATTTGGCCACTATCTCTCGATCGAGCCCTTCAAAAAGGAAGCTTACAAAGAGGCATATGCCCGGGACGGATACTTTGGGGTGACATTTCAAAAGTTTCAATCCTAACGGATGAAAGGACAGGGGATTGAAGATTGTTATCTCAAGGATTGGTTAGTCTACTAATGAGGGAAACTTTGTGTTCATAAAGAAGAAAGAATTCTATTAATAAGGGAAGCACATACCTTGAAAGTATTCGGGCATTTCGGTGTTGGTAAGACCCTAGCCCACTTGTAAAGGTATGTTTATTGACCCAATATGCAATAGGAAGTATCAAAATTTAAACGTGGATGTAAACTTTTTTGTACTAGCAAGCCTAAAACTAGGAAGGAAGGTTTGTATATGCCTTTACCAAGTACTACTTGTCGTGGGAGGACATTTCTATGGATTTTGTAGGAGTATTACCTATGTTTAAACATGTCCATGACTATCTCTATGTTGTTGTTGATAGATTCATTAAGATGTGTATTCTTATGGCATGTAAAAATATAGTAAAAGAACATGAGGCAACATCTATTTTCTTTGCTAATGTATGGGTGCATTTTGGTTTCCCAAAGTCTATTGTTTCGATATGGATTCCAAGTTCTTGGGAAAGTTTTCAGACTACATTTTGGGACAATATGGATACTAGGTTATAGAGGAGAATAACTTTCCGTCCACAGACCGAGGTGGTGAAAAGGCATTTGGTATAGTTAATCGGATGGTATAACAACAAATACCCAAGGACTTGGGATGATTCCTTAGCCTACATTCAACATTCCCATAACCAAGGCAAAGTACATACATCCACTATGAAGTCACCGTTTCAAGCATACTTGGGATATCTACCTACAAATCTGCTCGACATAGTAGTTGGACAGTAGGATGAGAAGGAGACATGAGACACAGAGGTGACTAGAGAAAACAAATTCATTGAAAGGATCCGGAAAATCCATCTCAAAGTCAAGGAATAGCTAGAGAAATCTCAAGCCAAGTACAAAGCTAGGCACGATCAGCATAGGAGGGAACATAACCTTCATTTTGGAGATAAAGTTTGGATTTACTTGAGCAAGGAGAGACTACAAGGTCAAGCATGGAAGCTTAAGCCACTACGATATGGAGCCTTCACCATATTGGAGTAGGTTGGAGAAAATGCTTTTGGAGTTGATTTGTCATCATTTATGAGGATGTACTTGGTAGTAAACTACAATAACTTGCACCTATATGAACCATCCATGATAGACGAAGATGAATAACTACAGTTACTACCTTCCATTATAGATTGCATCTTGGAATCACGAGGCCAATTAGAGGAGGATGTAGTGATGTAGCAGAAGGTCGAGAGACTAGGAGAGGTCCGTAGGAGTCTTGGCATATTGGAATAAAGGAAAGACACCAAGGCAGCCTGGTGGTACTCAAAGGAGCAAGTGAGGGAATTATTTCCTCATCTACTCCCCCACTAAGATTTTTGCACCAAAATCCTCCTAAGCAGGGGAGGTGTGATCCATAGGGATCCAAAATGACTCTACTTCATCAGATCATTTAGCATGAAGAAATAAAATTAACACACAGAGCTTCTATCTTTTTAGTAATATGACCACCACCACTGTGTAGGGTGGCAGTTATAGAACTACCACCCAACCAGGGCATAATGGTCTTGGGACTACCTTAGTCCGCATTGGGCCACAGTCCTGGCTCTTTCAGATAGAAAACTAAAATATGAAATGAACAACCTCAGAATTTGAAATGTTGTTTGTGTCTCTTCTCCTCCATGACCTTTCTCATTCTCCAATGCATGGGAGGACATGAGAAAGGATTTAAATACATTTTTGTAGGAGAGAAAAATATCATCGAAGCATGAAAGAAAGTGAGTAAGAAGTTCTTAGTGCTTTGGAATTGTGTTTTATAGAAGAAAGGAGTATTGAGACAAAGCAAACAAGTAATTGGGAGGAAGTGTTGAGATATTATCTACTTCTCTTCCATACTTATTGTAATTTATGTACTTATATGTTTGAATTGGCCAATAAAAGTGGGAAAAAAGACCATTTTACCTTCCCGACTAGTTTTTCCTCCTCTAGGGGTTTTCCAGGATAAAATTTTTTGGTGTTCATATTCTTTCCTTTCTTGCACTTGTTAATTCTAAGCATAAACAAAATTCATTCACTAGCTATCTCTATCATTTTCTAATAGAAAGTAGAACAATAGTGTAATTTGTGATGTTGTGGATAATTCCAAAGTTGAAAAGTTTAGAGATCATTTTGTTATCAGAGATAACAAGTATCTAGGACTGTGGTATTCATTCTTGGATTTGTATGACAATGATGAGATCTAAAGGTGAAGAGACTTTACCTTGCGATCCTAACATTTTGACAAGTGGAAACAGAGAATTCGGGGACAAATGGAGGAAGAGAACTTAGTCCTTAGAAGTGAGATGTTGGAGACCATGATGGATAGTATGTTTTGAAGGAAAGAAGATTTTGCAGATTTGTAGAAGACAACCTCGTCAAGAAAGACTCCATGGACTCGGTGGCTCGAGGCTTAGCTAAAAATTTTGGTATTAGAAAAAACCACCATGATGAATATTATGGGGAAAATCATTAATAAGAGACTTCAAACACAAGAGAAAAGGTAAAATCTGATCATACTCCTTTTAAAGTTGAGATTAAAAGCTTTGAAGGATAAGTAGATGCAAAGTTGTTTGATAAATCTGATCATACTCATGACTTCATCTTCCACATTGAGTCGTCTGAAACAACTAATCCAATGTGGAAAAAATTAGATAGTATATTTGGATAGAAAGATGGCATGATAGCTCATGAGTTGGAAAACAAATCTACTATGATTAAATTCTAGCAAATTTTAAAATACACAGGCATTCTTCTCGAATTTTGTCGACACTAGATTGTTGATAAATGAATGTAATGTGCAGAATAAATATTCCTAGTTGATGTTGTTGATTCTTTCTAAGTCTTCATAATGTGATGAATGTAATGTCTAGTCCCGTATACTCGGTCTTCGTGTCAAATTTCCACTTTACAAAATCCGTTCTATACAACACTTGTAATATGCCCTCATTTTAATTTTTTTCATCCCAACTCATTTGAGAATAAGAAAAACTAATTCAAATGGAAACTCTCAAGTCCAATTCACATGCCTTTGTAGTAAGTACCAAGATAAGGAAAGAAGAAAGATAAAAGGACCAACCCAAGAAGGAAACTAAGACTAATGAATCCCACACCAAACCTAACATGAAAGCTTCAACTTCTAAGGCTAAAGCAAAGAAATAAAAATGTGAGTGTTCCTATTGTAAGAATATTGGTCATGAAGAACATCAATGTATGTGAAAACAAATAGATCACCTAACTCATTTACTTGAGAAAAGCATATAGGTGTTCTTGAGTCTATTAAAAAATGGTCTGAAATTCGAGTCTTGTACTGCAAAAGAGTCTAAATCTGACAAAATAAAGGAAAATCCCTTTTAGTTAGATTTACTCCTTCGATATG
The DNA here is from genome assembly GCA_018340775.1 of Taxus wallichiana var. yunnanensis. Classification (NCBI taxonomy): domain Eukaryota; kingdom Viridiplantae; phylum Streptophyta; class Pinopsida; order Cupressales; family Taxaceae; genus Taxus; species Taxus wallichiana. The sequence continues at coordinate 104,349,286 of CM031241.1, forward strand.
GATTAGAGATTATGGTGCCTCACACCACATGGATTCTTCACATGTTGATTTCTCCAACATCAAACCATGTGGCATGTCTCAAATCACATTGCTGATGAGAATAGTGTCGATTTTTATAGTGGATCGGGAGAGATGGATGGGGATTATTTAACTAAGTGTTGAGTGTTCCAGATCTCTCTACCAATATCCTATTGGTTTACTAAATAATTCACCTTGGTGAAGGAATGTGAGTGGAATTTTTTTCTAACTTGATGATTATTTATGAGCTTCACTTTAACACTATTTGTGGTGAGGGAAATGTTGATCACCATTTATAGTTGTATCTTCTCACACTTTACTTATGATTCAACTCCTACTTCCTTTCTCACTCATGCAGATGAGGTTAGTAAGTTATGGCATGAGCGTTATGGCCATCTAAACTTTCATTATCTTGAAAAATTGAGCCAAAACTAAATGGTCAATGGGTTACCCCACGTCATATTTTCTAAGGGTCTTTGTGAGGGTTGTGCCCTAGGGAAGGAAGAGTTTTGAAAAAGCAAAAGCCTAGAGAGCTACTCATCTTTTAGATCTTGTTCACGGTGAAATTTTTTTCCCTTTCCCATCTCCTTTATTTACTAGAGCTCTATATATACTAACCTTCATTGATGAATTTTCACATTACACTTGGGTGTATTTTCTTAAGATTAAGTTTGAAGTTTTCGATCACTTTCGAGACTTTAAGGCTCTTGTTGAGAAACAAGTTGAAAGGTCTATCAAGGTTCTTTGAACTAACAATGGAGGCGAGTATGTAAGCAATAGGTTTGAATATTTATGTACTTATAATGGGATTTCCTTGTAGCATATAGTTATTTATAGCCCTTCGCAAAATGGATTTACATAATGAAATAACCAAACACTTAAGGAGATGGCCACTTGCATGGTTCACTTAAAGTCCCTTCCTTTGCATTATTGGGATGAAGCAATGAATTGTGATTTCTATATTCAGAATTGTTTTACATATAATACAAGTAAGAGGGACAACACCCTTTGAACCCCCGATTTGGATGCAAGCCTAAGGTTGAGAACATTTGAGTATTTGGATTCAATGTTATGGCCTAGATTCCCAAAACTAAATGTAAGGCTTTGGAATCATAGTCCAAACCCCGTATCTTTATAGGGTATCCTAATGGAGTGAAGGGATATCGATTTTTCTCATGAACTTTATATTGAGAGAAGTGTGAAATTCAACGAGTCTTCTTCAACTTCTACTTATCCACCCTCCGAGGTCATTATGCTTGTTGATTTTGAATATGACTCTTTGGATAATGATGTTGTTGAGAATTCTCCTCCTACAATTGATCCTCATGCACCTCCTAACCCTCAAGCTTTGGAGTCATCTCATTCCAATGGTAGTGTTGATTGGGAATTTGTCCCTTCTTACTTGAGTGAAGAATCTTCTAAATTTGAGCATGATCCTTGTTGGGATAAGAAAAATTTGCATAGTGTCACAAAGTGGATGGAAGATCCTTCAAATAAAAGATGGACTCACTCAGAGTTCATTGGATCTCACTCCTTCTTCACCTCCATTTTGACCCTCAGTCTTTCTGGGAGGCTTCTGGTATTCTTGAGTGGGATTCTGCCATGGATGAGGAGTATTCCTCACTCATGAAGAACGATATTTGGGATCTCACCCCTCTTTGGAAAGGAAGTTTTTTTGGTGTAAGTGGGTGTTTAGAACAAAGTATGGTATCATTGGAGACGTTAGTTTAAATTGCAACTAGTAGCTAAGGGTTTATCCTATGTAGATGGGATTGATTACATAGAAAATTTTACTTCAATTGAGAAGATGAATTCCATTTGACTAACCCTTTCCATCACTCTGCAAATAGATGGTAAGTCCACCAGATGGACGTTAAGAGTGCCTTCTTTCATAGGGACCTAGAGGAAGAGATATACATGGAACAACCTTTGGGTTATGTCCATGATCCCTCCCTCATTTGTAAGTTAAAAATGTCTCTCTATGGCCTTAAACAAGCCCTTCAGGCTTGGTATGCCAAGATGGACTCCTTTCTACTTACATCAGTGTGCACTTGGTGTCACTCTGGCCCAAATGTTTAAATTCTACGATAGGATGACTCCATACTCATCCTTGTTTTGTATGTTGATGACTTGTTTATCATGGGAAGATCTTCCTTTATCATCGATTAAGTGAAGATTTCCTTATCCAACAAGTTTTCCATGTCTGACTTAGGACTGCTTCATTACTTTCTTAGGATTCAAATTTCATAATTTTACTAAAGAATTTTGATTTGAATCCTAAGTAATCCCTTTATTCACTTTTTTGGTTTCATATGATTGATTGTAATCCTTCTCCAAATCCTTTCCTTTCGGGGTAAATTTGGTTTCTTCATTTCTCTACTCCCTTGGTTGATATTACCCTTTATCGATAGTTGGTGGGGAGCTTGATTTACCTTATACACAATCGCCCATTTATTGCATGTTGTTTGGATCATGTCTAGATTCATGCGAAGCCTCATGAGTTACATTGGAAATTAACAAAGAGGATCATTCACTATGTTCGTGGTACTTATACCAATGGAATTCACTATCTAGAAGGAAGAGATATTGCATTAATTAGATATACTTGAATCTAATTAGACTAGTGATCTAGATCATCGAAATCTACCTCAAGATACAATTTTTCTCTTGGTTCACCTCCGTAAGTTGGTCTAGCAAGAAGCGAATGATATTGCAATATCTTCTACAAGAAGAGTGCGTAGGGGTAGTCAATTCTTCCACAGAATATATTTGGTTGCATGGTATCTTGACAGAGTTTGGTATTGCTATCGAAAACCTACTGTCATCTACTGCAACAATAGGAGAAACATCTTAATTTTCTCGAAATCCAATTCAAAGCATCAGTATATGAAGCAAATCTATATTTATATACACTTCATTCGGAGATGATCCATAAAGACATCATTGACTTGCAAGTATTGTCGGACTTCTAACATGGTTATCCACATTTTAACCAAGCCCTTCACTAAGGAAAAATTCTTCACTTGCAGTATCTTCTTGGGGTGAGGTATCATACTGACTTCCCATCTTCTTCTATCTTTCCAATCCTCTTCTCCTCTTCTTCTTTTCCAGAGAGATTTTGTTTTTACATGAGTACCTCATCAATTATTCTGTTCTCAAGACCCATTTGGCACATATTTCTTAGGTTTTTAGGGGAGTATTTTATCTCTTGTAAGTGGATGTTTTTCCCTTACGGGTTTTTCCTCCATTACTTGAGATCCTTATTATATATGGGTAATTTATCAAGCCTAGTTTCTGGGACCCATTATTCTCCTCTTCTTCTTTTCTAGAGAGATGTTATTTATACATGGGTACCTTATCAGGTCTTTAGTTGTTGGGCCCCATTGATACATCTTTCTTAGTTGTCTAGGAAGTTCTCTTTTAGTTTTGACTTTCCATGACCTCTACCTCAACTTTGATGAAGGGGGTGTTGGTGTCCATGTGTCATGCATAGGAGTTACACAACACTCCTATATGTACCTCTTATTTTTTATCTACGAGTGATCAAAAATTGAAGTTTAATAAACTTCACAAGAACTTGAAATGGATTTAACTGAATAATTGCTCTCAAATTATATCCAATATGCAACAATTTTAATTTTAAAATCACACCGATTAACACTCAATGGCATAAAATTTGCAGCAATAAGAAAATAAAACATGGAGACACGCTTTTTTTTTGCTGTGGTTCGCCAATTGGCTACATCCCAGTCCACTCTGCGATTGTTTTGATCAATTAATTAAAACTCTTTAGAATAACAATACAACTCCTCATAGTAAGCTTTACAATAAACTCCGTGTCTAGAAATTATCAATAGAAGAAATTCCTGCAAGAAAATAAAATCTTCCTCTATCAAATTCCGCCTTCCGTATTTCGTCTTTGTAATCAAATAATAATGCACCTATGTATCTTCTTTTCTTTCAAGCCTTAAAAATTAAATATATATATATATATACACTTAAGTGTATATTTAGAAAATTTAATCCCATTTAAATCTCCCAATAATCCTCCCAAAGCCCATGATTTTCTCTTATCTATGTGAGTGGATTTTATCATCAAAAATGGAGGAATAATCTCACATATAATGGGATATTACCAATTTTAGACTTTATCAAAGCCTTCAAATCCTCCATTTAATGTGTGTACTAAGTCCACATAATGCTAACCACCCTCCTCCTCTTGTGGATATTTTCTTGGTTCTATTTTGTCTTGCCTTGGAAAAATGCGCCAAAACTTGGGAGAGGAGATTTGGTCAAAATTTGATAAATTTAAGGTGCTTAATTAGGATTAATTTATGAATTAATAAAATATGTTTCTTAAGGATATATTTTAGTTGGAATATTGGTCAGATGTTCCACCTACATAATACCACTAGTTAGCATAAATAATTTGAAAATTTGAAGATTTAAAATAATTATGACGGTCAAGAATCAACTTCTGAAATGCATAAATTGTTCTCACGGACTCAGTTTCTTCCCGTTAAAAAGGTGTCGGAAAGCTCTTACCAAGCTCTTGACTTTGCCAATGGTTTTCATAGAATTCTGAAATTGATCAAAACATTTTGTAGGGAAATCATTCGGATCATTCCTCCCCACTTAGAGCTTTTGAACCTCCAAAATTTGACTTAATTATCAACAAGGTAAGGGTATTTTTCCCTCACTTGTCTGATTTCCATCCATTTTTCCTTGTTTGGATGCATTCCTTTTAATCCCACTTGAAGGTACTCAACAGCACCCCTTCGCAAGGTTCGGTTTTCTATCGATAATAAGATCTTCCGTAACTCATGAAGAAATTTAGGAGCAGAATCATCAACATTAGGAACTTGAATACTTTCATCCTGATCTATGATCATAGGAGGTTCATATAGTTTCAAGTTTTCCACATTAACCATTGAATAAATTTGCATGTAAGAAGGAAAATCTAATCAAAAAGAATTTGTACCAATCTTTTCCAAAATCCTAAAAGGACCATACCTGATTGGTTTTAACTTTCTACCTTCACCTTTCAATCTTTCCTTGTTGATATGAAGCCAAACTTGATCATCGACTTTGAATTGATGATCAACTTGATGTTTGTCATGCCTAGCCTTATACTTTGCTTGAATTTTCTCTAACTGTTCTTGGACAGATTTCTGAATCATCTGAATCCTCTGAATGAACTTTTGAGCTTTCTAAGCATCATTGTTTCCATCAACCATTGATTCTGATTCTTTTCCAAAAAAGAAGTCTAAAGGAGACTTAGGAAAATAACCAAAACAAGTTTTGAAAGGAGATTTTAAAGTAGAAGAATGTAAAGCACGATTATAAGAATGTTGTACATAATGGAAATGTTCATCCCAAATTTTAGGATGTTTTCCACAGTACCCTCTAAGCAAATGTACCGTTGTTCGATTGACCATTTCTGTTTGACAGTCGGTTTGCAGATGAAAGTAAGTACTTTTATTAAGCTTAGTATCCATCAAGCCCCACAAAGCTGACCAAAGTTTTCTAAAAAAATGAGAATCGTGATCAGAAATGATAGAAGTGGGAAGCCTGAAATGGATCCAAACATTTTTGAAGAACAAATGTGCAAAAGTATCTCTCTCTGAAACATGTTTAGTAAAAGGAACCAAACTACACATTTTTTTGAACCTATCAAAAACCACATATAGATAATCATGTTTTCTTCATCATATAAGTAAGCCACCTACAAAATCCATAGAAATACTTTCCCAAGGAAAATCAAGAACAGGAAGAGGTGCATACAATCCTCACTTCTGATTACTAGGTTTACTTGTAGAACAAATAATACAACCTTTGATATATCTAGATACATTTTCAGTCATGTGTTTTCAGTAAAAATATCTTTGCAATTGGGAAACTATTTTTCCAATGCCAAAATGACTTGAAACAAGAGAAGTGTGAGCTTCTCTAATCATGTGAACTCTTTCATCTTGTGGGATACAAATTTTACCCAAATGATAAAGTATTCCATTATGCATATGATAGTCAAATGAATTTATTGATTTTCCATTTAATAAATCTTCATAGAAGTCCTTAAAATCATCATCCCTAGCATATTGTTCCTTATAACTTTCATTCACAAAAGGACTATGCTGTAAAATAGTAGATGTTATAATAGGAGGTCTAGAGAGCATATCAGCAACTTTATTATTTACCCCTTTTTTATACCTGACGACTAGATGGAATTGTTGTAGAAATCCCATCCATCTGAAGTGTCGTGATTGTTGTAGCTTGGATTGTGACTGAAGATACTGTAAAGGTTGATGATCTATATGGATGATTGTTTCTTTACCCATCAGATAGTGCTTCCATTTTTTCACACTTTTACCAATGCATACAATTCCTTATCATAAGTAGGATAATTATTAACTGCACTTGTAAACATTTCCGAGTGGAAACATACTAGTTTTCTATTCAAAGATCGAAATCTGCTTCCATTGCATAACCAAAGTAGCATCTATCTCTATTTTGAACGATGTTATAAATCTAGTAATGCAAGAACTGGTGGGGTGCTTAGTTTTCGTTTCAGAGTTTTGAAAGATTCTTCATCCTTCCTTCCCCATTGAAAGACTTGTTTAACATTGGTTAATGCATGTAAAGGGGATGCAATATAAGAGAAGTTAGCAATAAATTTATTCCATAATTGGACTGCTCCAAGAAATCTCCTAACCTTTGTTGCATTATTAGGCCTTGGTCGATTAACTATGGCTGAAAATTTTGCAGGGTCTATTTTCAATGAAACATTCCCTACAACATAGCCTAAGTAAACCAAATATTGTTTTACAAATTCACATTTTGAAAATTTCAAAAATAGCTTTTGTTTCTGCAAAGTATCTAGCACGTTCTTGATGTGTTTAAGATGATCTTCCCATGAATTTCTAAAGATTAGTATATCATCCAAATAAACAATTACAAATTCATCCAAAAAGGATCTTAACGCATCATTCATAACTCTCATAAAAGTGGCAGGCGCATTACAAAGACCAAAAGGCATAACAAGCCATTCAAATAGGCCTTGCTTGGTTTTAAAAGCAGTTTTCCAACTATCACCTTCATTTATTCTAACTTGGTGATAACCACTTCTCAAATCTAACTTAGTAAAATACTTTGCATTTTTCAACTGATCTAGTAAATCATCAATACGAGGTAAAGGGTAGCGGTTTTTAACCGTTATTTTATTCAAATATCATAAATCCACACACATCCGCCACGTACCATCCTTCTTTGGTACTAGGACAATAGGTGAACCCCATGGAGAGGTACTTGAAAAAATGATTCCTTTCTAAAGCAACTCCATCACTTGCTTCTTTATTTCTTCATTCTCTATCACTAGTAACCTATACATTCCAATGTTAGGTAGGGAGGCATCCTGCTACAACTGAATCTCCCTTTTAGGAGGTAAACCTTGTGGGTCTTGAAAAACATCATTGAAGTTAGAAATAATATTTTCTATCTCAAATTTATGTTTAGGATCACAACCTTCTAATGCCTTGGATTTTCCCTCATCCATGGCTTTTATAACCATCGAGAACAAAACTCTTACTTGAGTTTACTAACCGTTTCATTTGTCCTACTGTAAACCGAATTCAAGTTGTTTTTAACATGATGGGATCTTATGATGTATTCAATCCCATCTTTCTTTAGCACGTATTTTTTCTCTTCTATATAAAATATTGCTTTTGTATCAAATAATTAAGGACTGCCCAAAACAATTCCACAAATATCCAAGGGAACCACATCTAGCTCTACTTCATCAATAAATGTAGAAGTAATAGCAAATCTCAAAGTGCATGTTTTCATGACTTGCAATTTTGCATCATCATACACCCATCCCAAAGGATATGGTTTCAAATGTAAGTTAGTTTTGAGTCCCAAAATTTTAACAACTTCTTTAGAAATCAAATTAGCTTGTGAACCACTATCAATAAGAGTGTCTAATTTGGTATGATAGTTATTATTCTTATGTGGAACAACTCATTTCTTTTCCTCTCAAAGCATATTTAGATTGATTTTTTGAAGAAGAAGCAATAATATAAGGTTTCTTGTAAGAAGAGAAAGAAATAGAACCTTGAAGACCCATGGCGAGTCACTTTTGTTTCATCACCCAGATTGGATCCCAAGTCATGTTATACCACAACATTAGCTTTCTTCTCTTTCTTATTCTAGGACCTCTTTGTTTAAGTTTTGGATGAAGCTTCCAACATTTATCTTCATCAAAGTTTTTTCTTGCGGTGGTTACATATAAGGGTATTCCTTCTTCTTGTTTCACAATAGAAGTGAATTTTGTCTTATCCTTTCCGTTACCTTTGTCTTTTTTTTTCAAAAGGCTTATGATTCTTCTTCCCATATCCTTCTTTTCCCACCTTACCCTTGGCTTCCATGTGGGTAGCTTGAACATAAACTTCATCAATGTTAGTAGGATTAAACATTAAAACAATCTATTTTAAATAATTTTGCAAACCTCAATATATTTAATCGAGTCTCAGGATTTGTAAAGAGGAATTCCTAACATCTATGCCTTCTTTCTAAACTCTTGAGTATAGTATTGCACACTTTGTCCTTTATTTTTCCTTAAATTTTTCCAATCCATAGTTGTTTGTTGCATATATCCAAATGGATAAAATTGCTCAGTGAGCTCAAACACAAAATACTCCAAGAAGATATCAACTTACCATGTTGTTTGAGATCTTCCTAAATCTTACTCTCCCACCATATAAGTGTTGCACCACCCATACGGAGAGTAGCTAACTAGATTATTACTTCCTCGTTTTCAATATTTTGAATCCTATAGTATATCTCAATCTGCTTGACCCGGTTGTCTACTTTTTCGCATTTAGCTCACAATTATAAACGGAAAATCAAATTTAACATCTAATTTCAAGTGTGGAATGGTGTTACCAGTTGTAGAAGAAGAGGATTTCTTGGAAGGAGAAGAAGGAATTTCATCTTCCTTCACCTTCGGCATTCCTCATACATTTCTTCAACCATGGTTTTCATCTGCAAAAAAGCACATTGAAACTCTACCTCAAATATTTCCATTCCCATACTTGATGCGTTGGCTTGCACATCTTGTACCAATTTCCAGATCAATCTCTACAAGATCTCCTTCACCACGCCTTGATCTAGACCTGGTTAACATACAATATTTTTCTTGTGCCAAATAATGTTATAGCCTTGATACCAAAAATAGTCTCTTGTAAACCTCTATAGAGACACCTCACGTTGATTCGTATTTGAAGATTTGGGCTCCTTAAAGGTGGTGAGATGTCAATGTGAGTTAGGAGTCAAGCTTTGGGTGATATCTATATTCAAAGCGAGTCAAACTCAAAGAGATCAAGGAATGAGTTGAAGCTCATGCTAAGAAAGCCAAGATATATTGACATCTACAAGCGAGCCACATCTAAAGCAAGCTTCTTTGGAAAGTCCAAAATGGGCTACATAGTCGAACTCGGTTACCAAACCATTGACCTCAAGCTCCAAATATCTAATTTTCACTAAACCACAACCGAAGCGAGTTGATCCAGCTCCCAACCATTCGCAATGGTGGCTATAAAAGCAAACCCTACATTAAATAAAACAAAACAGGTAAACAAACAAGCAGAAAACAATACAAAAGTAAACACAAATAAGTGGTCAACTAAAATCTCAAACCTAACCCTAACCAACCTGCTATGTCATTGAGCCAAGTAGTGAGTTGTTTTGTAAGCATAAGCTTTCTTTTTAGTTAAATATCAGATATTTCATTCCCTATCAAATGTGTATTATTCACTCAAGTGGATAGGAGAACATTGTAAAGCATTTATTAAGTGGGAGGTCTAGCATTTGAGTCCCCACTCGCCACCCCCATTTTTTCTTTGGTGTATTTCTAGCGACAATCCTCTAAATTTAGAACAAATCCTTGTTGAACCCGTTAGTGATAACTAAAGCTATAACTAAATTTAGCTGGGAAAACCCTTATTTCAGGTAAAACAAATTCTCCCAAATTCCCTAAAAAGTGAATTTTTGAAAATTTTGTAAAGGGGAAGTGCCCAAAAAATCACTTTTTGCTATTTTTTTGGGAATTATCATTTTGAGCCGTATAGAGCTCCAGAGGCCACCATGGCCCAAAAATGTTTTTTTGCCTGCTAGTCAATTTTTACGCACAAAGGGTCAATTTGATTTTTTCATTATATTTTATTAATTTTTATTGTGATAGTGATCCATTTTGTCAAGAAAATTGTAATAACCCACAATGGAAAACAATGCTCCAAAATTCTTTTTTCCCGACTCGTAACTACTATGTGATGACAATTATGCCACCAAAAAGACCAAAATTTTGAACTCAAATTGAGTTTGAAGAACTTTGTTCTATTGTAAATGGTTTCATAACTAGATTAGAAGATGAAGCAATATAAAATGTTAGTTTGATAGGTCCAATCAAAAGTCTAAGTTTATCATCTTGTTTGGTGTGTTCGATGACATGCAACCACATATTCAAGATGCCAAAACAAAAAATGAAGCATGGGATCAATCACTAACACCTGGGGTGATCCTATCCTCCTATTGGTGCTCTTTCCCTCTACATTCCCAGGTTTTTGAACCCTCATCGAGCCTTTACGACATTGTTTGTAGCCTATTCCAACATATACACAATCTAGATTACTCTCAGGTTACACTAAATCAACTAAGTCGTCATCTCACTCTCATTTTCTTAGGGTTTTACATTAATGAATGCTTATTGCTTGAACATTATTGTAGTTTATTATCTTAATATCATATATTACAATAGCTATTTTGAAATAAAGATTTAATCCAAATTAGATTTAATAAGAAACCAATTACTCTTCTCAATGTCTCTTGTGAAATCATTCCAAAGCTCTTGCTTTGCGCATCCACAACCTTATTTTTGTGATTGTTAGACCAAAGTAAACAAGGCTTATCACAAGCGAGATACATTTTGGATAGTATTCTTATAGTTTCGGAAGGTATGGAATGGGCTCGACGATCACAAAAAAATCCTTGTTTATTAACATTGATTTTTTGAGAAATCTTATGACAGGATTGAATGACACTTCATTTTGGCCATGCTCAAAGTAGTTGTCTTTAGACATACCTCTATGATCATTATGGCTGTAATTTTTTTATGCCTCTTCTTATCTCTACATCAATGGTGTGTAATCTGAGCCTTTTGGGATTTTTCAATCTATTCATTAATGTGGCCCTCTAGCACCTACTCTGTATATTTTAGAGGCCGAAGAATTTTCCTATCTTATCACCAATGCCACTTAAAATGGCTTACTGAAAGGAATTACCCTACTAGTATTACCTCCTTCTCAACTCAATAATGACCATTTTGCAGATGATTCCTTTCTCACCTTACTTGAAAATAAGGATGATGTTCAAAATGTTTTCTCTTTTCCATATGTCTATTTCCACTCCACATGTTTTCTCTTTTCCATATGTCTATTTCCACTCCATAATTAGTGTTGAGACACTCCTTTTGCCTCCCCCATGGCTATCTCTTCTCCAATGGAATTGGATTCAACATGGAAAAATCCTCTTCTTTTTGTGTGCCAAATTTGCAGTCTAAGCAACCCCCTCGCGACTCTGGCAATATGTTGTTGATTGAGTTAAAAATAAGTTTTCATATTGGATCATGGAGCCTCTCTCGTTAGCAGGAAAATATCAAATTTATTCCAATGTTCTTATGGCCATGTATGTTTACTATTATTCCTATTAGGTACCTTTTAAATCTTCTTACAAATAACTTGAGAATAGGGAGCTTCCCTCTATGCCAAATGGATTTTTCATGCCATTGATGGTCCTAAGAAATGAAAAATTATGTTGTGTGAAACTGCATTATTGAGGATTTTCCGCAAGATCACAAAACCTAGAAGGGTTTGGATCTTCCAAACTTAATTTTTTATCAAATCCCCTATCAAAGTGATTGGATCATTTGTTATAAAAAAGTATTTGGAAAGCTTGGGAGAAGATCAAACCCTTGCCTACTTTACAATGGCTATCCATAAATTACCACATGGTTTGGTGGTCACTGGTCATTACCTTCCATAATATGTCTCTTGAAAAGGTTCCCCGGGTTCATGCCCTCATTTTTTTAGATGAGGGATTTTCACGTTGCGAGGATATTTTTAGCCATCCTTGTTGACAACTTCTAACCCGACTAAAAGCTAAGGATAAATTCTCACTATCTAATATCGATCATGCTTCATATCAGACCATTCTCAAAGCTATTCCTACCAATATTTCACACCAAATTTTGATTTTTTCTTCTAGGCCTTGGTGGAAGGATTGGAAATGGTTTCCATATATGTCATTCCTTAAGTAAAGGTTGTGATTTGTGTCTCCCAAACTTCCAATGGTGAATAAACTTAACCTTGTTTGGTCCCTTTATTCTTCTTCTTGGTGTTGGCATCACAAATTCTCCCCTATCCGGTTTGTCATTTTGAAGAACAAACTTGCTCACTTTCCATGGTGTATAATTTTGAAGCCCAAATTTTGCTCTTTTTTCTCATATAGTTGTAGATTTCAATATTTTGGCTTTTAACAAAGCTTTGATTGTGTCTATTTTTTATAAATTCAAGTCAAAGCTAAGAAAGTGGCATTGGGTGTGGCCCACCTCTAGAATCTTCTAGATCACTAGGGAAATGCTCCTTGCATAGTTGTGTGTTTTTCCGCCCTCTTCCAATTGAGCTCCCTCTCCAAAGGGGTCGCGACCATTGGAAAAGTCATTCTTTTGGGTGCTCATGCAACCATTTTGGGTGGGGGTCACCTCCTCACTGCCACTCTCCTCCTTTGGTTCAGTAGGGAGGGTGGGGCTTGTCACCTCCTTGCCATCACAAGTCACTGCCACCATCGGATATTAGCAAGTTCCCTCGGTTGACATTGGCTATTTTGTTGCCTCGGGGGAAAGAAAATCAAACTGAATATCAACATGAGGGTAGTGTCACCGCTACCACTAGATGGGAGCCCATTCATAATGGGAAATACCTTCTTAGCAACAAGTGGGGCAAGTTCGATGATAGAGATCCTCCACCTTGGCTCTTTTTTTGCGGTTGCAGCCTTATGTGTTGATTTTATATGTTGTGGTTTCCATGTGGGCTCTTGTTTCTCTTGTTTTTGTTTTCCTTACATGTGGGCGAGTTTGAACTTGAGGCATACTTCCATACCATGTACTTTTTTTGTGAATAGTTGTACTATCTTATTTATGGATAATATAGGAACTATTTCATTAAAAAAATAGAATGTAAAGTGCATATTATTATTATTTAATTCAACAACCTACGCAATTTTAGAAGTATTTTCTTTGTTTTCTTTTTCATCGAGTAATCGGTGGAAATTGAGGAGGCAACTCTATGCTAGGATGCCATGGAATTTGAGGAGGTTTGTTGGTTGTTTGGTATTGTATTTCAGTTATCAGTGTTGGATGATGACTCTTGTATTAGTACTAGCAACATCATCCATAGGTGATTGTGGAAGGTTGATAGGCATAAATATTACTTTTATTCATAAAAATATTGACAAAAAACATATTTGAAGGCTTATTTTAATGAAAAGTATATTACTTAACTCAGATATTGGATGATTTAATACACGTGGTGGAAAAAAATTACACATGTTTAAATATAGAGGTTGGGCATGTGTAGATTACATGAATCGTGATCTTTGGTTTTCTAATAGTTTCCTATAGAAACATATATCAATATTTTTATAACGACACAACTAAGAGACACTCAATTCTTCTCCAAATAGGAAGTTCTTCTCAAATATTATTAAGAGTTCATTCATTTTTGTATGACCAAATAGTCTTTGGAACATTTTTCTATTAAGAAAAAGCATCAATCATTTGAGTAATATCATGGAAATTTGAAGAAGCGGTAGAAAAACTCTAATTTCTCCATATTTAGGTGATGTCCTATATCTCACAATATATGTAAGTGTTTGATTTTGAGGAGGAAAATACTTAGGATTAAAGTCTCCATTTTGACAAAAGCTAACAAGATGTTGACAATGGTTGTGGACTTTAACTTTACACGTACAAATTATATTTTCCTAAAAATTTCAAAGGTTTTTTCAACTAATCGATTTTTCACATATCTACTTTCATTGCAATACATAAGGCTACATATCTTTCAGGCATTTGGTTGAACAATTTACATGCTTCCACAATTTGTAAGCAAAGTCCTTTCTTCATGTTTCTTTGGTCAATGTCCAAGTCCTGTTTTAAAGCTAGCAAAGGTGAATAGATTAAATTCAACATCTATTGGTTGTATTCGGTAATGCCAAGAATCCATGGCATATCTACAATAAAAAATAAATGCAATGCATTTTCTCTCACACAAAAATAATTCTCTAAAAAAGCAATGCACTTGATTTTAGGAATATACTTCCATTGGCTCTTGACAAAGATATTTTCTTGAAAGGTATGGGTTCCACAGGTGCAATAAATATATGAGAATGTTCCTCCTTTTGGGAAGCAAGTTGTCTTTTAACCGTTATTCATATGCTTTGGATAATTAGTGGAAGAAGAATCTGTACTACAAATAATTTGTGTAGAGATGTAGTAGAGTATTCCCAGTCCCAAGAGGTGGAGACCTGATATTGTGATGTATGCAAGTTTGGGATGGAGTCATCTCATCCCCTTTCTACATTGGCCAAAACACTCTCCTCAACCACGTTTATTTGTTGTCTTCCTCTCGAGGAAAAGTTCACCCCAACAAAAAAGAATAATACAAAGTGCTCGGCTTTTGCCGACAATCATTCTATGTGGGTTGTCCAACATTCCGACGGAGCAGAAATCGCTACTTTTCTCAAGTTATACTGATTTTCTGATCATCCTCTCTGCGCTTATGTAGTCGAAAGTATCTGGATAAACTCTCCCGAAATATGAATACCCATATATGCCATATCTTCTTAGTGTGACAGATGAAGAGCTTGGCATTCCTTCGAGGCTAGAAAAGTTTTTAGACATGGAGATTCTTAACAATCCATCTTCCATCCTAGCGGTGTTGCTCCGTTTCTTTTAAATATAAAAATGAAAATATTTAATGACGATTAGGACGATGAGAATGGCAATTAGAAAAAGAATAATAATGATTAATTACTAAAAATTGATTAGCATGCAACATGGGCAGTTACTTTTCTTTTATTATAGCAAAATGTCAGCAATGGTGGATTTTAAATTTTTGATAATGTCGTGATGGTGGATTTTAAATTTTTATTATGACAATGTGGTTTTTTATTTTTTAAAAATAAAGGACGACTACCAAAAAAATTCAGTTACAAAGAAAGTTATCTCTAAGAAACCTATCGGCCAATAAATGTTCAAAAAAATGTATGTATGATAAAATATGTTTCTTCCAACTTATCAAAGGTTCTATTGTGAAATCATATTTGTGATTTTCACTTTTAATCGATGCCAAGGAAGTAGGTTGTTTTGAAACGATCATCAAATATATTTATTTGCAAATCTTTGGAGAATGGAATTCATATCTCTTGTATTGGGATACACTCTACTTAAAAGATCGTCAGCAAATTGTTTGAGAAAATTTCTAATAAAATCTTTTATCTTCTCAATCCATCCTCTACTGTATTGGTAAGATTGTCAGCAAATTGTTTGAAAAAATTTCTATATAATATTTTTGATTGAAGTTAGGGAAGTCGATTCTTATATGATATGTATATATATACAAATTGCCTCAAAGTCTGGACATAGAGTTTTTTTTGCAAGGACTTGCTTTTTAACAATATGCATGCAGGATATCACATAAATATCGCATTAAATATCGTCTAGTCAAGATATTCAGATTCTGCAACCCTATATATTGAACGCAATACAGATGTCAATGGTAAATTTGCTAATTTTTATTTGATAGATTAGTTCTGTTTGGATATATTGTGGTATTTTGTCAAACAAATCGCATTCCTTGCAAATGGTTCCATATTATACACACGTCCATAAAAGAGGTGTTTTCAACATCCACGTTTGAATATTATTGTTTTGATGATTTTACTACCCTGTTCCAAAGCTCCCATTTTGGCACAAGCTGGAAGGTTGCTGGCAAAAGTTGCAGAGTTTAACTTTCAACTTGCCAAATGCATTTACGTATGATTCTCTACAATCTAACGTTCCAGGACACCATATTTTGTTGAGGCATTTGGCCAGATAATTTGTCTGCATATCAGTGCAGTCGGAATTACAATATCTGGTAAAATTCTCCCTCCAAATACTTTTTTTAAGGGTTTCCATACCCTGTTCCAGAGCTTGTGTGGATGGAGTTTCTGACATTAAGTAAATTTTCAATATGCTGCAATATTCTGTAACTATAGCTGCATATGTGATCATTTTCATATTTAATCTACTCTCTCTATGTTTCACTTGGATACGATATCAATTTTTTTAGTTTTTTTAGAAAGTCTGTGGTTGTCAATCTGTATAATAAGCCCACGACCAGAGGATACACATTTAGTTGATAATATCCAGAGCTAGGTAGGCATTAGTAATTAGCTGCTCAGTATTATTCCTAATATAATACTGTGGTACATAGGGATGTTTTAAGCTATCCTAACGACAAATATGTGGTACATAGATATTCTTCGCAAAGAGTTTCAACTTAACCATCTTTCAATTCTTTAATTCTTTGCATATATAAAGATCCAATTACCCTGCATCATATATTGAACATCATCTCTGTATCTCTGAGATGGATGATTTGAATCATTTTTATCAAGATATTCAACATAAAATAAAACAATAAAACTAGAAAATGTTCGTAGTCAAATTGAGAGCGGAATATGGAGCAGCCATTTTCGCACTTGCCTGAGACCGATTAACAAGTTGATGATATCAAGAAGTGAAGGGGAAAAATTAAGAATCATCTTGCTGATAACACAGAAGACAGAGGCGTGTATGAGAGCGCCAAGTTATTAGATTCTTGTAAGGATAACAATGGCTGGTCCGAAGCAGAGGATGAGGTAAAATGGGAATTGTTTGTTTCTATCACCCCTCCAATACCTTTACTACTATTGACATAGCAGGCCTTCTTGTAAAATCATCCTGTATACACCACATCCCCATCTCTAACATTTTCACTGCCTCTTCCTTGACATCCATCCCCTCATCTTCTAGTCCAGAATCTACCAATTCGATTAATCTTCCTTCTTCGGCCTTACTTTGTAATACTGAAAGCAACCCATGCCCTGAAACTTCTCGGTTTCTCTTTCCACTCACGATTTCGACCACCATTACACCAAAGCTGAAAATATCTGCCTTCTCTGTAAAATGCATGTTCAATAATTCAGGTGCCATATACCCCGGTGTTCCTCTCATCATAGTTATCACTTCACTTTCTTCTCTGTTAATCAACTTTGCAAGCCCAAAATCTGACACCTTGGCATTGAAATTTTGATCCAGAAGAATGTTCTGTGGCTTTATGTCGAAATGAATTATACGTTCTCGGCACTCTTCATGTAAATATGTTAATCCTCGTGCAATATGAAGAACTACTTTGGATCTGGTTTTCCAGTCAAGCACATGTTGACGGGTTTCGTTTGGAAATATCCATTTATCCAGAGAACCATTTGAAAGATGCTCGTATACTAGCATTCGATGGGAGTTTTCTGCACAAAAACCTTTTAGTCTCACCAAATGAAGATGATGAATGTTTCCTACTGTTTCTACTTCTGCCCTGAATTCTTTTGTTCCTTGTCCTGCTCTGTCAAGGCATTTAACTGCGATCTTTGTACCATCAATCAAAACACCGTCATAAACGGAACCGAATCCGCCGCTTCCCAACTTCATAATGAAATCATTTGTAGCTCTCTGCAACTCCTGGAATGAGAATCTCAAAGGTAAGCCAGCCGGCCAGTCCACATGATCATCCTCATTCATTTTCTCCTCTTGTTTGTTTCTTTTAGATTTAATTCTCCATGCCCAGCATAAGAGGAACATGAGAGTCACTCCACCAACAACAGCAACACTGATAACTATAACCGAAGACTTACTCCCATTGGATGTTCTCTGAATTTTAATATAAGCAGTGGAATTATAAAACTTTTCACTTGGATTGTTCATTCTCAGAGAGTAGATAATGGACTCCAGATAACAACGACCACTAGAAAAAATTGGCAGTGCCATCATACCTGAAAAAGCGGCTTTGCAAGAGCAATTTTTGAGGCAAAGGCTTTACATTCATCGCTTGACACCAATTCTGGAGTGGACGCGTTTTCAAAAGAATAAGTAAAATGCGAAATATGCTCCACCTCCAAAAACTCATGATCTTGGTCGCTGGTTGTGGGGGTCTTTGGGCAAACGAGAGGACTGTGTGGAAGACAACCCAAATTGGGTTTGGAGACATCAATCTGATCAAAAGCATTGGCCTCTTTTGGACAGCTGCACTGACTGTCCAGGTGCAAATACCATAATCCCCACATGGTCTTGGATAATCACATACGGTCAGCGCATCAGTAAAATCTGACAAATAGTCAGTAAGAGATTTTCCTGTTTTGCCGGCAAAAGAATAAAACTGCATATGCCCATCTGAAGTCATCATAAAGTAGATGCAATTTTTGGGTATGGAAAGACTGGGATTAGATAGAGATCCTTCAACAAAGTAGTAGAACAACTCATTCTCGAACTTTATATAAGCAAACTTCTCAGGACTGGGTTCTTTTGGGTACCTAAAATACATTTGAGGAGTTGCAGTAGATGTAAACCATGCAAAACCGTCGAGAAGCAAGGTTCCAAAGAAAATACCCGGGCTTGTATTTGTAGGAGAATTGTTTGCAATAAGCTTCTGTCCTACCTTCAACTTCTGTCCTAAAAGGAGCTTATCAGTGGGGAAATCAAAAGACTGCCACAGAATTCCATTGGAATTGTTGAGAAGTACCAAGTTCCCAGATTCTTCGATTCTCATCCCTTGAAAATCTTCGGTATGTGTATTTGTAGACCAGACCAGAGTGCCATCTGCGTCTTTCAACACAAGATTTCCATTGGAGGTGAGTCCAAGAGTAGCGTTGTGCTCCAGCAAATTCTCTCTGTTTGCACTCCAAACCATTTGCAGGTCACTTGGGTGGGTATCATCTTCTCCATAGATAGCAAAAAGGTTGCAAATAAGTAGCCTCTGTCACAAGGAACAGAGTAGCAGAAGAATCCACATCCAAACTGCAGGAATGCACCATTATATGGGATATTGTTGGTGAGAAGAATTGGCCTGACTGTGAGGGGGCCTATGTAATCTGGTGGAAGTGGCAATAAACCCAAAGACTGCACGTTGTTGATCCATGTGATGCCTCCGTGTGTATTTGAAGAACCAATGGCGCCACAATATTCAAACAGAAATGATGATATAACGAAGATTGTGACAAATAATGAAATAGAAGCTTTGCAGGGAATGTAACAGTTCAGTGCCATCATCCTTGAAAGCTGCAAACCAGTCCAAAACAACAAGAGCAGTGAACAAGTATAGAAATGTAAAAATCTTATTAAGTGAACCCAAGAGAGTGTTTCTCTGCACCAACTATGTGGAGCCCAAATTCAAATAAAAACAAACGAAGCACAGGCGTAACTTAGATAGGTACCACACATTCATTTTCAAAGATAAAAGTCAATGCACAGGCGTAACTTAGATAGGTACCACACATTCATTTTCAAAGGTTTAGTCAATGCACATGCTTAATTTAGATGGGACTACCACACATTCATTTTCAAGGCCCAAAGAAAATGGATTTGCGAATTGCGAGACTAAACTCATTGCTCATGATGTTAATAGTATATTTCACCGTAATAAATTGTGGTGTAGGCCGTTTTTTGTGGTTTTAACCGTATTTTATAGGGAATTTTTTTAGAAACTGTAGACAATAACAGGTTGAAAATTTTGAAAACCGTCAATTTTTTTAAGAGGTTTATTTAAAAACATAATACCTATATATATATATATATATATATGAACAGATTATACATATATCTATAAAAATTTCTAGAAATTACAGTCACGTGAAAGAGCTAAACCATCAACAAATTTTGATTTGATAGGCACAAATAATTTGAAATTCCAGCCTGCCTCTAACCTTTAAAACTTTGCATTTTTTTTTAACCGTTAGAAATATATATTAAATAAATTGTATACTTAAATAAATAAACATGAATTAGAATTAAAATTCTCAATTTTTAATATTTATATAGTTTTAAGTTTTATTATATTGAGTTTTTCCTTCATTTTGTAATCGTAGTGATTTTTTTTTTTTTGGATTGAAAAGCTCCCATTTATATATAAAAAAGAAAATAGTACCCCACTTATCGTACAAAAAATGGGCATAAGAGGTCACATCCCATAATGCATGTCAAATTGAATCAAGAAAACTTTGAGAAAAACTTATCTCGCCTCACAAGGGCGTCAAAAACGAAGCATTACAATATTAGTGTGTTGTTAAACCAAAAAAATGTGCATGAAAATAAAAGGCTCCAGAGAACAAGGAGGCCCAAAAAAAACTACATTGCAACAGTGAACATAGGGCTCGAGAAGAGGCAGAGACACTTGCCTATCTAGCTTGTACCTAGCCACGATTGGCGAGAGGGGTGGATCGTGTTAGGGATGGAATCCCACCCATCGTGCTACTATTATTGTTGCTCTTCTACTTGATGAGGTTGATCATGGTGGTCGGAATGATGGACAATGCCAAACACGGGAATTTTCCATGAGAGGGGACTCACACCCACTTCTACCAGCGACACCAGAGCCGATAAAAACTTTTCCATTGTGGGTAGGAGAAGGACATCAAAATCGGGAGGGGAGTCGTAGTGTCGACAAGAGGAGCTCCGCTAACTTTTGGAGAAACACTGTGAAAGCCTTGGTCATGACCATGTGAGGGAGAACAATGGCGCAACAAGTTTGGAGGAACTCGGCTAATAGCATATGGGGTATTACCTCTATGCGATAGCGAGGATTAAAGGTGTTCCACCTCTAGGAAAACTTTCTTCCGACACCTAGATTTGAAACATAACATTGGATATCACAATAACTTTAGAGTCATAAGGAAATCTCCATCCATAGCAAGGATGTTAAAACAAACAAATTTTATGTCTTTCCAAATTTGAAAAAGAATATTAGCTGTAAACATTTATCAATAATTATTGTACATTGCATGTAGCATGGTCGAATCCTCTAGCAGAACCCTTTTTCAGGAGAAGAATTTAGGGATGAAAGGTTGGGAACGGGTGAATATCCACTTCAAGTAGAGTGGGCGCCCATGCAAAACTAGAAGAGGTGTTTATTCAATTTTGCATATTGGTAAGTGGGGCACATTGGTTTAGCAACTCCCATGTGTTTGAGTCTGTCTCCAACATGGAGGCCTTGATATAAAAGGCACCATAGAATTAGGCTTTTTAGGCTCAATCCGTGCTTTCCGGATGGTGTCAAACCTTCCGGCCCATATCCCATCCCTACATTTTAGATTCCAACGATGGTTTAAAGAGTCGCTTATATCATGTTTTGGGGCAACAGGGTGATAGCTGATATGGGGTTTCTATCGATAAAAGGGGGTCATAGATGGTCAATGCTAATCACGCCAATAGGGCACACTAAAGTAGATCGAAATTTTATGAAGGCAAGTATAAGGTACATAATTCGTCACTTCAACAACAGACTCTGCATTTTCCTCTTTGAGTTGGGATTTCACTTTTAGTGTATCCTATGGTAGCACGATTCATGAAGCTTTGCAAAAGATGTCACCAATTACCTCGATTCCCTTCTTGAAAAGTCTGAGACTTTTAATCCAAGGAACCATAGTGAATGGGACATTATGCAAATTAAGAATGAGGAACCACCAAAGGGAGAGAGATTTAAGTGAGAGTCCCGTTCTAAAATTATCCCCTACCTAGATGAGGCTAGGTTTGAGCAATTCCCAAGCTTTCCATATACTTTAAGCCCAAATGTGCCACATATCTTGATTTTAGCGAGTGATAGTAGTAGGCTTTGACCCTAGACCTTTCCATGCTTGATGACCTAGAGGGGTCCCTTGGGTGATACAATGTATGAGAAGGATTTTCCAAGCTTCAAATACTTTGAGACACCGAATGATCCATTTAACACTGAGGGTGGATCCTTGAAGCTTGATGTCAAGAAACCCCAATCCTCCAACTTGTTTTGGTTTAGAATAGATGTCCCAAGTAACTCTGTGAAACCCTTAATGGAATCCTAAGTTAACCCATAATATTTCTCTGATAAGTTTTTCAAGTTTTGCATAAGCTACTTTAGAGGGAGCCTAGCAAGAGGAATATTATGCATGGGTGACAACCAAGATTTTAGAGTAGATCTGAAATGTCCTTACAAGAGAGGGGTTTTAGTAACCCAATATGTTATCTTTTTCCACACTTTGGACAACATATGACCACAACTTAAAAGGAGAGGCTTTGAAAGCAAAGGGTATGCCAAGGAATTTAAATTGCACCCGAGTTAAATCCATTGCCATTGGAATCCTTTTAACCATGAAGGTTTATAAGTGAGAGATTGTCTAAAGCATTGGGGTTTTTTTCCACTAAATGGAAGAACCAAAAGCAAGGCAAAATATATACAAACATTCCATGAAATTGTTGATTGACATTTTTTCCTTAATTAATTTGAGAAACGAGTCATCGATGTTAGGTAAAACTTAGTTGAGTAAGTAATTATGAATTGTAATTATGTTTTTACATTGTCAATAGTTACCATGGGTAGCTAGTTTGTTACTTAGGTAATATGGGTGTTAATTGTTAGTTATATGGTTTATTTATTAAAACCATATTATTTTTTTATATTCATTCACATATATATTTTGGTTGGGTTGTTTAAACTATAAAACCATATTTTTTTGTCTCTACATGGCTATGCAATATCTATAAATATTGCAGCCTCTATTGGCTTGTAACCTACTTTTTCCTGATAAATAAAACTACAACGAGCTACTTCCTTGTTTCCTATGACATTTGATATCAGATTTGAAGCATGTACATTCAATAAAATGTTGTATGAGAGATTGCAGAGAAGTGTGTGAGACGGATTAAAGAATAAATTGCACCCTTTGAGAGCTTGTGTTTCCTCAAGAACTTCCCAACCCCACCCCTGCATCCCCACAACATGCTTCTACATTTCCATGCAAAAGTATTGTAAATTATTTTTGCACTAGTTCCTCTTACACCAGGCAGGTTGTTTGCATTATGGAAAAATAAAAAATAAATAGGGATTTTGTTACCTCTATTGCCCCTATAGGTCCCATAACCTATTATGGAAGGTGAAAATATGAAAAATCCAATCTTGGTTGCATTGGATTTTTTTGCAAAAGACTCTGCAATCAAGCTCTTTATCGAGCTAGGACAGAGCTACCGAGTTGAGCTCCTAATCAAGCTAAAGCAAGCGAGCTAAGGAGGACCGAATCGGTGGGTTGAGCACTTGAAGCATTGAAACTGGTGTGCGTTGGCCAAGTTAAATGTGATTCATCTATAGAGATGGTTGTGACCGAGTTGTGTTAGGTTAGTTTCAAACATTGGAAGGGTTGAATTGGTGATCGGATCCAATCCATACACTTGAATTCTAGAACGAGCCACCCTATCACACCTTCCCACACCTCTAAGTCCTTTCATTGGGCAAGCCACCATGTCCACTAAGGCGTGAGATCAAACATTGCAAAGGATCGAGTTAATTGGATTAGCCCCCATGCATTGTCCTACACATATTTGGAGTCCCTACAAACAATAAGTGCCAACTAAGCTAGGTGAATCAAAGACACCCATGTGCGCAATGAGCCGAGCTTAGTCAATCCCTTCACCAAACACCCCACTTGAGTGAGCTTGGATCCTAGCTTGCGGGATACAATACAAAATGTGGCAGAGGGAGAAATAGTAAGATCATTGCCAAGGAAGACATGAGAAAATACAAAGGAGGAAAATCAAAATCATAAAAAGAAGATCCGGTTTACCTGAATACTTAAACCACCCTACTACCCACTACACTCATGTCAACCTCCACATCTATAAGCCATGTTGCATGTTTTCAAAGGTCAGTCACTTTTGATTTCTTAAATACAATCTCTTCATTTTGTATTAGATGCATTATAGGTACTTGGTGGGTTAGTAGAAGTCTATTAGTAATTGAGAGGTCACAGGTCAACTCCGCCCCCATCCATTTCAAAATTTGGAGGCATTTTTAGTAGGTACCACCTAATTTAGAGGTACAAAACCCCGTTAAACCTAGATAGTTACCGCCACCCCTATATTTAGTGACAAAAACACTAATATTGGGCAATTTGTTTCTCTCCCATAGCTTAGAATTTGATTCCGATTAACTTTTGTAAAATGAGGGGTGCTCGAAAGGTTCTATTTTAGCAGCTTTTTGTGGTTTTTCGAGAAAATGAGCCATTTTGAGCTTTGGGGGCCATCATAGCCCTAATTTCTTTTTAAAAAATTATTTTACATTCAATTTTTCCACACAAGTGGCTTTAACTACATATTTTCAATGTATTATTACATTATTTTGTGCTAATGTGGCCTCTAGTTGGAAATAGTATAGCCACCCACTATGGCAAACAATGCTCCAATTTTTTTTTTCGATTCACAACTACTCCATGGTGATAATTAAGTTTGCATGGAAGACCAAAATTCAAACTCAACATGATTTTGTGAAATTTAGTTGGTTGTAAATGGTTCAAGCTTGGATCGGTAGGTGATGTAGCCCAACAATGTCAGTTTGATATGACCAATCAAAAGGACAAGTTAATAATCTTATTTATAGTGTCCGATGACATGCAACCCCACATTCAAAATACCAGAACAACTAAAGAAGGAAAGATAAGTTGAACATAGTGTATGGTGCCGAAATAAGAACACCATTCGAATTTGCAGAGTTAGTTGCATACACTAAAATTCAAGTCGAATGAGAAAATTAAGGAATTTCTATGTAGATTTGTAGCTTTGAGGGTTTTACTGCTAGCCATGGGAGAGGAGATTATAGATACTACTCTTGTGCCCACTATTATGAGAGAATTTTCTCCCTCTTACCGCATTTTTGTGATGACAATTA
This sequence comes from Taxus wallichiana var. yunnanensis, assembly GCA_018340775.1. Lineage (NCBI taxonomy): Eukaryota > Viridiplantae > Streptophyta > Pinopsida > Cupressales > Taxaceae > Taxus > Taxus wallichiana. Next base: position 104,374,392 of record CM031241.1, read on the forward strand.
ACTTGTCGAGATCGGACCATCGATTTTGAGAAGACGGTGAATTTGTTGCGAGAAAGAAGAGGCACTTTACAACAAAGATGGAAAAAAGAAGAGCATATACCTTCTCATTAGAAATGGAAGGGAAAAGAAAAATCTTCCCAAAAGTCCCCAAAATAACATCAACAAATGAAGAAATGTGTTATATACAAACGAGGACATGAGTTGAAATATTTTTGGTACAACACATATAAGAAAGTTTCATCGAGTGATTTTAGACCTCAAACTCAGCTATCATAATAGGGACATTCACACTACAAGCAACGGAAGAAGAAGGGGAAGCTGGAGAAAGAAACCCCATTAGTAAGGCAATGTAGCTAAGAAATAAGACCATTCAGATTATGAGGGATTCTAGTGAACCATCCACACCATCTAGTGCAATCTGGTAATTTGATTTGGGAGCCACTCGACACATGACCGAACGTGGATCTTGGTTCACCCTTTGTGCATAAGACACATCCTCCAAATACTATGTTTCATTGGGGATGACTCATCCTACACAGATCCAAGGTATTGGAAACAATTATCTTCCTCTTTGTTCTCGAAATTTTAGGTTATCATATGTCTTGTATGTCCCTAGTTTTACAAAGAACTTACTACTAGTTCGTCACCTTCTAGATCATAATTTGAAGATTGATTTTGATATTCATTTCAATAAAAAAATGTGTTTGACTCAAGATCAATCTAGAGGCTCAAAATTGTTGCAAAAACCTCAAATGTGGGATGTGTGTTCCAGTTTTATTTTTCCATAGGGATGATCAAGTACTAGTGGCTAAGAATACTTCTTCTGCACAGTTGTGGCATCGGAGAATTGATCAAATTAGTTTTGGATATTTCGATACACTTCACCAGTACAATGTGGTGAGATGCTTTCCATCTCCCAAAATGATACTGGAACAAGTGTCCTAATTACCTCAGAGAAAAACAACATAGATCCTCATTCAAGAAGAGAACATATCAATATCCGGGTAAGCTTGATTTTGTTTATACCGATATTTGTGGTCCGATGCAACCTAGTCATTTTGGATTTCAATATTTCATGCTTTGTGTTGATGATAATTATAGAAAAATGTGGATTTTTCTTCTTTGTAACAAAAGTGAAGATTTTGAGAAATTCAAGAAGTTCAAAGTGGCTATTAAGAATGAGACGTGGTCACAAAATTAGATCTCCCCACTCAGATTGAGGGGGTAATTCACAATACTAAGTCAAAACCCTATTTGTAATCTCATGGGATTCTTCAAAAAATGTCTCCTCCACATACACCATAGCAGAATGATCTTGTTTAGAGAAGGAACCATACTATCATGGAGAAGGTATGTTATATGATTGATGATTCTCGGAATAGAGAAGACATTCGGGCCAAAGAAACAAATATTGCAGTATATTTATTGAAAAAAATGCCCACATTTTCTCTTAATAGAGTAAATCCACATGAGGCATGGTCAAATTAGAAGCCATCCATTGCACACCTCAGAGTATTCACGTGCAAATACAACATGCACATACGCAAGAAAAAAATAAATAAGTTTGATATGAAGTCGGATGAACTCATCTTCACTGGTTATAGTGAAGAGGCTCATGCATATAAATTTATGGATCCAAAGACTAGGGAATTATGCACTAGTAAAGATGTTGAGTTCTTTGACAAGAAAGAAGTTGAGGCTCCTTCCATGGAATCACTTGATCTAGATACCACACATATTGTAAAAACATAATAAAATGTTCCACTAATGATGACAGTGATGACCAAACAAGACCACAACCCACGGGAATAATACAACATATGCTTAAGTGGTATACGAATATGATTTGATATGCTAAGTTGGATGTTCCTCTGGAAGCATCCACCATTGGACCACAAACTTGTGGTAAATATCGAGAAGAGGTAAATTTTTCTCGATGAGTAGATTTCTGAATCTATTGAGCCCTCTATCATCCAGGAAGCCTTGCATTCAAAAGCTTGGAAATATGTCATGGATGATGAGTATTATTTAGTGATGAAAAACAACACCTGGTAGCTTGTCGATCTTCCACCATAGAAAAATCCTATTGGTTGTAGATGGATATTAAAAATAAAGTACAAAACATATGGGACTATTGACAAGTACAAAGTGAGACTGGTAGAAAAGGAGTATGCACAAAAGGAATGCATGGACTATGAGGAAACATTTACTCCCATAGCTAAGATCATAATGATCAACATGATATTTTCTCTAGTTGCACAGTTTGGATGGAAAGTCCATCAGATGGACGTGAAAAGTTCCTTTCTGAATGGATATCTATAGGAGGAAGTCTACATGACTCAACCTAAGGGTTTTTTCATACCTGGATAAGAAACAAAGGTATGTAGACTCATCAAATATTTATATGACCTTAAACAGACACCCCGGGATTAGTACATCAAGATCAATGAGCATCGCATTCAACATGGATTTGTGAGAAATCCATATGATCCCAATCTTTACCTCAAGAGGCAAGGAGGAGAGATTGTGATATTTTTATATATGTCGACAATCTAGTCATCATTGGAAGCACAATGAAGATGATTGATGCTATGAAGAAAGATCTTAATCGATCGTTTGACATGACAGATCTCAAGCTCATGCATTATTGTCTTAGATTAGAATTATGGTGGAAAGAGAATCATATTTTTGTTTCTCATTTGAAATATACCAAGACAACACTTGAGAAATTCAGGATGATAGATTGCACACCGATTGGTTCACTCATGGAGACAAGATTTCAGTTATATCACACAAATCCATCTCCTCTACTAAATGCAACTCTCTATTGATAATTGATTTAGAGTCTCAATTACCTAACATATACTAGACCAGATATCATCTTTGCATTTAGCTATCTTTCCTGGTTCATGCAGGAACCCAATGTTTTTCATTGGAAAGAAATAAGGCGGATCTTGAGATATCTCAAGGGAACTATAGATCTTGGTCTACATTACTAAAAGAATGATCAATTTTTCTTCACTGGATATTTAGATTTAGATCATGCATGTAACATTAATGATAGGAAATCCATTTTTGGATTTATTTTCTTATTGGGATTTGGATTGGTATCATGGAGAAGAAAGAAACAAAACTTTATTTCTCGCTCTTCTATAGAGGCCAAATATCATGTTACAGGTGGAGTTATCTGTGAAGTGATATGGCTACGTCGCATACTTGAGGGTCTTGGAGTACCATATGAGAAATCCACTACCTTGTATGTTGACAATGAGGGTGTTCTCAAACTTTTTCACAATCCATTGTTTCATGAGAGAACCAAACATATTGAGGTATAAGTTCATTTCATTCATGAAAATGTTTTGAAACACAATATATAGCTTCATTTTTTCCTAAAAGCTGAGCACCGAGAAGATATTTTCAAAAAGTCACTTACATGTGAAAATCGAGCCATTTAGAGAGTTCCTATCCTCATCTCTTGAGGAAATGCAAAATTAAGGGGGGAAATGTTAGGTAGAACTTAGTTTAGTAAGTAATTATGCATTGTAATTATGTTTTTAGATTGTCCATAGTTGTCATGGGTAACTAGTTTGTTAATTAGGTAATGTGGGGGTAAATTTTTATTTATATGGTTTATTTGTTAAAACCATATTATTGTTTTATATTAATTCACACATATATTTTGGTTGGGTTGTTTAACCTGTAAAACCATAGTTTTTTGTCTGTACATGGTTGGACAATATCTATAAATATTGGATCCTTTATTTTCTATGTAAACTAGTTTTTCCTAATAAATAAAAACACATCATGCTACCTCCCTATTTCCTTTAGCATTTGCAAAGTGGTCGTTTATGAGTTTTTGTTCAAATTGAGGAAGTTTAATGCCTTTAACTAGACCTTGTGTAAAGTAATGGAAATTAAATAAATGAATCCTTCCATTGCCAAAACATACAAATATGGAGCTGAAGGGTATCCTTTCCTTATGGACTTGAAAATACCAAATATAGAGGATTGGGCTCCATTTATGGAAATGCAAACTCTTGTATCTTGAAAAAGCATATTGAAAGAGCATACAAAGTAGGGTCTAAAAACAAGGCATGATAGTGATAAAATACCATTCTATCTTTTCATAAGATTTTTAAAAATAATTTTCACAAAAATATATTTTTGGTCAGATACCCTATCCCATTCTATGCCTTCCAAAATGCTATAACATTATCAAGAATGTACCTATGCTCAATGTAACTCAATTTTTGCACCGTGAACGATGAGGGAAAGGAGATGCTTGAGTCTGTTTGCCAAATCTTTGGCTATGATTTTGTAGGATACATTTAGAAGAGTAATGGGCTTCCAATTAGCACTTTGTTCTTGGTCACTAGCTTTGGGAATAAATTTGATGATGCCTTGATTGATAAGTTCCCCCAAGGTGTTAGAGGTCATGGCTTAGAGATTAAATTTTTTTAATTTAGGGCTTGCAAAGTCACATAATATTTTATAGAATTCACAAGGGAATTCATCAATTATAGGGGTTTTGTCATAATCCATTTTTAAATTTGCTTCTTTGAGATCATTAATGATGAGAGGTCTATCACATGAAACTCTTTAGGCATGTGAGAGCTTGCAAAGGACCACTTGGAGAATATTTCATGATAGCATCTTCTCTTGTAGGTGATGAATGTTAGGAAGCAAAAACATCATGATAATGGTGGATAAAAGATTGCATGATGTATGTTAATTAGGTAATTCTAACTTTGGTCATTTTAATGGCTTTTATTTAGTCGATAATATGATAAGATCAAAGAACGGGAAAAATATTTGAAGGTTCTATCTCCAATTTTAAGTCAACCAAGCCTTACTCTAAGTTGTGCTCCTCAAGATTTATATGATTCCTCCCCTCAAGCTTGTGTCGTCAATGAGTCACTTGATTTTTAAGAGAGATGTTAAAAGGAGATATATTGAGATCCCTGTGAAATTTGTTGGAATTCATGATATGAAACTTGAAGAGCTCTTTGTCTATAAATGGATAGTATAAACCCACCATTAAATCCATCCTAAATCCCTTGTTGGTTTGGGAATCATGTTCCAATTCCTTGTAATATGTCCTAAAGATATCTCATGCCTAAGATGTGTAGTGTTGAGATAGAACTGACACTTTTTTTATTTAGGTGGAGGAGTATTCCAAATAAAGAAAACACGGGTGGGATGATGGTCAAAAAGAAAGGTACACTTAACCATAGAAATTAGTCATTATTAGTGGAACAAAGACAGAAAAATTCTTACTCAATAAAAATATTTGGACCTAGCCTCTTTATCACTCTATCTTTCTCTTGTTGAAAATTAAACCAAATGAGCTAGGTTGAATTAGAATATTTCATATGATGGTGATTTCGGTCATGAATACCAATCTCGTGCCACATGTAGAATCGGGCTTCACATTTTCCGACACACCACCACATAGGGAGGTGACCTTCCTTATCTTCATTGGATTCAACCATGTTGAAATCTCAACATAGAATCTAGGGGGCATTTGGGAGGGATTAGTTTATCCAACACCGAAAATGATCTCGATTGACCACATCATTAGAAGTGTACATTCCAATCTAATGATATGCTCATCAAAATCAAAGATGTACCATATTACATCGTGGGGGGTCAAAGCCCCACAAAATTATGTTATGAGTAAGCTCTAGTGTGATCAACATGATGACGCCTTCATGACCTAGCTTGTAATTGGACATATGGCAGATACCACTGACCAAATAGTGTGCAAGAAAAATGAAGGAGAAACCTAAAGATTTTAACTTCATGTATGCACAAAACTTTCATATTGCAAAAGTGTATACAATTGTCCCTAACAAAATAAGTACATGTGAGTTCATTAAGACCGTGAACATTCCAAGAGTACATAATCATTGGGGAAATATTCGAGGAGATGAATCCCTCATCATCAAGATCTTTAAGGGAAGATAACTTATTACTATTGTTAAGTTTTTCCCGGGAAAGAGGAACATAGTCTAGAAGTTGGAACGACTGTCATTTTTCTTGGAAATATTCTCCATCTTCTCAAGGGGAAGGGCTTCAATAATGGTGAAAAAATGACTTGCACTCAAGCAAGAAAAAAATTCCATCTAGATTACTTGACCCAAAATTTCATTATGAAATTTGAATAGTGGATGCGAGAGGGCATATTTAATGATGCAACAAGTAGGGTGTGCAAGAGTAGCGGTGGATCTTTAACAATGAGTGTTGGAAATTTTTTGACAACATATTTGATAACTCTTGAAGTACACACAAGATTTTATATGGATAATAGGGTTTGGTCGAAGCTGCGAGGTACACTTTTTATTCATGAGTATAGTCCATCCATCCAAGGTTGTTTTAGAAGGATTTATGTCTGTGATTATTTTATGGTGAGGGTTGGTGTGTGCAGATCGTTAAAGGTAATTCTAGAATCATATGGTCTCGAGGCTTGAAACCAAAATTGAATATTTGGAAGGTTAATGTAAAGCACCCACTGAGAGAACTGAGTGCTTCCAATCTAGATATCAATGATTTGCTTAAGGTGTTTGGCTAGATCAATTTCAACACAAACACAATTTTTTAGGATGGGATGTGTAGAATTTGGGTTGTTCAAGGAAAATGAAATTCCCTAAGGGTTTGATGAGTTTCTCAATAAGTCCAAAAAGTGGAAGAGGAAGACTATGAAACTCGACCCAAACTAGGATTTTTAGCTTAGCTCGCTCCAAAACATAGAAGTCTCATGTCCAGTGGGAAAACACAACCAAAGTCTTGCGAATAAGCAATGGCCCATGATGTAGTGCGCACTTCCCGTAGAAAATGTTTAAATATATTTTCTTCCTCCATATTATAGTTTGCATCATATGACTCTTTATCTATATAGTATTTACACGAGGTGATTAGACTTGTAGTTACCTAGGTTATGTTCTTTTGAGACATTGAATAGGAACGAGTGCCAAAATTATGATCGACTAGCATGGATATGATACGACATGTTGATACAATTTTGTTTTGATAGATATACATGGTTGATGTTGCAGGATTGTGATTTGCATATATTTTTGATTTGCCTTATACACATGCATTACATTGGTAGTTACTATTTAATGGAAACTTATTGACAAAAGTTAATTGTTAGAATTTGGTATGTGTGCTTGTTGTATTGGCTTAAATGATGAATAAAAATAATAAGTATATGGATAATTGACTCAAGTGAATAAGTCTTAATGACAAGTTTTTCGTATTCTATTCGAATATATAGCCATGAAAATTATGGTGAATTTGATTGATATGGAGCAATTGATTTTTGAAAATTATATATTTGAATTGTATGTAAATTGTTCGATGCGTGTGTTTGTGTAATGCAGTTAGAATTGATTTATATGTCATTTTGGGCAAGTATGATTTGTGTGTTGAGTGTGTAGATAACGAACATGTATCCGAAAGACTATAATCATGAAACAAACAAAAAATAAAACAAAACAAAATATGATGAAGGGGGTCTAACTCACATAGGGATCATTGGCCAATAATGTGTCACTTAGGCTCGGAATTTGATTGGGGAATGTAATTGTGTAAAGTGACTTTAGTTTTAATGTTGTCCTTTATTCTTTGATCTAAATTTATTTTCTCTTCACTTTAACATTTGGATTGATTAGTTTATTTGTCTTTGATTTGATTTTATTAAATTGTAATTTGAGTTGTAAAATTAATCCCCTTTCTTTTTTTTAGATGTTTGGGATTATGTTTTGTGGTTTAAAAGTTTTTCAATTAAGGAAAATTCAAATTTGGGATTTAAGGGAAATTTAGAAGGTGTATGGGACAAGAAAATCTTGTCTAAAACCTTCCCATACACCTACCCATAGGGTAGTTATACCTTTTAGGCCACTTTAGGGCTTAATAGTACCTCATTTAATGCTTGTAATCTTTCTCTCTTTTCAAAATGAGATTGTGTAAGTACTTCTCTTACTTTTTTGACTTTGTAAGATACTTGAGATTTAGGTTATTTATTATGATTTGTGAATTGAGATTTTTCAGGTTGTTTATAAATCAAGTTTTGTGGATGTGAGCCATTTATTTTATTTTCAATTTCTTTATTTATTTTTATGTGAGGATTTTGGGGATAAGGGTTGAGTATGAGTCAAGTCATGTAATATGTGAAGTGATGGATTATAAGGATGACCCACGTGAATGTGTAAGTGCTTTCTTTTCATGTTTGGGGATTGTATTTGTTTTTGGGGATGAAGCATTCCACATGGCATGATCCTAAGGGATCCTCCACTTTGAATTTTTCCTATAAATTTGAGCCTTTTGCTTAATTTTTGGGAGTTGACTTGGTCTTAGGGAGGTGTTGTTGGATTGGAATTTCTTAGAGGGATTATTGGAGAGCTTGGATTTCTCACTTGAATAACATTTTGGGACATACAACCCATAGGTATTCCTTAACCATTTGATTTCCTATTTGTAATGTAAATTTAATCCTTTGAACTAATTTCAAAATTGTGATTTTAATTACCCATTTGGGTATGTGTTTATTTCATCAATTAAAGTGTTTTGTTGAGGCTTACATGATTCCATCGTAGGCATGCAAGTAGTGTTGTGTATTGGGGATTGTGATTTATCATTGGAGGGGTAAGTAACGTTCGAAGTGAGGGATATGTTGCCTCTTTTAGATTTTGTTTTGGTGGAACCAAGGGGAGGGGGAACTAGTTCTAATGGAGCGATAAGTGGTTGTAGGCATGAGAGCTATAAGTGTGGATCTAAATGTTTTTTTTTCTAGCGAAGGAACCAATGGCTAACTACCCTCTCCTAGTGGAATGATAAGCAATACAAGGTTGTATTTATTTTCCCAATTCAAACCATAGTTGGTTTGATTGTGTGTATTTATTTCCTTTGCGTAGTTGGCATACCTTGTTGTTTGTTCCCTTTGTTTACTTGGATGTTGTGAACTTTTTTTGCATGATCGTGTGTGTGATATGGGTGTTGAGTTCATTTTGAATATCGGTTGTTGGTTCTTGAAAATTTTGTGAGTTAGGAAACTTGTAGGGCAATGAGGATGTGATCATTCCCCCATTACGTGGTTGGGCGGTAAGTATCATTGGATTCCTCATTTTGTTTGATATGGTAGTGTCTTAGTGAAGTGTATTGAAACTGAAGTTAGTTGTGGATAGAATTGGATATTGGGATTCATGCAAATTATGCTCTTGAGTCATTTAAAAACCTTGTAAAGTGTTGTCCAAGTTTGTTATCAAGAATTCTTGTGAGCATTCTAATACAAATGGAAAAGTATGTTTTTGTATGGTTGTAATCCAATCTATATGTGAAAAAAATTGTGTTTATGTTTGCATTTACTAATGGATAATGAATCAAGATGAAGTTTCCTTTTTACATCTCTATTTTCATAGAGTTATTTATACAAGTGCATGACATTGCACTAAGAATAAATAAGCAATATAGTGGTGGCATTCTTGGTGTTAAAAGTTGTATTGTGAATAGAAAATGAAATTGAACCTTTCTTTTAGGAGAAATAAATGGTGTCATTTGGAAAAATAGTATAATGATCTTAATAACATTGTGAACATTGGCCATTTTCTCCCTATATTTATTTGCTTTGTGGGTTCATCTATTTTATAAAATTTTAAAAGCATTGTGTTGTGAGAGTGAAGTAAATTAGAGGGCTATCTTACATTTTCATTTACTTGTGCATGGGTGATGATAAAGATACGAAAATAAGGTTGTTGAGTGAACACTTGTTTAACCTATTATAAATTATATGGAAGTCTTTCTTTTGATTCAAAAATCCTTATCAATTATTAGTTGGAAATGGGTTCTAAAATTATGTATCTCCTATTGAGTTAAATTTCGATTAAGGGGATGTTTGGGTAAGAAAATAGAAGTATCTAATTTCCATAAGAAACTTGTTAAGTTAGAGGAGTGAATGAACTTGGATTCAAAATTTGTAATAAAGATGGTCATAATGATCATCAACTTACTTATGATTATATAAATTTTATTGCTTGAAAACCACAATTTGAGGTCGGATTATCGTAATGCATATAAACACTCTATTATATTATGAGCCTATAATCTTAATAATTTGGAACAAAAACCATATTGTAATGTAAGATAAGTAAATTTATCTACATTAATTAAGTTAAGAAATTTGGGACTAGTATGCAAGCATATAATGTATATATATTCTATAAATATATACATATATATATATATATATATATATATAATATTTATATATACTAAATTATATTGTAATTTTCATGTTGTTGGACTTTATATATAAGGAAATCATTTTATTTAGAGTAAATATAGTATAAATGTAACTATTTTAAGTTTTGTTACAACTTGGCCAAGCTAATTAAAATAAATTGAAGAACTATTGTGTGTGTGCATGTGTGTGTCTAATGTATGCCTCACTAAAATAATTTGAACCGATCCCACACACATGCCTGGTTCCTCTATTTTCTCCTACATTCTCTCGGCGCGGGATTGCCCCCACAATGGTGGATCCCCTAGGTCGATCCCCAAGGGATCCGAGATTGATGTTGCTTAGTCCCCCTAGCGGGCCACTAGGTCTCTATGATCTCGACCCCCTCCATCCTTTGCTCCCTGGATCATCTATGTTTCTAAAGTCTGAGTTGAAAGATGGAAATTTGTCCCTGTTCTTCCCCCCTATAGTCACAAATGTTGATGTTGCCAATAGGAGATCTCCTTGATTGCTAAACTTTTTGGTTTGCGACCCTGTTAGATGACATCAAAAATGGGCTCATGCTAAATGGGATTACGGAGGCACCTTCTCGGTGGACTCACTTCCCAATGGCTTCATCATGTTTTCCTTCACTTGAAATATAATTTCTCTCATGCTCTTCTCAAAGGTCCTTGGTTTCTTTACCACAAAGTTTCTATCTTTACAAATGGTCCCCAAGATTAAACACCTTTATTGAAATGATGAATGAATCTTCGATTTAGGTTCATCTCTCGGGCCTTCCCTCGATTTCTAGAAGAAATATGTTATTGAGGGTATTGTTGATTCTCTAGGGAAAATGATAACTATGGATCCGTGATGAAATCCAAATATCACCCGACTCATGCAATATTTTGTATCATTACAGATGGAAGTGAACCCTTACCTTCATTTATTGATCTATTCTCAAGCTTTAGTTTATGGGTTCAACCCTTCGAATATGAAAATATCCCCCAAACATAATCTTCTTGTAAAGTTATGGGTCATCGTGCTTCTTCCGCACTTCGTTTCCTCGACTTAAATACAAACCTACTTTGAAGAAGATCCCTCGGTTGACTCTCCCAGTTGAAATGGTAAGGGTATTCTTAAGCCCTCCTCAAAGGTTTACACCTCAAATCCTTTTGATTATCTGTCGGTGGATGATTCCCCTATCTTGTCATATTTAGAGCTAGTTATGACCCCACTTCATCCATCCCCTTTGTTTCCCCTCTCTTCTCCTCTTCTATGTCCCTCCTTCCCTCATCTACCTTTTCCCTTGGAGGAAAATGAGCTACCTTCGAGCCTTTCTCTCTTCCCAGAGCACATAATTACTTCTTCTTCTCCCTCCCCACACATGGCTCCTCCCTCTCGACTCCTACAACTCCCCTTTCTTTGACATTCACGGGAAACAAATCGGTGGCCATCCTTGTGAAGACCAAAACCGCATAATGACCAAAAACACCATCAATAACATTGATCTTGTATTCTCCAAACTTAAAGTTAGACCTCTAAAATCCTCTAAGATGCACCAGGAAGTTGACTAAGAAGTGACCAATGGCACTCAAGTTGTATTAAAGATCTATGGTATCCCCAAGAAAAGAGTTTTAAAATGAAATTTCTCTCTTGGAATATCAAAGGCATCAATACCTCCCAAAATTTAGAATCTTCAAAGAAGCTCGCATGAGGCACAAACCTAATATTATTATTCTACAAGAAACAAAGCTAAAGGAAGATAAAAATATCCACAAACTTTGGCCCAAAGCTTCTTTTACTGATCAAGCTTCTTCGAAAAATTCGGGTAGTATTTGTATTCTCTAGGATCCTTCTATGTTTTATGGGGAATGCATATTCAAATCTAGCTCCAAATTGATGTTCTTCTTCCAATAGATAGGATCAAAATTTGGTTGAATATCCATAAATATCTACGTTCCTAATGTTGAACATCTAAAAATCAAATTTGGCAAGACATCCTGGCTATGGTTCAAAATTGGGGTGCCCTACCCTAGTTTATTATGGGAGACTTTAACACCCCCATGTTCAATGATGAAAATCATAAATGTATTCCTATGAGTGTGAGCGGCATGGGAGCCCTCAAAATTTTTGTCAATCTCAACCCTCTTATTGACTTGGAGCTCCATGACAATAAATTCTCATGGTCGACAAAATACTAGTAAAAAATCATATTCAAACGAGACTCGATAGGATGTTGGGATATTTAGAATGGATTTCTCACTTCAAAGAGGCATCCCTTCAAGCCCTCCCGAAAGTCTCCTCGGATCATTCACCCCTTCTTCTCAATGTGGCCAAGGATAGAAGCCTTTGCTTCCCCCCCTTCCGCTTTGAGTTGGCTTGGTTGGCTAATCATGATCTCCATGACTTTATCACCAAGTGGTGGTATATGGAGCTAATAGGTTTTTGCTATGTTCTACTTCACCAAGAATATTTTAGATGTTAAAAAAATTAAGACATGAAAGGTTGCATCTTTTGGCAACATCAAGGAAAGAAAAAAAAATGCATTCGGGACCTTTGAAGTGGCGAGTGATTTAAATCGAGGGTAGGCTCTCGATTTATACTCTTCACAACTAACCTCCTTGGAAAATCTCCACAAAACCATCAGAGAGAAATATATTTGTTGGAGGAAAAGATATCGAACCCTTTGGCTCAAGGAAGGTGGTAGGAACACAAAATTCTTCCACTTAACTTCACAAAAGCACAAAACTTGAAATAGGATCATTGAGCTAGTCTAAGAAAATGGGGTGATCATCACTAAAGAAAAATAGAACATAGAGGAAGTCACCTCATACTATCGCTCACTCCTAGATTCTGTGAAAGATGAGATCCTTAGATAAAATGGAATAAATGTTGGATTTATTCCCATACTATCACTTTGTTGATATCAATAACTCCCTCTCTTGCCATTTTGAAATGGAGGATATGACCAAAGATGTCTTCGATATGAATGGGGAAAAATAACCGAGTCCGATGGTTTTCCTAGTACCTTTTTCCAAAACTTCTAGGATATCATCAAGCGAGAACCTCCTTTTGGCTATCAAATAATTCCAAATCAATAGTGTCCTTCTCAAAGAATGAAATTCCACCTTTTTCACTCTCACCCCTAAGTCTGCGGAAGCCAAAAAATCGTCGACTTTCATTGATAAGTAAAATTAATACCTTTTATAAAATCATCATTAAAATGATGGCTAATGAAATTAAACCCTTCATCTACAGATTGATCTCGGACCAAAAATATGGCTTCATCTAAGGCGAGTTAATTCAAGGTGCCATAATCACATCCATGAAGCAATCCACTGGGTTCACCTCACAAACTATACTAGCTATGTGTCTAAACTTGATATGGAAAAATCTTTTAGTAGGGTCAACTGGATCTTTCTTATCAAAGTTCTAAGAAAATTTGACTTCAGCGAAAAATGGATAAGGTGGGTTCATTGTTGCATCTCCACCCTTCACTTCTCCATTCTCGTCAATGGTCTCTGGAAGGTTATTTTTCGAGAAAGTGAGGAATTATCACTACTGGGCTTCAATTTATACTCACAATAATTTTTTTGTTGGTACAATTCTCCTTGGAGCTACATTGGTTGTTGAAGCTAAAACTACGGTGTACATCCTTGACTCTTACTAAGATGCTTCTAGCCAAAAGGTCAATTTGGCCAAGTGTTGCATCTCCTTCCTTAACACTCCTCCCAAGCATAAGAGAAAGATAACGAGACATCCGAATGCATAATTTTTGATCTTCCATCCTCCTATCGATGTCTTCCTCTCTTAAAAGGTAAACAGTAAAGGGGGTTTGGGATTTTGTGCTAGACATATTTCAAAGGAAAATTTCTAGTTTTAAGGATTCACTCGATCCAAGTGGTAAACTTGAACTTGTTAAATCTACCCCCTAAAGTATGCCAATATACTATATCTCTCTCTTAAAAATACCCTCGGTAGTGGCCTCAAAAATTAAACAAATTAAAAACACTTCCTCAAGCCGGGTTTGGAAGAGGATAAAAGAACTCACCTTGTATCCTAGGACTCGGTTTGTAAACCAAAAAGACTAGGAGGCCTTGGTCTGAGAAGAATAGTTGATATGAATAAAGTTGTTCTCACAAAATTGGGATGGGCCCTGACCACGTGATACAGTGCTCCGTGGGCTTCATTTCTTAGGGAAAAGTACTTGAGACTTGACTTTTATTTCCTCTCGACAACCAACTTCCCATTGGATCGACTATATGGAACTCTATTATTCGCTGCAAGGACTTTATCAGTAAAGGTGTCAAATGGTACCTACAAGATTGTAATGAAATTGAATTTTGGAATGACTGATGAATCTCAAATTAAATTCTTTCAAAATACCCTTCTTGGCTCCCTATCATGCCTCATCTAATTCACTGGTGGGATCTTGATTGTTAACTACATTGAAAAATTTTACCCCCTCCTAGATGGAAATTTCCTAAATGACAAGGTTGTGATCACAATAAAGTCGGTCTAGTTGATTCCTTGAAGTAGATCCTATCTACCCTGCATATTAGCTTATACCCCTTTGTTGATAAGGTTATTTGGCATCGGAGCTCTTCCGACTCCTTCTCTGTTATCTTAGCATACAACTCCCTTTTCTCCATCACAAATTAAATCCCTCTCAAAAACTTCTAGCCTACTCATGTTATCCCCAAGATTGGCATGTTTTCCTGACTTTTTTAGAAGGACGTTACACTCACTTGTGCTGTCTGCAATGAATAGGTTACTCTCTCCCTTCTCGGTGTAACTTTTTCTTAAAATTTTTTAAGATTGTTATCATATTTTTGTCCAATGTCTTTTTTCTTCTAGAATATGGTCTTATATTCTAAACAATTTTGGAATCCTATGGAATTTTCCGGGTTCTATAAAGGACAACTTTTAACAATGGTCCTCACCCTTCCAAAACTCAGGCCTCTCTTTGGATTAGAAAGCTCTTCTTCCCCATGTTGACTGGGGATTATGGAAGGAAAGAAATAAGCACATATTTAAAGACTCTTCTAGTGGAGAAGACATTGCTGCCAACTCTATCATCATCTCTCTTCGGAAGAAAACCTTAACTCTTCATTATGCAAATTAGGTAATTCTAAGATTGATCTCCTTACCATCGTTAGCTGGAAGAATATCTCTCATCAGATCCTCGCTTATGGAAAATTTGATGCAGCTAGAGCTACTACGCATCTTTGAAAAATTCCCCCGACGATTGGGGAAATTATATGTAGATGGTGCCTCTAGAGTGAATCCCAGTACTTGAGTTGTGGGAGTGTTTTGAGCGACCATCAAGGTAGTCTCTTAGCGGATTTTGTTGCATCTCCGGGTTTCAGCAATAACCATAGAGTGGAATCTTTAGCCATCCTCAAAGGTAATGAATTGGTCAGGTCCTCAGGCCCCACCAAGATCATCATTGAGAGTGACTCTCTGAATCTCATCAATATTCTAAAATATATCACTCCCCTCATCTAAACCATCGACAACATCATTCAGGATATCAAAGCTATGAAGAAATATTTTACTAAAGTCATCTTTTTAACACATTTATAGGGAAGGGAATTGCCTTGTTGATGCCCTTGTAAACAAAGGTGTTGAATTTTCTAGTCACAACTCTTGGTTTGAATCTTTCATAGAAGACATATCCTCAATTACAAGTAATGAAGCAACATTGGAAGTTAGTGACCCTCCTTTGGTTTGTTAAGTTACACATCTTTGGTTGCTTAATCTTTTAATTGATGCCCCCTATTTCATCAAACTTGATTCACCATGGTGTTGCATCTTCTCTCTCCTCCACAGGCTAGGCCTAGAAGCTTCAACCATCTCATTATTATTCCCCACAATTTCACCCCTATCCCCATGTACCTCCACATGAGCCTCCTTTATTTTTATTTTATTGTTGAATTTATTTCTACCATGCTCACACATGCCGAGGATAATCTCCCCCATGTATGATCTCCTGTTTGACTTCGAGAATCGTGTAACTTTTAAATATTCTTAGATTTTTTAAATCACTATTGCGCTATTATTTTTTGCAAAAATATACTTCCTTCTCTAGCTCTATCGGTATGGGTAGAAAATTGGTTTTCATGGAACCTATTGATTTTAGTGACATTAAGCAAGACAACAAATTTTAGGATATCCTTTTTACATGCGGGGTCTTGAGTTTCATAGAGTTTACGTGAGGTTACTCTCTCATGATTTCTAGTCGCATTCTCACCTCCGGGATGGTGGAAAGGTCAAAGTTGGGGATTTTGTCTTCTCTACTTGTGTTACTAACATTGTTATTGCCCTTAACTGGTCTCCCTAGTTGTGGTGCTACTTACATCAAAAGCCGTTTCTTGAAGAAATCACCGCTTGCATTGACAATCGATGAAATTCAGAAGTACGAGTCTCATTTTGAGAGGAACGTGTTGAAGCATCCATGGAATAAGGTGATGCGATGCATTATTTGTTTTTTCACCATTAATGGCCATTACAAAGTCATTCATGGTATTCATTTGTTCCTCCTTTCTCATTTCGCCATGGAAAGCTAGTGAACTTCTTCCCCTAATTTCTCTTCAACTCATTGATGGAATCTATTTACTAGGCCAGAAAGGTGCCAACCCTATTCTCCATCAAGGCCTACTCTATCTTATTTTCTCCTAAGCTACCCATGTCACCCTCATCCGTTTCTATCCTATTGTTCTTTTGAAGGGTAAGTGCAAGCTTTCTCCCTCCCCTCCCTAATGTCCACCTCCAATGCACTACATGGTGTTGTTTATTCGCCACCTCAACTTCTCGGCCCTCGTAAGTCTCATCGCCTCTGTATCCCTCTTTTTTTCCCATCGGTACCCTACCTTCTCATTCTATCTCTCCCCGAGTTACCCCTTCTACTTCACCCACCTCGTCAAGTCCTATTATGTCACCCCCTTCCATGTCTCCCCATTTTTGTCTAATCCTCAAAACCCCTACCTCTTCCTTGGCTCCTTGGATGCATCTCCTTGTTATGTTGACTCTAGATCTCATTTCGTTTGATGTTGTTGCTTTGACACTTATGGAGACTCGGATAAGGATGCCCCTATCGATCCCAATTTTGAGGACAATTAGTCTCCTACTTCAAATTTGGCCATGTCTAGCTCACCTTCTATGGACCTTGCCATGGAGGAAACTAACCCCTTTACCAGGTTATCAACCTCATCCTTCACAAGATTCAATGTGTTTTTACAGTCATCAAGAACTGGAAATATTACACAGATATCCTTAAAGATGTTATTGATAATTCTGTGAGGAGATCAAGTGCTCCATTGACATTGTGGTTAATTCTACTCGCTACAACTTGGAGGTTGATATGGAAGCAACCAATATCCTCCATGATATTCGAAATATGTAATTGGTTACCTCTTTTGTCCTCTTTTTTGGATCCTCTTGTTGGATCTTTTTGTACAAGGATTAGGATCCTTCCAAAATCTAAAATCCTAATATTTTATCCAATATATATATATATATATATATATATATATATATATATATATATCTGTGTGTGTGTGTATATGTATATGTATATATGGTCATTTAATTAAAATATATTATTCTTGAGTAATATAGGTTAAAATTTCCTATTTATAAATAATATAGAAATATTATCAAATCATTTATACAATATATATCTAATAGATAATACATTATCACATATATATTTAATATCTATATGTATAGATAGTATATTAGTGTTAAAATAAAATTGTTATAGTTAATTTAATTATATATATATATATATATATATAATCATTGATTTTTTATTTAACTATTTATTTAAGAAATACTATACAAAATAGATTTATTTTAAGAAATAATATGTAAAAAAGTAAATAAACTTGGGGTGGGAGGTCTCCTCCTAGCCCACCCCATAAATTATGTTTTACAAAATATAATTTTTTAAAAAAATAATAATAATAATATGTGACCATGGTCGTAACCCCCCTCCCTAAACCTCGCCATAATGGGGATGGTTGAAGCCATCCCCCACACCCCACCTCCTCCTTTTCCTTCACCGACCCCCTTCAACCCTCCTCTCACCCTCGCTTCGGCCTTACAACCCGTACCTCGACTCATTCCCCACAACTATTCCGACCAATCTAACCCTTTGCACAACAATACAACATTATTTCCTCTCGAGCATCCATTTGGTGTTCTCTCGACCGTTTGACATATTAAATTGTAGGTGTGGTGTGGATGTGGGTGTGGGTGTGGGTGTGGGTGTGTGCGTGTGCGAGTGTGTGTGTGTGTGTGTGTGTGTGCGTGTGTGTGCGCACGTGCATGTGTGTGTTTGCGTGTGCATGTGCATGTGCATGCATGTGCGTGTGCGTGTGCGTGTGCACGTGTGTGTGTGTGTGTGTGTGTGTGTGTGTGTGTGTGTGTGTGTGTGTGTTTACGTGTGCATGTGCAGCGTTTACTTGTGCATGTGCATGTGCGCTTGCAGCGCGTCTTGTGTGTGTGTGTGTGTGTGTGTGTGTGTGTGTGTGTGTGTGTGTGTGTGTGTGTGTGTGTGTGTGTGTGTGTGTGTGTGTGTGTGTGTGTGTGTGTGTGTGTGTGTGTGTGTGTGTGTGTGTGTGTGTGTGTGTGTGTGTGTGTGTGTGTGTGTGTTTATCCCTCCACATTGTTGTTGATATTCCATTGAACATGCACAAGAAATGAAATAGAAGGAATGAGAAAACAATAGGAAATAAAATTAAATGAGAAAAGGAAGGATAGATAAAAGTTAATTTAGAAAACTTAGGGTTTTCTAATTTCCTTAGATCCTAGTGTAGATATTGACCAAATCCAAGGGCCTATATTCCCTCCTCCCCATCCACTTGGGTCAAGTTGACCAAATTATTTGACAAGTGCTTTAATTATAAATAGGTCCTATCACTCTAGTTGTATCTATGGGCTAATATTAATATACTCTATAATATAACTAATTGTTTGGGCAAGTCTTAATTAATTCTTTGAGATAAATGACCCTTATAAAATATAAATTATGTCTTGTATCTAATAATGTTATAATTATTTCTTATAAGAGCTAATATTATAGAATTAATAATAAATGAACATCTTTTTGATGTAGTTAGAGTAATTTACTCCTTAAAAACCCTTTTTGACCTTTCGGTTAATATCTTAATGGGTCAAACATATGATTGACCATGTCAAAAATTTAATCTTATAGAGTCGT
Organism: Taxus wallichiana var. yunnanensis; assembly: GCA_018340775.1. Lineage (NCBI taxonomy): Eukaryota > Viridiplantae > Streptophyta > Pinopsida > Cupressales > Taxaceae > Taxus > Taxus wallichiana. Next base: position 104,393,840 of record CM031241.1, read on the forward strand.
GTTAAGCAATTAATGCATCATTTGACACCATACCATTAATATGAGGTCAAGTTCCATAATTAAAACCAAAAGTAATTATCCATATGAGAAGATATGAAAAATGTTAATACGCCTATAGTTAGTACCATCATGGAATCTTCTTGTGACTTATAGTAGTTTGTCTTGTGAAATAGATAATTCTCCATGGTTATTGGATTTTCCAATTTAATTGTATATCACTCGAATGCACAATGTAATTAATTCACAAGTGTGGAAATCCTAGTGGCATCATGTAGTGATGCATAGTTCACAATTAATAGCAGAACTTGGAACTTGCTTCCTATTAATGTGTTCTACAACTAACCAAAAAAAAATTCCATAATTTATACCTCTAACTTAGGTGTTTTGTGAGTGAAATTTTTTGGGGTGTCGCACATGATTAACAATGAATTTACAATGCTTAACATTATTTAAATGAAATAGAAATAATCCCTTGGTTAGGTTTTGAACCCCTGAAGCTTGACATCATAGATTTGCCATTGATTATGAACCCAATATTTAAGCGAGAATTTTTGGGGGATTCAACTAAAAAAATAGCCAATAAGAGTAAAATATTCAATCCTATGAAAAGCTTTATAAAATTCTGGTAATTCAAGAACAATATCAAGCAAAGGGGTTTTTGGTTCAAAATTAGTACCTCATGGAATACCTTTTATTAAAACTTCCTTCCTTCTTCGGTCTTTATGATTTTGAGAGCTTCGTTGATTATTTCTACATAAAATGATGCAAGAGACAAAGGATAAACCATTAATAAAGGATTTTATGCCACCCAAAGATTGGAAAGGAGGAATAAATCAACGTAATATATTTGCAAAGATGTGAAATCATGTCTAAATTGAATAGATGGGCGGTGTGATATAAGAGTCATATAGAGGAACATGCAGAGATATAACTAAATATCAATTCCTTGATTTTATTTTTAATATAATGATAAAAATAATAACTTAATAAAAATTTCAATGTCTAAGGGTCGTATAAAGGAACATGCAAGGATCAAATTAGAAGAAGAGTGAGGAAATCAATATCATGGTAACCCTTATTAAGGGGAAAAACAAGTTACAAGAAGCATCCTCCTCCAGGACCCCCAAGAACTCTTCAAGAGCTGACATTGGAGGTTATATTATTAGAGGGAAAAAATCAAACAAAGAGAAGAAAAAAAGACAGAAAGGGAAATAACAACAATAAAGCAATCAACCTTTGACCATAAAGGGCCAAGTAAAATGTTTAAATGAAGATTAGTTCTTGGAAAATAAGAGATCTCAAGAATACCATTAAGTAAAAGTTGTATTATGAAAATAATCTCTTGGATATGAAAGATAGCAATATGTGAATGAATGACCAAAAAGGTATGGGAAACAAAGTTTAGGAAAATGTTGAGTTTGACTATGCTAGTCTTTTGTATTTTTAGAAACAATTCATATGATGTGGAATAGAGTTTTGCCAAAAATTGATATAATTTTTATAACCTCATCCTTTAGTGGACCTTACATTCATCCCAACAATGTGGTAATATCACTTTGTTGGAAATAAGACCCCAATATGAAAACTAGGGTGTTTTTAGACTCACATAAGGTTTTGTTCTACCATTCATCTTTAAGGTTCATTTTTGATAATGTTCATACTTGGTAGAGTGGGGGATGGTAACTCTCTTAGTATTGTTGAAGTATTTTGGGAGGAAGTTTCTTCCCATTTAGCATGACCATAACTTTTGACATAAAGCATGGTATGGTCGGGGCCATAATTTTAATTGTGCCCTTAGCCCTCCCTATGGGTTCCTTGCTTATCCTTAGAGATAATCATGACATTTTGTGCCTATCTATTGGCACTAATTTAGATATTTCAAATTATTGGTTGGGATCCTCTCAAAGTAATAAATGTAGCGATTCAAGACAAACACTTCAAACTTTTCTTATCATCATTGCAAACCATTTTTAAAAAATTGAATTCCCTCAGACGTTTGACACATATTTTTGGCCACTCTTTCATTGGGTGAGCAGGAAAAATTCTAGTTTTGATTTCATTGTTAACGGGAAAGTTTTTTATAAGTCTCATACTTGAAGAAGGAAAATGGGAGGAGAAATGAACCAGATAGAGTCACCCTTCAACGGGATCCTAAAAGAGGATGTTGGTTTATGGGAAATTTTGGGTGGTGGTAGGTTCAATACTTTCCTGGAGCTGTGAGAGGGCATGACCCTCATCTTTCCATGGAATTTTCTCAAGTCCGGAAAGATAGGACTATGTAGTTTAAAGGCGAGAGGAACCTCATTTTTGAAGGACTCATCTCACATTTACGAGATGAGTATGTAGGGTTTAAAATTCTACAAGAAAAATGGTAAGAGGGTGGAGGAAGAAGATATCTTCGTGGGAAATGGGGAAACTTTACAACAGGTCCTAGGAGGCATTCAAAAATCCTCTTTTCCTAAGACGTATGAAGAAGTTTCCAAATCTATTATCAGATATCCGATGCTTGAAGGAAGTCTCTCTTGAATTAACACTTACCACATGGTCTTCCTCAATCACTTGAGTTAAATATACAGGTGAGTTTCCATTTCTACATACTTATGTCTCTAGAAAATTTGATTAAGGAGGTTCAGTGTGGAAAGAGATAACATCCACTGCATCAAGATATAATTTTTCTTATTTAAATGTCCACCTTAAGGCTAAGCTCCCAAGTATAAACTCGTCCCATATTCCACCTTTTCCACCTGAGCCCGATGCACGAGTGCTTAGGAGAAAATCTAAAAAATCAAAAGCAATAGAGGGAACTAACATTAAGAACGAAGGTATGAAAGGATATTTGGACGCTAAATGCCTACTCAGTCTGGGAAAAAAGAACAAAAGAGAAATTGATACTGGTGAGCCAAAAATTGGTGTACAAGAGGGAGTCCTCAATGGAATAATAAAGGACATTGCCATCTTGAAGGAAAACATAAATAAACTCCAACATGAAAAAACTGATAAGAAGTTTTGGAAAAGAATAAATGACAACCTAGAAAAAGTGGAGCACAAGTGCAACATTATGGCAGATGGATTTTTCATCCAAGCTGGTTTACTTAAATCCATCATCAAATATCGAAGACTATTGACAATAAGGATAAAGGTAAAGATATAATAAAAAAGAAGGATATTGAGGATCATGACAAGCATATGAAGAAGATTGTTAATATCTCTTCTCAAATTCTCAATCACTAGAATGTTTATGGTTCTTTACTACCTCTTTTTCCATACCGTAATATGTGTAACTTTTGTTTGTATTTGGCTTTATTCGAACTGGTTTTGAGTTTGTTTGTGTTGTTAGAACCAACTTCATTTGATATTTGGAATTTTTGTTTCTTGAAATGTTAACTATTTGTATCCGGAATCGGATCCCTTGATGTAATAGGGAAGGGTCCCTGCTAAAACCATCTCTTTACCAAATATTTAAAAAACATGAATCTTTTTAAATGAAAAATCTCCTATATTACAACCAATAGAATATTATAGCTATTCACAAAAAAATCAAGTGGTATAGGATCACACCTCAAGTCAAAACCTTCGAACTCATGAAAAGAAAAAAAAACACGATCCTACAGAAGCTAACCAATTACATTATCACACAATAAAATAATGTAGCATATCTCTATCATCATACTTGCCCCACATACCATCTTTAAATTTATGCCCCTCGGGAATGGGCTCCGACCTAGTGAAAATGACTTCATTGCCTTCATTTTATCCTTTGGATGTTTTCTTGCCCCTTTGGTGAAAAAATGGCCAATTATAGCCAAGGGAAATTTCAGATCATTTGAGGAAAAAGAAATAATTTTTTTGAAATCCATTAGAGAATATTTCAATATTAATTAATCAATAAGTTTTTCAAGTGCTATTATCTTTTTATTAATTACATTAAAATATTAAAATATAGAAATATATATATATATATATATATATATATTTAAGATTCTAAATATGTTTATTATCTTATCAATTGTCTTAGCACATTTTCTCTAATGAGTAGCACTACTCACAAAAAAACTTAAGCTTTACATGCAAACAAATAAGAACATATGCTACAAAACTACATTATTATGGCTGATTTAATATCATAACTCTTGAGTTCTTAATTGTCAAAAATAATAATTCACCTATAATTCCATTTATGTTATTAAATAGTGGATTTATTCTCATTATCTATTCTTGGTTTCCACATGTGAGATTATAAATTGGAACCTTACAATCTTGAAGCCATGGAATGTTACCTCATCCTCAACCAAACTCTCACCTTTAATAACTTGTCTTTTCAAAATTTATGGTAGCCTTTATATATATATATATATATATATATATATATATATATATATATATATATATATATATATATATATATATATATTGATATATTGTAGAGAGCTAGATATTTTCAAAGAATTCAATAATTTGTCATGTTGTTATTTGAGAGGGAGGATGTTAACACATGTGAATCTATATACATATCAATGTGTCGAAAATATTGAGCATCATATCTGAACTTTAATCCTAAGTTTTGAATGTTCTTTAAAAATTCAATCATCCATTGACTCTCGGGGTTGTGGAAACATTGTAACTCAATGCTTTGATCATGAATTCAATATCAATTGAAATATCACAATACGAATTTTTAACTATGTCACGAGTTCAATATTAATATTATCATCATATATATAGACATGTTTTAGTTCCTCAAAATTGAAACTTCATCAGCATGAGGCCACATTCCATAGAACCATACATTTGAAACAATATCAAACAAATATTTTGACTTATTTGGGAACACACACACACATGCACGAACGCATGCGCGCACTCGCACCCGTGACAACCATATAACATTTTTTATCCTTTCCTTTTTGTTTGTGACGTGCAATGTTAAACATATAATTTTACACATTATTTAGATATCTAAATTTGGTCTTTCACAATAATAACTTTGGAAGATTTTGACACTTGGACAAAACCTAATTTAGTGCCAATTAGAAGTCTCAATGAAATGATTCCTTATACCACACAACCCATAAGTTCAGATTTATATCTCACTAAAGAAAGATCTCAACCAAATCTTTAACAAGAAAACATTGAATATTATTTTATTAATATATGACGAAGAATTGCAAACTTGGGCCCATAATCTCCATACTCAATGATGATCTTATGACATGATGGTGTAAAAATTCTCTAATATTTTAGATTTTATGACATATTATAACTAATATTATATAATTTTTAAGCTTCTAAAGAATCAAACTTGGTTTAATTTGGAAAATACGAGATAGACAAACGTATTTTATTCTTGATATGGATGATTGTTCATTTTATAAATTGGAATTTGATTCCTTATGTATCCATATCTCTCTTATATTTATAGAATCCATCAAGACTATGGCAAGAGAACATGGATACCTTTGGAATTAGATATACCCTTGCAAATATTTCTCAAGATTCCCTAAATCGCCATTGATCTTGATGAATCCAAGATTACAACAAAGTGAAAGAGAACAAGCAATGGACTATATGAAAAGAATATTGAACAAGAAAGAGGTGTCTCTCTTCTTCATTGATTTATAAAAATTACATAAGATTCCTTAAATAAGTTGAGTCAAAATCTAATTAAAACAAAAATCTATTTAGAGATAATTAAAGCTCTCTAAAGATAACCAAACTTTATAGTTTTAGCAATTGTTATTTTTAATAAGCTGTTACATGCAATATTTGATTGGTCTAATAATCATCTCTTATTATCTACATGTCTAAATTAATCCCTTGACCAAATTTCAACTCAATCATAAATAGATACAAAGGTATTAAATTTTGAAAAATCTTTAAAATATCAATAAAAACTTTATTTATTCCTCAAATGAGGGGTTTTAGATTTGAAAAACATTGTTGAGGTGATGGTATTTGGCTAGCGTGAGATGTAATGAAAAATAAATTGTCGAGGCATTTGTTTCAAAAAATTAACTCATTTGGCTTCCCAAATCAAAGCTTAGGACCTATAGAAGTTATCTTTGCCACATTAATCTTCTATATAGTTGAAAAAAACTCAAATATTGTGATTTTTTTTTATCAAGATTCTTCTATTTTTCTTTCCAATCCATTTTTTTAGTGATATTCCTTAGAAAAATATTATTCTTGTCTAAATATCCCTTTTAAAACAATGCATCCTTCTAGAACCTTTGAGAAACATATGTAGTCGGGTAAGTCCACTCACTCCAAGTTCATAGCTTGTTTAACATATCGATTACTAGTATAAACATATTATTCGGATTGTATTAAGTAATGTCAGATGCTAATTAATCATAATTTCCACCTATTTCTAACCCTTACATCCTTTTACGACACTAAATCACTAAATATTAATTAGGTTTCATGTTAAATCTATTTAGGGTGAAAAAATTACTTCCTCAATATGACAGATCATTACCGAAGAACCTCTTGAGTTTTATACTACTAGATCATAGAGATGGTTATTTGTTGATTTTATCCTTTCTTGTGATCTCATTGAAACCATAGAAATATAGGTTGGATATTCCCATATGGTCAAAGGTTCATTTACATTAACCTTCCCAACACCTATTTTTGAAGACAATCTACAAACCAAAAGATTTAAGAGTTCACTTTGTGAGCATAACATAACCAAAAAATCAAATCTCAAGTTAGCACCCTCTCGGGCCTTTAGAAAATATGGTTGAACCATTATGGGTTGCAGAAACAACCATAACAAATCCCCTTTCTCCATCCTATGCTTGAAGCTTCCAAGGTCGTTAAACCACAAGCTAGACCAATGTTATTTATGTAGACTCATCCTAAGCCCATTGGAGCTACTCTCTCCAATCCTTTTATAGTTTTTAAAATTTTAGAACCAAGGTGATACGAGAAATATAATTAATGTAAAAATGGTAACATTCCACAAAGTAGGCTGTAATTTTATTAATGTAAAAACATTGGTTACAATCAACAAAGTAGGCTAAAATATCTATAGGTATTGGACAACCATAATAAGGATAATCAAAATTGTTATGCTAGTGCAACAACCTCACAACTAGCCACAAATTACATCCAAAAATAGAATGCAAAAAAGTGGTTTCTAGACCATATAACAATAAAATAACTACTAAAGGTAAATGGTAATGCTTATACATGCATTAATCAATAAATTATTAACTTAGTAATTTTCCACCATTCCCCCTTAATTTTGCATGGTTTCAAGCCAACGGTGAGAAATTATCTAAATGCTTCAAATTTATCATGTGTAAGTGACTTTGTGATAATATATGCATGTTGTTGATTTATTAGGATATGTTGGAGGTAGATGTTATGCCACCGAACATGTTCATGAATTAAATATACATGTACCTCAATGTGTTTCATCCTCTCATGAAACACTGGATAATGAACAAGTTTTATAACACCATCATTTTCAACATACATGGCAATTGTTTAGTTCTAGGTACACATAGTCCCTCGAGTATGCAATGTAGCCATATAACTTCACTTTGAAAAATCCTTCGTAGCATGATATGTAGCTTCTGTGGAAGATAGAGAAACATAATTTTATTTCTTGGTCCCCATGATACTTGACCAAATCCCAAATATAATACATATCCGAAGTGGATTTTCTATCATCAATATTACATGTATGATATAAATCTAAATATATTGTTAAGAATAATTCATCACTCTTCTTATATTCTAGGCCAAAATCCATAGTTCCTCTAATATACCTCAAAATCTACTTTGTTTCTTTTCGGTGACAAAATCTTGGTTCTTGCATGAATTGTGAAAGATAGAAAAAAACATAACCGATGTTTGACCTATTATATGCTAAGTAAATGAGACTCGCAATCAATTGTCGATATAAAGTTGCATTCACTTATGGTGACGGTAATTTACAAGACAAACGAAGTCTTGTCTTCATAGGTGTGGTGATCGAATTATAGTCCATCATCTAGAACTTCTCAATCATAGTCTTGGCATATTTTATCAAAGATATAACAATTATGATACTCCTTTTTCCATACTTCTAATCCAAGAAAAGAGTATAATATTTCAAGATATTCATGTTTAATGATTTATTAAGATCTTTTTGGTGACCTCAATCATCTTCTTTGAATTTCTAATTATGATTATATCATCAACACAAATAAAAATGATCACAATCTCTCCTATTTTATGTTTAAGGTAGATATTGGGATCATAAGGACTCCTTTGAAAACCTTGATTAATGATATGCTCATCAATATCAATATACCAATCCTAAGGAGCTTGTTTACGACCATATAATAAGTCTACATACCTTTTCTTCTTTTCGGTATGACAAGACCTATTGGTTGAGCCATGTAGAATTCTTCTTACACGTTTCCATTGAGGAAGACAATTTGAAAATTTGGTCATATTTACTTAATTAAAAGACATAAATTTGAGTGTAATAAACAATTAAATCAATCTACACACTACACTATTTGATTCATACATGATAATATTTACATCTCAACAATACAAATACATAGTGGTTATGTTATAACCACTCACCCCAATATAGGTGATTTTTAAAACAACTCACATTCCTATAATCACTCCAAATCACTCCATAATCTCTTATGTAAGTTGTATTAACAACTTACAATAATATATTAACTTATTCTATTTTTACACATTAACAAACTAACACAACGTGAACACTAACATAGGATTTTCCTAATATTCCCCCTTTATTACAAACATGGAAGAGAATTATTCACACTTATAACAACAATATGCCCACCTCATGTGGTACGCCCATTCTCGTTTCTCATGACCTTGATACAAATGAAAGGGACCTCTATCATCATTCTTCCATGGTGTTTCTTAGGTTTACCAAAAACTTGGACATGAACATGAACCCATCAACCTGTTCACCCCATGTGGTTTTCTAGATATCTATGAACATTTTCAAGATCCACGATCTGCATCACTCATGCTTTTTTCTCTACAACATTTTTACATCAAGGAAGTACATAGGAATCATTGTTCTTATCAAAAAAATGAACAAGAATATCCTTATGTTTTCACTACAAACACAACACACCATTGTAGATAGAAACATGCAACTAAAAATCAAATTACCACCACATTTGTTGTGTGTCCTGTCATTGGTGACTAATGAGAGGACACTAGAATGCCTCCTACCTTTGTTTCCTCTATCATCCATTCAATGTGCTGCTTACTTAGCAAATATGATCTTGAAGGAGTATTTCCACATTGTAATTATTATTTTCTTCCCCCACATGTGAAACACTTTATTTTATTGGATGTCAGGTTCCACCAAAAATGCATATGCGAAGAAAATTTTATCAATTTTTTGACACTTTACTCACAAAATAATGGTTGAATTTGATACATGACACATAAATACAATGGACCTTAAATTCTAAAATAAATTTTAATTTATGACACAAAACTTGATGACTCTTTTACAATAAAAAATATTTGACAAGAGACAACAACATAGATTAACAAGGACGACATGACTCTTGACCCTTTTACGATGAATTTGACATCACTAATGTATTGACACATACCAAATTTAAACACTTTTGATAAATGACTACCTAAAACAATAACTTTAATTTCTAATATAAATTAAACCTATTTACTAAGAAAGAAATAATATAATTTTAAATTAATCAAATGACAAATATTATAAACTATATAAACAACAATTAATAACCTATAACATATTTGACTAGATAATTTATTAAACAACAACTAATAACCTATAAAATATTTGACTAGATCATTTATTAAACAAACATAAATAACACTTTTCCTAGAGAAAATTGTGGGCTCACTTTCAACAACACATGTTAGTAATTTATTCATGTCATGAGGATTCAATGGAGGTTAGCTGGTGTTAAGGGGAATAACATGGCCCTTGAAGCTTTTATTTTTGAATGCCACAATGACAACGACTTGTGAAACAAGAAAGGAATTGAGTAAAGAGGTCTTATCATATGCACAAGACAAAAAAATAAAGCACCTGAATTTTTGTTAGATAAAACTATAGTTAGTGGTAATTTTAAAGTTCTTATTATTACCATAATTACCATAGGTGATTGGTTTATTACTTAGGTGATTATATTGTTATTATATTATTATCTGGTTAAATTATTATAACCATATTTTTCACGTATTTTTGGTTTATTGTTGTATATATATAACAATTTACTATTATGTATTTAGATGCAAAATACCTATATGTATTGCAGCACTTCATTGCTCTATATTTTGATTATTCCATATCAATAATATTTATCGGGATGTAGACACCTAAATTTGGTATTTATACCTCATCTACCCGCGTGTGCGTATTTCACCTTGGTCTTTACCTAGGTCCCCTTTTTATTTAATTCAAAATGTCCACTTGGTTATCTCATCACCTTTAATTCTGTCAATTAATTAATTAATTAATCAATTAATATCTTACATGCCCTAACAAACCTTCTATTTTGGATGCTTTTATCCTAACACATACATCCCCTTGCTTTTCTAGCTTTTTTATCTTTCCTATCTTTATCCCTTAACATCCCTAAAAATCCCTTTCCCACCTACATGCTTTAAAGCACTCTTCTAATTCTTAAGAAATCCCAAATCTCGATCAAAGCAAAAAAGCATCCCCATTGGGAAAACTTTCCCGTAGTTGGCAGCGACCTAGCCCAGTCATCATCGACCGTATAAAACTAATTCTTTTCTTTTCATAATCATTAGATGCATGTGAATTTTAGAGATTCCTCGTGACCTTTGAACTCTTCCTCATGCATAAGAATTCCTACAATGTTTACATATCTCTTGGACATTATTTTAACATGTTTATATCACTCACGATCATCCTTTGTGAGATTATCATCATCATTGTGTTGTTTTTCTTTATATTTATCAAATTATCTATGTATTATTTACGTATAACATTTTGTAGGTTCATATCAGCCTCTACAACACTCGAGCTTCTTCAACAACCTTCTCTTCTATCCTCTTTTCTTGTAGATCTCCCATTCCATCCTTTTGACCTCAACGTTACCAAACTCTACTACGGTCGTCATCGACTTAACTCGGTCATCGTCGACTAGCATCCTCTTGCCAATTAATTCTTCCTTCTTGTTGTTTTTTCCATCCCCTAGTTTTTTTGCCCTCGACAACATTTTGCAGGTCATCTTCTAGCATCCACAAACCTTTGTTACAATCTAATTTATAGTCGTGGATTTTGCAAGCCCGCATATTTATCTTATTTCTGATCTACCCTCCTGTGTCGTCGTTGACCTGCACTGTAAAATTTGATTTACAATTATTTCAATCAAATCAACTTTTAGATCAATCTCATTCATTTCTCAGATTCATAATACTTTTTTTTTTGCATGTTATCTATTGTTTCATCCTTTACTTCGCTTTTTCTCTAAAAATGGGTGTTGACATCCACCAAGGAAGTTAACACTTCTTGGATCCAATTTGTTGGACAACCCCCGCATATCCTATCTAATCCATTTTCTATTTAGTGATTCTTATTTTTAGGTTATAATCTTGTAGCATCAAGGATCCATCATATACTTTTCACCCATTCATCCATCACATTACGTTAGAGGTACCATAAATCCTCCATCATTTCGATTTTCTAGTTGCTTTTATTACTACTTCATTAATTTGATTAAGAATGAAGAAACTTGTCCAACAATTCCAACACCTTGTGAAACAATAAAGGAATTGAGTAAAAGGTCTTATCATATGCAAAAGACAAAAATATGAAAGCACATGAATCGTTGTTAGATAAAACTCTAGCTAGTGTTAATTTTAAGTTTGTTATTATTACCATAATTACCATAGGTGATTGGTTTATTACTTAGGTGATTATATTTTTATTATATTATTATATGGTCAAATTATTATAACCATATTTGTTCACGTATTTTTTTAGTCTATTGTTTTATCTATGTAACAATTTACTATTATGTATTTATTTGCACAATACCTATATGTATTTGCAACACTTCATTTCTATATAATATAATTATTTCATATCAACAATATTTATCAAGATTCCTCTTTGTTCTACATTAACATTTTGTATCAAAGATAGAAACGTCTTGAGTCGATTAACACTAGATTAAAGGTTGCATAAGATCTTAGGGATCATTAATGAAATTTTGAGCATAGAGGAGCCATAGATTCCCCTAGCCTCTTAATATCCTCTACCTCTATTTCCTCATCAGTGTATTTGCTGCACAAATTTGTAGATATCTTTGTTGACACACACAAAAGTGCAGCAAGAGAGAAAATCATTTTTTATGCACCGGGCAAGGAGTCACCAGAACTACCTCTTACACCGGGTAGTTATATTTGTATATGACTTATCTTTTCATTAGTCGACGTCTTATCCACCTCATGTGGTTAGTCATCTCACTTAGTGAGATCATAGGTCATTCGGGTTAGTTAGGGTTTCATGTGTCCATGTTCCATGCACATGAGTTACACAACACTCCTATATGTACCTATTATTTTTATCTATGAGAATGCTAAAACATTTTCTTGTTTACTTGATTTTCCTTTGTGATTTGATTTCTTGTTAATTACATAGAGTGTTCACGTTACCATTAGAAGTGTAACCTATTCGATGTGCTTACGAGGTTTCACATTGATCCTCATAGAACAATCGATATGGTATCGAGATATTTTTGGTAAACTTGCACACAAGTATTTTGGTTGTTGATTACTTCATTTTTGGTTTTCATACTTCTCATGCAAGTTTTCATTCATTTTTGGAATCTTGTTAACATGTTTAACAATCTCATTTTTTGGATTTTGTGTTGGTTTTCTAGTTGTGCATGTGTAGGTTTTAGGTGTTTCTTAGCTAGATCTAGCTAGCTGCAACTAAGTTTGGAGGGAACAACTAAATATGGAGGTAGGTTTTGCATTTCTAGTTATATCATTAAATTTTTAATTAAAAGTGATTTATTTTTCCATTTTTATTTTTGTTCCTTTTTTGGCTTTGTACCCTCTGGTTAGCATTTCACCATACCGAGTATTCAAACCTCCTGTTAGCTCGATTGAGCTCCTATAGAGCTCATTGACCTCCCGATGAGGTGAATCCATTCGGTGAGTTGTCTGAGTGCATTGCACTATTGATTTGTGCTTAGGGAGAGCTATCATTGTTTGTATGTTTGAGGTTTTTTTTCTTTTCTTAAGTTTTTACATTTGAGTTACATTTCAAATCGAGCCCCTTTTTCTCTACTACGCATGTGGCTCTTTACCCTCATGTTGAGTTCGAGCTTAAAATCACTTTGTATTGAATCTTGCGTGTGTACTAAATTGTTACAATCAATGAAACTTAATTGTGGTTCCTACTCTTGGGTGTTATTACGCTAAGTATAAGGTGAGTGATCAACTATTTTATGACGCACATTTGCACTTGATTATATTCAATGCACTATACTATAGAGAGCCAAAATCAAGGGGGTTATAATATTGTCCTTCTTGGTTGTAGTTGTGTTTCTTGGTTTAACTTTATACATTCCTTATTTCTCTCTTCACGATGGATGCACTTTTAATTAATTTTCTTACGTCATTCAATTTATTCGAATGGAGATCAAAAATGGTAATGGAACTAAGGATTAATTGGTTATTTAATGTTACCATGGGAGTTGAGACTGAACCTAATGATGAACCCAAAAATCTAAGTGGTTGAACCGAAGTGATGAAGCCTTAGGTATTCTTTGTATGTGATCCAAAGGGATACAAAATGACTCTACTTCATCAAATCATCAAACACGAAGAAATAAAAATAAAACATGGTGGTTCTATCTTTTTAGTAATAGGACCACCACCCTATGCAGGGTGGCGGTTCAGAATCCGCCATACAACCGAAAGCGATGGTCCTTGGACCGCCGGTCTGCATTGGGCGCGGTCCTAGATCTTTCAGAAAAGAAAACTAAAATATGAAATGAACAACCTTAGAATTTGAAAGGTTGTTCATGTCTCTTCTCCTCCATGACCTTTCTCATCCTCCAGCTCATTGGAGGACATGAGAAATGATTTAAATACATGTTTGTAGAAGAGAACAAGATCATCGAAGCATGAAAGCAAGTGAGCAAGAAGTTATTAGTGTTGGGATTGTTTTTGTAGAAGAAAGGAGTATTGAGATAGAGAAATCACGTAATTGGGAGGAAGTGGTGAAATATTATCTACTTCTCTTCCATACTTATTGTAATTTATGTACTTATCTCTTTGAATTGGCCAATAAAATTGGAAAGAAAGAGCAATTGCCCTTCCGACGGTTTTTCCTCCTCTAGGGTTTTCAAGATAAAACTTGTTGGTGTTCATATTCTTTCCTTTCTTGCACTTTTGAATTCCAAGCATAAGAAAAATTAATTCACTAGCTATCTCTATCATTTTCTAATAAAAAGTAGAACATCAATGTAATTCCAAAGTCATAAATTTTACAGTCATTTTGGTATCAAAGCTAACAAGTATCCAGGATCGTGGTATTTGTTCTTGGATTTGTATAATAGTGACGAGATCCAAAGGCAAAGAGACTTTACCTTGTGATCTTGAAATTTCTTCAAGGAAGTGGAAGCAGAGAATTCGGGGACAAATGGAGTATAACTTGGTCCATAGAATCGAGATGTTGAAGACCTTGATCGATAGGATGTTTAAAGGAAAGAAGAAATTACAGATTTGCAGAAGACAACCTTTGTCAAGCAAGACTCCATGGACTCAATGGTTTGAGGCTTAGTTGAAAAGTTTGGTATCGGAAAGAGCCATCATGAGGAAGATTATGGGGAAGAGGATGAAGAAGAGACAATATTTTCAAGCACATGTCTAAATTGCAGTAGGAAAGGTACTACAAATGAATGGGGTTTCTTCATCGGTTCCATCTAGTGATCAAATACAAGAAGGGTAGTACAAACTTGGTGGCATGCATGTTGTCTAGGCCACCCACACAGGATAATTTCTCTTGTTTGGCCATTATCTCTTAGATCGAGCCCTTCAAAAAGGAAGCTTACAGAGAGGCATATGCCCGGGACAAAGACTTTGGGGTGACATCTCGTAGGTTGCGAATCCCAAGGGACTAAAAGGATAAGGATGAAGATTGTTATCTTAAGGAAGGGTTAGTCTACCGATGGGGAAACTTTGTGTGCATAAATAAGAAAGACTTATATTAATGAGGGAAGCACATACATTGAAAGTAGTAGGACATTTCGGTGTTAGTAAGACCCTAGCCACTTGTAAAGGTATATGTATTGGCCCAATATACAATAAGAAGTATCAAAATTTATACGTGGATGTGAACTTTATTATACTAGCAAGCCAAAAACTAGGAAGGAAGGTTTGTATATGCCTTTACCAAGTACCTACTTATCTATGGGAGTACATTTCTATGGATTTTGTAGGAGGATTACCCTGTGTCTAAACATGGCCATGACTATGTCTATGTTGTTGTTGATAGATTCAGTAAGATGTGTATTCTTATGGCATGTAAAAGATATTAAAACAATATGAGGAAATAAATATTATCTTTGCTAATGTACGGGTGCATTTTGGTTTGCCAAAGCCTATTATTTCTGATAGGGATTCTAGGTTCTTGGGGGAGTTTTGGACTACTTTGTGGGACAATATGGATACTAGGTTATAGAGGAGCACAAATTTCCATCCAAGACCGAGGTAATGAACAGAAATTTGGTAGAGTTAATCGGAGGGTATAACAACAAATACCCAAGAAATTGGGATGAGTCCTTAGCCTACATTCAACATTCCTATAACCGGTCAAGTACACACATCCACTATGAAGTCACCGTTTCAAGCATGCTTGGGATATCTACCTATAAATCTGCTTAGACATAATAGTTGGGAAGCGGGATGAGAAGGAGACATGAGACACGAGAGGTGACTAGAGAAAACAAATTCATTGAGAGGATCCTGGAAAATCCTTCTCAAAGTCAATGAAAATCTAGAGAAATATCAAGCCAAGTACAAATCTAGGCACAATCAGCATAGGAGGGAACATAACCTTCATCTTGGAGATAGAGTTTCACTTTACTTGAGCAAAGAGAGAATACAAGGTCAAGCATGGAAGCTTAAGCCACTACGCCCAAGGACCCTTCACCATATTGGAGCAGATTGGAGAAATGATTTTGGACTTGATTTTTTTCATCATTTATTAGGATGTACTCGGTAGTAAAACTGCAAGAACTTACACCTATATGAGCCATCCATGATAAACGAAGATGAAGAACTACGAGTTACTACCTTCCATCCATGCGGATTACATCTTAGAATCACGAGGTGAATTGGAGGAGGATGTGGTGCTATATAGAGAAGGTCGAGAGACTAGGAGAGGTCCTGCGGGAGTATTGGTAGATTGGGCTGAAAGGAAAGACACCAAGGTAGGCCGGTGGTACTCGAAGGAGCAAGTGAGGGAATTATTTTCTCATCTACTCCCCCACTAAGCTTTTGTGGGACCAAAAGCCTCCTAAGTAGGGGAGGTGTGATCCATAGGGATCAAAAATGTCTCTACTTCATCAGATCATTCAGCATGAAGAGACAAAAATAACACACGGAGGTTTTGTCTTTTTAGTAATAGGACCGCTACCCTGTGTAGGTGGCGGTTACAAAACTGTCACCCAACCAGGGTGGTGGTCCTAGGAATGCCGGTTTGTAGTGGGTGGCAGTCTTGGCTCTTTCGAGAAAAAAAACTAAAATATGAAATGAAAAACCTCATAATTTGAAAGGTTGTTCGTCTTTTCTCCTCCATGACTTTTCTCATTCTCCGAGTTGCATGGGAGGACATGAGAAAGGCTTTAAATACATGTTTGTAGGATAGAAAAAGATCATCGAAGCATGATAGAAAGTGAGCAAGAAGTTCTTAGTGCTGAAATTGTGTTTTATAGAAGAAAGGAGTATTGAGATAGAGAGAGCAAGTAATTGGGAGGAAGTGTTGAGATATTATCTACTTCTCTTCCATAATTATTATAATTTATGTACTTATCTATTTGAATTGGCCAATAAAAGTGGGAAGAAAGACCATTTTCCCTTTCCGACTAGTTTTTCCTCCTCCGGGGTTTCAGGATAAAACTTGTTGGTGTTCATATTCTTTCCTTTCTTGCACTTGTGAATTCTAAGCATAAGAAAAATTCATTCACGAGCTATCTCTATCATTTTCTAATAGAAAGAAGAACAAGAGTGTAATTTGTGATTTTGTGGATAATTCCAAAGTTGAAAAGTTTATGAGATCATTTTGGTATCGAGCTAACAAGTATCCTTGACTATGGTATTCATTCTTAATTTTTATGAAAATGACGAGATCTAAAGGCGAAGAGACTTTACCTTGTGATCAGGAAACTTCTACAAGGAAGTGGAAATAGAGAATTCGGGGAAAAATGGAGGAAGAGAACTTGGTCCTTAGAATCAAGATGTTGGAGATCATGATGGATAGGATGTTTAGAAGGTAAGAAGAACTTGTAGATTTGTAAAAGACAACCTCCGTCAAGAAAGACTCAATGGACTCGGTGGTTTGAGGCTTAGCTGAAAATTTTGGTATAGAAAGAGCCACCATGATGAAGATTATGGGTAAGAGCATGAAGAAGAGACTTCAAACGAAAGAGAAAAGGTAAAATCTTATCATAATCCTTTCAAAATTGAGTTGAAAGTTGAGATTAAAAGCTTTGAAGGACAAGTAGATGCAGAGTTGCTTAATAAATGGTTAGAAAAGTTAGAAGTATATTTTAGCATGCATAATGTCACCGAGGTACTGAGGATAACCTTATCACATCTCAAATGGAGGGACATGCTCCGGTTTGGTGGGAAACCCATCTAACCACTTGTGAAAAGAATAAGTGTCCTATTGTCAAATCTTGGAAAGAATTTAAAGAATTACTTAGAGCTAACTTCTATCCTATTGGCCACAAATCTAACCAAATGATTAAATGTCCGTATTTTAGACAAGGCAAAGTGGTCAAAGTGTGCAGGAATATACTACGAAGTTTCTTAACATGGACTTGGAGGATCGAGGATATTTTGACCAAGTACTTGGGAGGACTTCACACTCACCTTCGAAGAAAATTCATCTCCACAAAGCCCAAAGATCTCGACAAAGAATGTGTATAGGCATACTACGTAGATGATGAAAAAATTAAGGAGAAGCAGAGCCAAGGGTAAAGTAGGTGAAAAATCAGCCGAAAAAAGAGTATGGGCAAACAAGTAACAAGAGTAAGTGGAAAGGGAAAGGTAAAAAATTTACCACTACTTTAAATACTTGTAAAGATCCCAAGAATTTTTGCAAGAACTGTGATATCAATGGTCATACTAACACTACATGTTGGAAGTTACATCTGAAGTTACATCCGAAGAACCGAACCAAGGATTCAAATAAGTCCATGAAAGCTATAAAAAGAGAAGGGGAGGTGGAAATTGAAGATGAATCTAATGTAGATGAAATTCTTGGATGCACGGCCACCAACAAGGATAGCGAGGAAGAGGACATGGGTGGACTATTTCATATCAAAATCCAAATCAAGAGAATGAAGGTAAATGCTTTAGTTGATACCGGTCTTGGTCTAACTTGATTTATGAAGCAATTGTAAAGAAGCTTGTTCTTGAGACTTACGATCATCCACACCCTCATCCTTTAGGTTGGGTGAAGAAGGGTGTTGAAATTTAGGTTACAAGAAGATGTAAGCTCAAGTTTGGGATAAATTCCCAAGTATATTGATGTTTTAGAAGCTAGCGTTATTCCACTTGATGCTTTTGATGTTGTATTCGAGATTCCTTACTTGTATATCGGGGATGCTATATTTATGAGATGGGAAAACCAGTACACAGATGGGTCAAGGATGGGATGAGCTATAACATCCAGCACACCAACATAAGACATAGGTTACTATAGTAAGTGCTAACCAAGCAAAACAACTTATTCAGAAAATCATAATCAGTTTTGTTTACTTTTTTAAAGGATAAACAAGATGGGGTAGAATTTGTAGATATTTCTAACCAGGGAAAGCATGATTTAGATATTATTATTCAATCTTTTCAGAATTATTTTAGGCTCCTAGTGGGGTACCATGAAAACGAGAAGTAGAGCATGAGATTCAGCTATTGCAAAATCCCTCTACCGAACATCGGGTTTTATAGGCAATCCTTGCTTGAGAGTATCAAGTAAAGAAATAACTCCATAAACTAATAGACTAAGGATGGATACGTCTGAGCACCTCACCTTGTGGTTTTCCTATTGTGATGGTGCCAAAGAAGGTTGGTTCTTAGAGAATGTGCATCGACTACCGCACTTTGAACAAGATCACCATAAAGAACAAATATCCACTTCCCGCATAGATGATCTCTTGGACCAGCTTCAGCATGTGAAATTTGTCACGAAGTTGGATCTCAAGTCAGGTTATCACCAAGTTAAAATGAAGGAGGAGGACATATCGAAGGCGCCTTCAAGACAAAATATGGTTTGTATGAATGGTTAGTACTTCCTTTTGGGTTTAATGTTACGCAATGCACTGTGACATTTATGAGATTGATGAATTATGTATTGTGGGATTTCATATATTCATGTGCCATTGTATATGTAGACAATATCTTGATTTTTAGTGCCACATTGGAAGAGCACCTAACTCATTTACAACAAGTCTTGCAAGTTCCCGGGAAGAAACAATTGCTTTGTAATATGAAGAAATGTGAATTTTCCAAATAGTCACTTATCTATCTTGGGAAAATAGTTAGAGGAGGAGAGCTATGAGTGGATCCAAAGAAGGTGGAATCCATCACTAATTGGCCAACACCAAAAGGAGCCATAGAGACTAGGAGTTTTGTAGGAGTAGTAAAATACATGTGGAAGTTCATTTCGGGATTCTCCATGATTGCAGAACCTCTACACGCAGTGGCCATAAAGAGTAAGGGTTTTGACTGGGGTAAGGAACAAGACAAATCATTTTAGTTATTGAAATACAATATTAGTCATGCTCTAGTACTTGGTCTTCCTAGTTTGCAGCAGCCTTTTGAAGTAGAGACAGGATGTCGGTGATTACGTTATGGGTGCAAAGTGTTGCTTCAAGGAAGTAAACTTTAATGCTATCATTATGAAACTTTCACTTCAAAGTAGTTAAATGATATTCAATATATGATAAGGAAATGTATGCACTAGTTTAGGCAATTAAAAAATGGAAGCATTATTTGTTGGGTAAAGAAACTATTGTGCACACTAACCAAAAACATATCCAATATTTGCAAGCACAGTCTAAATTGTAGCAGGCAAGGCACTACAAATGAATGGGGTGTCTTCACAGTTCCATCTAGTGATCAAATACAAGAAGGGTAGTACAAACTTGGTGGCGAGGCATGTTGTCTAGGCCACCCACACACGGAGAATTTCCCTATTTGGCCACTATCTCTCATATCAAGCCCTTCACAAAGGAATCTTATGGAGAGGCATATGACCGGGACAGAGACTTTGGGGTGACATTTCAAAATTTACATTCCTAACGGACTGAAAGGATAGGGATTGAATATTTTTATCTCAAGGATGGGCTACTCTCCGATGAGGGAAACTTTGTGTTCATAAAGAAGAAAGACTTCTATTGATGAGGGAAGCACATACCTTGATAATAGTGAGACATTTCGGTGTTGGTAAGATGCTAGACCACTTGCAAAGGTATGTTTATTGGCCTAATATGCAATAAGAAGTATCAAAATTTATACGTGGATGTAAACTTTTTTGTACTAGCAAGCCTAAAAATAGGAAGGAAGGTTTGTATATGCCTTTACCAGTACCTACTTGTCTGTGGGAGGACATTTCTATGGATTTTGTAGGAGGATTACCTATGTTTAAACATGGCCATGACTATCTCTATGTTGTTGTTGATAGATTCATTAAGATGTGTATTCTTATGGCATGTAAAAAGATAGTAAAAGAATATGAGGAAACAGATCTTTTCTTTGCTAATGTATGGGTGCATTTTGGTTTGCTAAAGTCTATTATTTCGATAGGGATGCTAGGTTCTTGGAAAAATTTTGGATTACTTTTTGGGACAAGATGGATACCAAGTTACTGAGAGGAGAACAACTTTCCATCCATGGACCGAGGTGGTGAATATGACTTTAGTACTGATTAATCGAGATGGTATAACAACAAATACCCAAGGACTTGGGATGATTCCTTAGCCTACATTCAACATTCCTATAACCGGCAATACATACATCCACTATGAAGTCACCGTTTGAAGCATACTTGGGATATCTACCTACAAATCCGCTGGACATAGTAGTTGGGAAGCAAGATGAGAAGGAGACATGAGACACAAGAGGTGACTAGAGCAAAAATTCATTGAGAGGATCTGGAAAATCCATCTCAAAGTCAAGGAATAGCTAGAGAAATATCAAGCCAAGTACAAATCTAGGCACGATCAGCATAGGAGGGAACATAACCTTCATTTTGGAGATAGATTTTGGATTTACTTGAGCAGGGAGAGACTACAAGGTCAAGCAAGGAAGATTAAGCCACTACGATATGGACCCTTCACCATATTGGAGTAGGTTGAGAAAATGATTTTGGACTTGATTTTCATCATTTATGAGGATGTACTGTAATAAACTATGAGAACTTGCACCTATATGAGCCATCCATGATAGACGAAGATGAAGAAATACAATACCTTCCGTTGCGGATTGTGTCTTGGAATCATGAGGTAAATTGGAGGAGG
This sequence comes from Taxus wallichiana var. yunnanensis, assembly GCA_018340775.1. Classification (NCBI taxonomy): domain Eukaryota; kingdom Viridiplantae; phylum Streptophyta; class Pinopsida; order Cupressales; family Taxaceae; genus Taxus; species Taxus wallichiana. Next base: position 104,415,613 of record CM031241.1, read on the forward strand.
ATGTACTTGCAGAGAATGTCGAGAGACTAGGAGAGGTCCTGTAGGAGTCTTGGCATATTGGACTAAAAGGAAAGACGCCAATGCAGGCCGGTGGTACTCGAAGGAGCAAGTGAGGGAATTATTTCTCATGTACTCCCCACTAAGATTTTGTGGGACCAAAAGCCTCTTAAGTAGGGGAGGTGTGATCCATAGGGATCCAAAATGACTCTACTTCATCAGATCATTCAAAGATGAAGAAATAAAAGTAAAACATAGAGGTTCTATCTTTTTAGTAATAGGACCACCGCCTATGTAGGGCAGCGGTTATAGAACTACCACCCAACCAAGGAGCGATCATTGGACCACTTGTCTACATTGGGTCATGGTCCTAGCACTTTAGACAAAAACTAAAATATGAAATGAACAACCTCGGAATTTGAAAGGTTGTTCATGTTTCTTCTCCTCCATGACCTTTCTCATTCTCCAAAGGCATGGGAGGACATGAGAAAGGCTTTAAATACATGTTTGTAGGAGAGAAAAAGATCATCGAAGCATGAAAGAAAGTGAGCAAGAAGTTCTTAGTGCTGGAATTGTATTTTGTAGAAGAAAGGAGTATTGAGACAAAGAAAACAAGTAATTAGGAGGAAGTGTTGAGATATTATCTACTTCTCTTCCATGCTTATTGTAATTTATGTACTTATTTGTTTGAGTTGGAAAATAAATGGATGACCCTTCTTACATTCAAGCATATGACGATCAAGATTATAATTATATGGTAATTGAATCATCCACTTGTTAAGTAATGTAAGTAAGATGTCATGTGACCTATTATGATCCTTTTCAAAATAGATTGGATTCCAAATTACGAGGAGATGGTTGTAGTACTCATTTATTAGCATTATGATGATTAAAACTATTATCATGATAAACCTACACTTGACTATCATTGTGTGTATCATAATCATGTGTAATATAAGGGGTTGTAACATTCACATCTAATGGCTTATTCTTATCTGTTAGTATGATATCTTTTTCTAAATCAATAACACGTGAGAAAAGATCATTGAATGAATCACAAGTGTCATAATTTAGTTGTTCTTTAAGGTACTAGATAAGTACCCAAAAAATATGAATTACATCTCTAAATCACTAGGTTGATATATAAGAAAGTGCATGTTTTCCTTAAAGCATAAGATATAACTATATAGATATATATTCAACTTCATCTTGATGTAAAGAAGGAAAACATCATATGTATCCCTAGGACTTCTATTGTAACTAAAGTGAGCTAAGAATGCATCCTCAAGTTCTAAAAAATTACTTAAAGAGCCACTAGGGAGATGAGTAAACCAAGAGAGAGCATCACCAATAAGACTCCTAGAGAAAACCTTAAGAAGCATCATGTCATTGTCATAAGGAGCCATGATTGTTGTATAATGCTTAAGATGTATGTATGGATTTGAAGTACCATTAAAAATTTAAATGAAGGCATTACAAAATTTCTAGGGAATGGTATTTGAAATATTATACGTGGAATAGGATTTCTAGGAATAATATTAGAATCAACACTAGCATAATAGGCCTTGCTTTCTAAAGTCAATGTGTGGACCTTTATTTGTAACTCACCTACCACATGCATAAGAGAAAGAACCTCTTGAGGAGGTATAACATAAGCACCTAAGTGTTCATTCAAATGTTTTACCCCACCATTAACAATATCCACAAGAAAATTATCATACCTAGGAACATTATTGAGGAATGAGTCATCTGATGTTTACATGGGTTAAATGGGCTTGACCTCATGATTAGGTTATAAAGGGATATCACATCAACAATATGAAATTCAATCACACTAGGAGATGTATCAACATGTGTACTGTGGGAAAAAAAACAAATATCAACATGCTCATTTTTCTAACAATATCACTATGCACATTAGTATCTATAAGTGGAAGAGAAGAAGTACTAGTAAAAACATCACACTTGCTTGTAAGAGGAGAAAGAGAAACACAATGTGCATCATCCACAACATGATCCATATTAGAATTTTTGCATTCATGAGAAATGGAAATATTAGTACAAGAAACATCATTCTTTTTACATTCAAATGGAACAATATAAGTGTAATGGTTATTATGTGTAAGTAAACTAGAGATGCTACAATCAAGCTCATTTTTTTCATTCAAGAGGAGTAGAAACACAATCATTTTCATCTAATTCATTAGAATAAGAAACATCATGCATATCATCATCATGGTTGTAAGTATGGTACATTACTTCCTCTTCATTATTAGAAACATAAGGGACACCATCAATCAATGTGTAAATAGAAGGAAAATCATCCATATGTGCACTAGAAACACTAACATCATCACCAAAATCTAGGTCATCTATAACATTGGTGTCATGATCTACCTATGGAGGAGATTGTTCATGGTCACTACTCCAACCTGTAAGACTATCCTTAGGGTATTCATGAGTGAATAGAGGTGAGAATGGAGTGAGTTCATCAAAATAGGTATCTTAAGGAGTATCTATAGGAGGTGATGTGTGGAAATGGGGAGGATGATCAATGAATGGTTGACAAACATGATCTAAATCAACATCAAAGACTACATCATCCCTAAGGGAGTGTGAAAATGGAGTAACATGCTTTACATCCTCATAAGTGGTATAGACCTAGTTAAATGAAGAGTAACCATTAGGCCTATGAATTTTTTTAAAACAATCCATGATCACACACAAGAAAAAAAGTATGCACAAACCAAACACTTTTGTAACCCAAGACATCACTAGGGTTTTTGATGCAAGAAGATCCTCTCTGATATGTAAATAGGACATGATTAGAATCAATTTTGGTTTTAAAACATTATTTTAGGTTTATGAGGTCATGAGGAGTCATCTAGGGTGGTTTGTATGTGTGAAGCCCTTTACAAATTCAAATTTTATAGTTTCCCTCCAAAATTATGAATTTGAATTTTAAAGACCATTTTGGCTTGGGTAAGGAGTTTCAAGGTGTCTTATAAGTCTTTTAGGATTTTTTAAGTATGGAATAATACCTATCAAGGTCTAAGGGGTCATGATTTAATGTTTATAGGTCTTAGTGTGTATATTTAAGAAATGTAGGTCTTTGAGTCCTTAGTTTAAGTCATGGGGTTGTCTTAAGAACTATTCATAAGACCAAGGGGCTTAATAGATCAATATTCAGTTAAATGGACCTATGAATGTATATAATAACTTTTTATAACTAATTGAGCCTCATTCCATTCGAATGAGAATCAAGAGAAATCTCAAAAGAAGTTTGAGAAAGCAATTTCTAGTGTATACACACGGTTGGGTTAATTTTTCATGTGTCTTGTATAAAAGTGGTAGTGGTTCTTGTATAATATCATAGTGAATATTGAATGCATGAATGTATTTTATTGCTATTGTGAATGGTCAGGGGCAATTTTTATGTAGATCCTTTGGAACTCACTATTTGAGCATGGTTTTGATCTTAAGGGGACAATACAAATCTGAACATAGCATATTTTAGGACCTAGGCTATTCAAGAGACAAGTGTGAGAGTGGTGAAGAAAGTTGCTATTTAGAGGTTATAGAATCTTGAAAAAGGATGCATGTATTCATTAATCTCTAAATATCCTAATGGTGGAGTAAAATTTGTAGTTTGGGGTTGAAAACCATGAGGATTAGAGCACATTGTTCCAAGAGGAAAATTTGGAGAAAAATAAGTTGAGCATGAAGAGGAGGTATATTAAAGTCTATGGTGAAATTTTTAGACTTTGGAATTCTATGTAAGCATTTTTATAGTAGTTTGTTTCTCCTTGGGCTTGTACAGATCCAAGAAACCATCAACTAGGGTTTATGAATAGGAAACTCACTTATCTTAAAAATGAATCATCTAATCTTCTCAAAAGTTTGAAGAGATCTCTATCCTATTTTTGTGCAAGATACTAGGAATTAATTGGCTTGAATATCACACTTATAATCAAGATTTATTTGACAATATATAATAAGTATTGTAGCACATATGAATACATGACTAGGTGGATAATGTTTTAGTGAATAAATCATGAAAACAAGGTATGAGACTTGAAAATTGTGATCTCAACATTTTCCTTGTACATATTTGATAATTTTTAGGGTGTTACAAGGTGTTAAGTCTTTGTTTGGCATGACAATCTCCATAGTGACTTGTAAGACACAATTTTGTTGACAAGGTAACTAGAGAGAGTTAAAGGATAGGCAAGTTATAGAAGGAATTGAATATATATATTTCATGCATGACACATAGGTGATAAGGAAAACCAAATTCAAGAAGAATCCACACAAATTTGAACCAAATTCAATGGAAAATGATATCAATCCTCTTACTAGACTGAAAATGTACAAAGGAGACTTAATTAGGGTCCGATTTATTGAATTTTGAGTCATTTTCTCCAAATGAAGGTACCATGAAAATTTTTATGGTAAAATATGAGTTGAATGGGTACTCCAAGAAGGTGTTATTTTTTCAGAAGAAGTAGTGGTTCAAAAACTAGAAAAGGAAAACAATGTTGATGGTGGTTGGTAGGAGTTTAAGCTAGAAAGAGAAGCTTAAGTGGAAGAGAAGGGTTTAGGAAAAGAGTATGCTTATGAAACTCGCCCATACATCAACAAGGATAAAGGGTACTAGGAAATATAGATATTTTTTTATGGGCCTTCCTAGATTGTTGTACTCATGAATTTTCCAGAGTGTTTAGCTTAAGAAGCCGTTAGAGACAATTTTTGACTAATTAGGTTTAATTGTTGATTTATTGTGAACTAATTCCACTTGATGGTTGGATAAGCATTTGTTATGGTCTAGAGGTATGGTGAAGAATGTTTGTAAGCATGAAATTACACTCTAAGGTTAGATTAGACTAAGGAAGGGTGAATTCTAAGTCTAGAAAGATGAGTCCCTTAACTTGAAAGTCTTGTTTCGGAAGTTTTGAGATAACTAAACTTGTGAGTTGACTAAAGGTAGTCTAGCTTTGCATCGGTTTTAAAATCAGTAGGCCTAGCCTATGAAGAATTTACAAGATCCTATATTAGGTTAAGGATTCGATCAAAGAAGGTTCACCAAAATGTATCAACCCTAATTAAAATTAATTAATGGATGGTTGATAATATAGAAACTAAAACAATAGATAATATGTAAGTGATGTTTTAGATTAAACATATATAGATATAGACATGACAATCACTCGAAGAAAATACACAAATAATCAAAGGTGGATTTTGGGGAAATGAGTCACTTAGCTAATTCAAATAATATTCAGGTTGTGTCAATGAGTGATCTAGAATAGGAATAGAGCTGGGAACTAGAAAATATTTTGCTACACTATTGGAGATGCTAGGTCGAAACTATACAAGACGATCGGAACTATACAACTCAATATAACCTATTTGTATGGGTTTAGACCTATACAAAATTGGGATTTACAAACTTCAAAGTGTATTTTTGTGTCACTTTTTGTTTTCCTTTTAGAATATTCAGTGTCACATCAAACCCTAGATTTCACACATATACCGTAAAATAACCCTAGCTATATAGCAACACACTAAAGCACATCTTAAATGAAAATAAAATACAAATTATTGAGTCATATTGACCTCAATAGTCACCCCATACATGAGTTAGCATGTGTTGCATTACATTTTAGACTCCATGTAGTTCGTCAAAGTGCTTTGTGTTGTTGTGCATATAACTATCCCTTTTCCTAGTGTTGCCCTTGTGTTTCCACACCGATAGTGGGCTAAGCTACTTTATCCTATTCAAACGCTTATATGTCGATGGAAGAAATTAAAATTATTCCCTTCCATGTTGTGTATACAATATGAAATATTATTTCTTACTCCTTTATTTCAAGTATGTGGTAGATAGATAGATGATTCTTTGGATATCAAATGCATGTATTATACCTTATATATATGAGTTCATTCTCTTGATTTTTCAAACCTTAGTGATGGGAAAAGGCCAACCAAAACATATCAAATATCATAAAAATTAATAACGAAGATACTTTTAAATAAAACTTAATTGAAAACTAAGAGATTCCAATAACATATAAAAGGTTCGGGACCATAGTTATGACTGGACCTAATGTAAGATTTTGGACCAACACCAAATGCAAAAATGTCAAAAAGAAAAGAAACAAAGGCCTCTCGTGACGTGGCATAAAATCACAAAATTGAAGTAAAATAATCATCAGAAGACATAAAATTTATTAATGAAAAGTTGAAGGAGAGTAGGTTATCCACTAAGATCTATTTGCAAGGTCTTAAACTCATGTACATACAATTCTAACAAAAGCATAATATAATAGTGATTTTGTGAAAATTTTAGTGTCTACCCACATCTAAAAATAAATCTCTAGGCAAAACATTTGACACATTTTTTGAAGGAATATGTTGATAATATTAATATTCTTCATTATACCGCTAGGGACCACTTAAGAGTATTGTTATATATTTCACAATGTATCTTAATCCTTCATCATATAGCATGTAAGAAACTATTATCCTTGCATATAAAATACCTATTTCATTGAGGACACCTAATCCTCCACTTCATAATTTTTTATGTCTATTCCTATGAACACTACTATTCCTACATCTCCTATCTACACTCATATTACTACACATGCTTATTCTTCTAGCACACATGATCTTGAATCTCTTATTCATACTTTGCAAGATCAAATTATATAATTACAAAACGTCACATCTACTTCATCACATGCTATGAATTCTACTCAGTTTATTCATAAACCAATTACACCCAAAGTGGCTTCCTACCCTTTGCTTATCGGTTTTGTTACTCTTAAGTTATCTATGATGGAAAGGGTAATCTTGAAGATAAAATCCATACATTTCATGTTGCTTTCTTGGAATATTATTCAATTGATACACTACTTACCAATCTCTTCCCTCATAATCTCAAATATTTTTCCTTACAATGGTTTTACAATCTACACATGCATTCTATAGTGACATCCCGATGGAAGACTGAAAAAACACACCTTTTTTTTAACTAAATTTATAAATTACCCACAACCAAAAACATAAATTGATACCTCTCAATTTCCTAGTCCTATGTTTAACACAAAACACATGAAAAACAAAACACAATAAATACAAGTAATTAGAGTTATCTATCATTATAGATTAATTTATTGCATTAAATCAACTTGTACAATATGTAAATACATTATAACACATATGTGAATCAACCGTGGATAAACAATAAGTAATAGATCCTATTATTTTTTACATATAATGGAACATCCAATCATATAAGGCATTACAATTGATTCCCTAACATGTGCATTCAATTTCTATTCCATTAACTAATTAAATAAATTAAGTTAACATGCCAAGTAATAATTTCATCCACGATGTTAACATAAAGATTCATTCTTAGTTCAAGGAGCATGATAAGTGATACAAAATTACATAAATCCATTCATTTTCAATTTCACATGTTACAACTTTACATAGGTTCATATTTCTAGTAATATGTTACAATTAATAATACAACCAAATATTGTTAATTTTTCATAATTTCCAATACATAGTGGTTTACATGTATTCAATAATTAATGTCATGATAATTTTTTCAATCCTTACAAAAGTTACAAATGAACAATAACTTACATCCATATGTCTCCAATATAATAATACAATAGATATCCATATATACAAAATTTATCAATTTTTGTTGAAACATAATTGTCACATATCGTCATAGATCCACCTGTTGTAGAATTACGATGTGAGAGAGAGTATCATCAAAGTGTTTTTCCTCCAACCATGAGCTCTAAAATTCCTAGCACACCTCTCAACCTGAGAGTGTCCCTACCCTTCATGAGAAGGAAGATGTAAAAATCGATAAGGTGAGAGAGAATCCCATGTGTAGTAAAATCACCTAATCAATTGGTAGAATTAATAACAAGGTAAGAATGTATACCTCATAATAATCATATCAATAATGATCATGCTTTGGAAAAATACTTGGATAAAAATAGGTACCCACATAATCCCTAAAATCTGACCAGTACGAGGCACGACATAATCCATAGTCATGTGAGTAAACCCAGGGCATGAAATAATCCATAATCATGAGAGAAGACCTCGAGTCTATCCGCAGTCAACCCCAATCCCCCTTCTATCAATTACCAATTGTGAACCTATATATTAGGCTATCTATCCCTATCCATACAGGTCACTCCCTAGTCTAATACACATCTCTCTAAGAACCCTTCTTCCCACTGGTAATTCACTACAAAACACCTCTATCACCATATTAACAACTTGTGAAAACTAGAACTAGAATGAAAACAATACCAACATTGCCAAATTTCCTATACCACCCATTCATATTAATTTTAACGGGATCCAAATTATATTTTTCCATTCCCCAAACAATATAGAGAAAACCATGAGTAGGATGTGAGTAATCATAACCTTCTTAGGTGTCCCATACCACTTAAGGAAGCCATTATTGCAAGAACCCTAAAATAGGTTTACCATCACATACAAAGGACTATAAATGTCCATAATAGTGTCCATATACTTGTTTTCCAGTTGTACATGTTCTCAAGTTCAATTACAATTTATAAAATGTTTATAAACGATAATAATCAATATACAAACAATACATCCGGGTGAAAGCATTGCATCCCAAAATCCTCATTATTGTGTTAATCTTGCCTTTATTTTTTTAATAATGATCACTTCATTCCAAACTAATAGTTTCCCTCAAGCAATTAAAGCACCCGTACATGTCTCATACTAGTTATGAGAATCATGATTACAATAATCCTAAACTAGTTTTTCATAGTCATCTTCAAATAATACCAATAATTCCAAGTGTATGCCTAAAATATTCATCATGTTCAATATCCAGATAACATCACGTTCACATATTAAAGTCTTTAGATTTTATCCCCACAAAATACAGTAAAACATGATAATATGATAGGTAGATTTAAATTTCTACCGAAACCATGATTAAGATAAATAGGTTACTTTTCCAAAGTTAACGATTCCCTTGAATCATAAATATGATATGCCTCTCCTCCTTGGAAGATAGGTTCCGATCTTAGGACTGTGTGTTATAAAATCCATTGATTCCTATCTAAGTCATAAATATTCGTATCATAATCATCCAAGTTTCATCAAGACATAAATGAACATATATTGAGAATTTATAATGATCAAATTCATAGTTGCTCAATTGATATATTCCTAGACCTCATTCAATAGTTTAAGTTGTAGTATCATCTTTACGAGGTTAAAATGTCTTCATACATTTTTCACAAGACTTAGTCATTTGGTTCATTTTATTGATTTAATCGAGTATTTTCACATTATCATATCTCAAAATTAGTGTTCTTTTTAAGATAAAACACCCTTTTTTGTTTTGCATTCACTTGGTGTTTTTATTAAGTCAACCAACTTATGTTTAAATTTATGTTTGATAGAAACTATGATGTCAAAATTGTTACAAAAAAGTTTATGGTTTCTCCATAGAATGTTCTCAAATTAGTTATAACATAATCTACAACAACTTTACCTTCATATTTTGATTCCACCAATAATCCATCATTCAAAGAGTTTGATCAGGTCAATTTCACAATACAAATATTTTCATGCATAATGTTGCATTGAAGGGATGTATCATTTTCCTATTAAGTTCAATAGGGTTTCCTCATTTTTATTCTCTTAAAAACCTCATAATAAAACCATTAACGGTATGCTTCTTATTTAATTCATGGTATCTTTCCAGGAGTTGAATATGGTATTTAAATGTTTACAATTTTAATCACAAGTCCAAATACATCAATGAAGTATTCCTGGTTTGTGTAATATTCATGTTCTTCTATGGTTATAAGAGGTCATCATTTGATAGCTTCTTCCTTGGTTCAAGTATCGTACTTTACATTTATTCTACGTAATATATTTATATATTCATGTTTCAATTTTAAATCTTCATCACAACTACAAATACCTTAATGAAATAAAGATGTTTAATTACATTTTCTATTCCTCAATATGGAAGAAAAATATAGAAAAAGAATAGCGAATGTATCTCAGTTATCGTTAAAAACTTATCAAAGAATTAGTTATAACTTGGATTCCATAAACCGGGTTTGAGTAAAATTTAAAGGGATCATCAAAAAAAATATGCAATGAATAAGCTATAAAAATCCATCTTCATATGGTTTGTCTTCTAGGAGATATCGATATCTAAATATCGGGTATGGAGGGGTTTGTTGGTTTGTGACTAAGTATGAAATTTAAACAAAATCCATCAAAGAATTAGTTGTAATTTTATTTCCATGCAATCCACAAAAGAAAGGAAAGTATCTACAAAAAGGAAGTAGAAATAAGATTGACATTTGTAGGAGGGAGATAGAAATTAAGATAGAGATTTGGAAATTAGACATATATTCAAAGTGAGGGGGAAGGTAAACATACAACAATTAGATAGAAAATGAATGATTTTTAGAGGAAAGATAAACAACAAAGTGGACGGTATCTAGAGAGAGGTGTAGCTAATGAAGAGGAGAACACAACAATAGAGAGGAAATAAGCAAAAACCCACACTAATATAAAATTGTATTATTCTCGTATGGAAATTCACTCCTTTAGCTAATCAATTTCTTGCATAAATTTATATCAACATTCAAGACAATGTATCTTATTCTCAAATGGCTAAAATACAACAAGGTTCCAATGAACTCATTAGTGATTATGTCATATGCTATAAGACAACGCTTACTAAGATAAACACCATTTTGGTCAACAATGAATTAAAGGATCATTTTACACAAATTAGGGATAAGAATCAACTATAATTAACGAGTTAAACTCATTTGATCATCTATGCCACATTCTAAAACAACATGAAACTAATCTCCTCAACATGAATAATATGAGCTATGTTGTAAATCCTCATAGCACTTATAATAAGAAGTTTTAAGGAAAAAACTAATTTTAAGCATAACATTAATGGTAATTAATCTAAAGCTAGAACCATTGTCAAATTTGAGTCCAAACCCACAAAGTTATAGTTACAAACTTCTTTGTGACTATTCACTTATTATCCTTTTGTATCACAAACAAAGCTCAAATAATTATTAGAGTGGAATCTTGTGTCTCTTCCTCTAGCATTCGAGGTTGATACAAGTAAACCTAATGGCAATATATTTGATGCTAATGCCCATTATGATTATAATCATAAATGAGTTGGCCATTCCACTAATAATTGTATTTATTACGTTATACAATATGTTTATGACAATGGTATTATTGAAAAGGATGCTCCCCCTAAATCTTAGCCTAGGAATTATTAGTATGAAATTACAAAGACCCTCAAATGAGTTCTACAGGTCTGTTTTCTAAGGCAAAGTCATTTGGTGTGATTGCATAACATTGGATCATTCCCCAAGTTGTGGGACTTGCAAATGGGAATGATCCTCTAGAGAAGGTTGGTTCCTCTTCCTAAACTACCTGCCACAAGCTATTCTAGTGCAGGAAAGCTAATCTAATCCTAATCTAACTTCCAAGGAGACAAGGAGAGAAAGAAAACAAGGAAAAATAGAGCCTACACTAAAATGGTGATACACCAGAGAAGGAAAATGTTGATCATCTATCAAAATGGCCATGGAAACAAAGAGAGGTGAGGTGAGAAATGGAGAGGATGGACAACAACATCACAGACCAAATGTCAGATTCACATAGAACTCCATTTTTAATCCCCACAAACACAACTCCCAGATCTGCAAATGAAACATCCAAAACATGCACAAAATACTCCAGAATGATGAGAGGCAAGAGTATGCAATGAAAACAAGAAAAGGATGGACAAATGCATCACAAAAACGAGTTTTATTGCTTCAGAAATTTACACAGAGCATCATACACGAGCAAGAGGAAAAAAATGCCATTTACAGAGCGGGGAGGAGATTCAAACTCCATTTCAACCCTAGGGAAGAAAAGAAGGGGGAGGTAGAGAAGAAGAATGAACAACCCCTTGAAAAATGATGCCTCTGTTACATTATATAGCAAAATGCGAGAAGGAAAGGGAAAAAACACGGATTTTCTCCAACCACTTTTCAAAATGCATTTTAATTCTTCATCTGTTGATGGGCTTGATGTAAAATATCATATTTCCATGCATCTACTTCGCAGACCAAAGAAAATGACCCATACTTCATTAAATATGGTGGTTGGAACTAGTTTTTTGTCTTTTCCATGCCAAAACGTGTTTTGAAAATTTATCCCCCAAATCTTCACCAAAATCCAAAATTGAAGTTTCCATCATGTAGAGGATTTTGACATGATTTCCATTGATACCAAAATCATGAAAATCGAGCTCTGGATTGAAAGATATGGCCCTCTGAAGATTTAGGGCAAAATAGGGCAAAAATTGGGTCTACGGGCCAAAATTTGACCTTTTTCCCCTTTTAGTGAAATTGAATTTTTTTCCAAAAATCCTCCATAGCTACGCCACTTCGATGAAACGTGGAGCTTTAAATTTGGTCCGCGGGTCTCAAAATCACATTCTACCCATTTTTCCCACAAGGGTAAATTTTTCCAAGGTCTTCCGCCGGTGAATTTCCCATCGCTGATGTAGACACATGACACCCTGTGATTGGCCACGGGGATCCAGTTCTATTTTTACCTTTGACACATTTTGACCAAAATCCAAAAACTTAAAGTTCTCTCTAGTGCCCATTGCTCCGCCTTGACACGTGGTGCATCTTGATTGGTTGCGGGCCTCAAAAAATTTATTTTACTCTGTGGGCTTTTGGGCCGAAATTTTCCTTTGATTTTTTTGCCAAAAAGGGCTAAGTGCCAAAATTTTCCCGTGGGTCTGCCTTGGAAAATTTTCCCTCCAAACTCCGCCGAGCCATAACTCAAAAAATACAAGGAGTTAGGAGGACTTCTTTACCTTTCTGGAAAGGGGAAGAAATTATCTATTTGTTGAAGCCATTTCAGAATCTTTTGAGTGCTTGAAATGTGTGAAAATTGAATTTGAACCACAAGGAAGGAAAGGATGAAGGAAAATTAGCCAAAATAATTAGGGGACTCATTTTGGATAGCAATTTTGGTGACTCAGAGGGGTCATCTGCCTGCTAGATGAATGATCAGTAGCCTTTTTGCATTCATTGGGCATGGAGTCAAGCCTGATAAACTAATTCTAATATGAACTCGAAATTATGACCTCTAAGTCACTTGGAAACCCAGTGAAACTTGAAATTGATCTTCACCAAAATGCCACTGAAATGGACTATGCAAGAGCAATACAATAGCACCAAAAACTATGTACAAACTAAAAATCATACATGCTCCAAATGGAACATGCAGAGTGTGCAAAAGCACTTCTTCTGCCAAAAACAAACCTACCTACACTACTCTAACCAAGAGCAAAGGGAGCTCAAACAATGCCTATAACTGACAGGGAGAAATAGCTTCCCTTCCTCAAAAATGGCAGCCATGCAACTAATTTGGCACTGAACATGGCTAGTTGGATGAGTGAAAAACTAACTACAAGCTGATCTTCCACCCAAATCACCAAAGTATCAACTGAAGACAAAAACAATACCTCTTTTAGTTGCTCTTGCATTTGGATTGAAAAGGTATGGCAGCTGATCCTTGGCACTTTGCATATCATCCTCATGCTTAGAGGCAAGCATGACTGGTTGTGGCTTCTCCTTTGGCTCCAATGAAGCCAAATACCTGATTGGGAAAGGTCTGATCCGTTTGATATGCCCATAGCTCTGATTTTCCACTCCAAAAATGGAATCATCTTGTAGACCTCTTTGGGTGAATGGCAAGGAAGGAATGGTGGAACTCTTCTGCTATTTCTCTTCTTCCTCCTGTGAAGAGCATGGAAGGTTTGAGTCTCCCAAACTAGATTCCAAAAGGCTGCTATAAAGTGCAGAATACTGCAAATGAATGCTCTCCTCCATGACAATAGGCTCAAGTGTTTGGAATGTGGATGATGAAGGAGAAAATGGTGTGATTTCAACCGGTTCCTCTCCATCAAAATAGTCCTCCAAATCAGACAAGTACTCTACTTCATTGTTTTCCTACTGCAAATGTCCAACCTCTTCCATGGTGTCTTTTTGGTTCTTTTATATCCTAGTTCATGCTTGAAGCTTTTGGATCTGCATTTCTCTCCTCCACAGCTGGAAAGAACTCCTCTTATTTTTGCATCTCTTCATCTCTGATTACAACATCCACTTGCTCCTTTCCAATGGGACTTTGAGCTGATTTTCTTTCCTCTTACATGGCTGATTGTGTAACTTCTATTGGATCAACATATTCTTCGAACAGAGTGCCAACATGGACACTACACTCTGAGCAACTTGATGATTGATCTTCTTGCTTCTATGCTGCTATAAAATCAGCCTTGGCCACCACTTGTTCTTCAACCTTTACCTCCTCTATAGGATTAACCAGCAAGGGGATCTTTGTTATCCCAAATCTAAGAGCTAAGCTCACTAAGCTCTTAACCATTTCTTTCTTGCTTGGTTCTTCTTCTTTTTGTCCTTCTTGACTGATTTTATGATTATTTTCTTTTTCCCTACATGGAATTGGGAAGGCAAGAGGAGGAGTGGGTTGGGATTCAACCATTTTTTCATTTGTTTGTGGTGGTGGAAGAGATGAAACTTCTTGTTTCTTTCGAGGGGAAGGTATTTCATTTGGCTCTTGTGGAGGGGGTTTGGATTTGGAAGAGAAGAGGGAAGAAAAGCTGAGATGAGATGGAAGACCAGGGGATGGGGAAATGGAACCAACATTTGGAGTAACATGGGCTGGATTTGGAATTTGGAATTCAAAATGAGATGGTGTTGCTTGAGGAATGGAAAGAGAAAACCAGATGATGGTGTAGAACTTACCCATTGACAAGGTTGCTCAACACCAAATTCATAGGCCCCTATCTCTTCAGTCCATTGTGTAAGTTGGGGCAGCATCTCCACCATGAAGTCCAGCTTCTCTTGAGGGCTGAAGTGTCTTGGAAAAGGGCCAACCCATGGACAAGGTGCCCTGTAACCAATTTTGAAAGCCTTCATTTGAGTTGTTGCTCTTGATTGCACCATGCCAATCTCCATTTTTTGGATCTTCTCCAATAGACCAGCATCTTGCATTTGATTGTCTTCATTATTGGCATACCCCTACTCTTGGAAAGCTCCATAGCCAAACTGATTTTGACACTGCTGCTCATAGGAGTAAACATGTTGATCTTGAATCTGCTCAAAATGGAAATGGAAATGGAAATGGATGGAAAACAGGTCTACAACTCAGAGAATGAGTTATTTACCAAATGGAGTTTCCAGATGTGCAAACTGTTGCTTCTCAAAAGCTGGAAATTGCAACAAGTGCACATCGATCTTGTTGCAATGAAGTGAAGACCTTTAAGGTCCCACAAGGTGTGCCAAAACTGTTGTATGGCTGCCATTTTTGAGGAAGGGAAGCTATTTCCCCCTGCTAATTGTAGGATTTGTTTGAGCTCCCTTTGCTCTTGGTTAGAGTAGTGTAGGTAGGTTTGTTTTCAGCAGAAGTATTTCTTTTGCACACTCTGCATGTTCCATTTGGAGCATGTATGATTTTAATTTTGTACATAGTTTTTGGTGTTGTTGTATTGCTCTTGCACAGTCCATTTCAGTGGCATTTTGGTGAAGATCAATTTCAAGTTTCAGTGGGTTTCCAAGTGACTCAGAGGTCAGAATTTCAGAGTTCATATCAGAATCAGTTTATCAAGCTTGACTCCATGCCCAATGGATGCAACAAAGGCCACTGATCATTCATCTAGCAAGTAGATGACCCCTCTGAGTCGCCAAAATTGTTATCCAAAATGAGCCCCTGCTTATTTTGGCTAATTTTCCTTCATCCTTTCCTTCCTTGTGCTTCAACTTCAATTTTCACACATTTCAAGCACTCAAAAGATTCTAGAAATGGCTTCAACAGATAGATAATTTCTTCCCCTTTCTAGAAAGGTAAAGAAGTCCTCCTAACTCCTTGTATTTTTTGAGTTATGGCTCGGTGGAGTTTGGAGGGAAAATTTGCCAAGGAAGACCCACAGAATTTTTTTGGCACTTATCCCTTTGGGAAAAAAATCAAAGGAAAATTTTGGCCCGAAAGCCCACAAAGTAAAATAAATTGTTTGAGGCCCGCAACCAATCAAGATGCACCATGTGTCAAGGCGAGAATGGAACCGGAGAGAACTTCAAGTTTTTGGCTTTTGGTCAAAATGTTTCAAAGGAAAAAATAGAACCGCATCCCCACGGCCAATCACAGGGTGCCACGTGTCCACATCAGTGGCAGGGAATTCACCGGTGGAAGACCTTGGAAAATTTGCCCTTACGGGCAAAATGGGCAGAATGTGATTTTGAGACCCGCAGACCAAATTTAAAGTGCCATGTGTCATTGGAGTGGTGTGGATGTAGAGGATTTTGGAAAAATTTCCAATTTCGTGAAAAGGGGGAAAAGGTCAAATTTTGGCCCGTAGACCCGATTTTTGCCCTAATTTTGCCCTGTTTTGCCCTAAATCTTCAAAGGGCCATATCTTTAGATCCAGAGCTCGATTTTCATGATTTTGGTATTAATGGAAATCTCAAAATCCTCTACATGATGGAAACTTAAATTTTGGATTTTGGTGAAGATTTGGGGGATAAATTTGTAAAACATGTTTTGGTGTGAAAAAGACAAAAAACCAGTTCCAACCACTAGATTTAATGAAGTATGGGTCATTTTCTTTGGTCTATGAAGTAGATGCATGGAAATATGAGCTTTTGCATCAAGCCCATTAACAGATGAAGAATTCAAACACATTTTGAATAGAGATTAGAGAAGATCTCGTGTTTTTTCCCTTTCCTTCTCGCATTTTGCTATATAATGTAACACAAGCATCATTTTCAAGGGTTGTTCATTCTTATTCTCGCCTCCCCTTATTTTCTTCCCAGGGTTGAAATGGAGTTTGAATCTCCTCCCGCTCTATAAATGGCATTTTTGCCTCTTTCTCGTGTATGATGCTCTGTGCATATTTCTAAAGCAATAAAACTCATTTTTGTGATGCATTTATCCATCCTTTGCTAATTTTCATTACATACTCTTGTCTCTCATCATTCGGAGTATTTTGTGCATGTTTTGGAAATTTCATTTGTAGATCGGGAGATTTTTTTATGAGGATTGAAAATGGAGTCATTTGGTTTGTGATGTTGTTTTCCATCCTCTCCATTTCTCACCTCACCTCTCTTTGTTTCCATGGCCATTTTGATAGATGATCAACATTTTCCTTCTCTGGTGTATCACCATTTTAGTGTAGGCTCTGTTTTCCTTGTTTTCTTTCTCTCCTTGTCTCCTTGGAAGTTAGATTAGGATTAGATTAGCTTTCTTGCACTAGAATAGCTTGTGGCAGGTAGTTTAGGAAGAGGAACCAGCCTTCTCTGGAGGATCATTCCCATTTGCAAGTCCCACAGCTTGGGGAATGATCCAATGTTATGCAATCACACCAAATGAATCTACCTTAGAAAAGTAGACCTGTAGAACTCATTTGGGGGTGCTGTGATTTTACACTAACAGTTATGTTAATCCAAAGCTCAAAATATTTGGTGATCTACTTACTAACCATAATAATCCTAAATCTACTTCAAAAGTGCACCATGATTATCATGATCTATTGTTTCCACCTACTTATGACCTCACATTCGGTATTATGATTGGTATTATTAATACTACCCCCACTTCACCTATTATTACATTCCTAATATGGCAAAAATATATATTTTTCCAATACACTTTACATTCATGCTTTTGTTGATCAACATATTCTACATAATGTTCTACGATTGGTAACAATGTTTCATTTAATAAGTGCAATTTTAAGATACTACACTCTCTTGGATATATTAAGAAGCAAATCCTACTTGATCCTAAGATACACACATGTCATATTATTCTCCCTCTCATAGTTGGATTTACTACCATTGATATCCTATTCTTTTGGAATCTTATCTTAGACTATGTGACATGAGTGAAGGTTTCTATTGGCTTCACACTTTTGTAGCTATACCTTCCTTACTACATCAAAATGTTAAGTTCATTCACAATAACCAATTATCTAAAATTAGGGGTATTCCATTTGAGGACCCTATCTCTAAATGTCTTATCTTGGTTCATATGGTTACTACTCCTAATATCGGTGCATCTATATCTTGTCTTGTTTATTTTCATACTAAGTTTAGTAGGAGACTCCATTCTAGAGAATCTATGCATATGTATCTTCATTCATACACAAGTCCTTGTAAGTCACACCCTCTTAATCCTTTTTCTTGGCCATCTAGGTCTTATACCACTTATCACAGGACACCTTTGACTAGTTCACCCTCTACACATACTACTCATTATGGGTCTTCTTGCCCTAGGTCTCTTATGACACATGTCATGGCTTCTACACATTATACATGATCAATCTTTATCTTTGCTAACACTTGTGCGGTTTGTGCCTCCTTCACCATTTGAATGTGGTATGCTTATTCATGAGGATCTTATTAGATAGCTCTTGTACTACCCCCTTTCATGTACATATATTTTTAAAAAAATTCAAAAACATTCAAATAAACACATATTACAAAAACATTCAAATAAACACATTTTACAAAAACATTCAAATAAGCACATAGTACAAAAACATTTACATATTATAAAAAAAAAAATTAGGACATGTTCATGGTTTGATTGGATAGTTTGATACTCTATACATGTTGTTTGTGATGTGATTTTTATATATATCTTATATTTTCTATACACTCTTTACATACATGCATTCATGAAGTATATTAATTATGATATATGACACACATAGGTTGAAAAATGACGACACATATGCTAGCTTGGCTCCTTCCAATTGACACTAGTCTTTAGGGGCATCTCTTACACTATAGGGGTGATTTTGTTTCAGTACAATTACTTTACATTTCCTCATCATGTTTGATTATATATAGGGTCTATGTTATATTTTTAGATCACATGGATAACAAATGTGACTTTTGTAGTGCTAACCTATCTTTCTATATCTATTTTTACTATCACTATTTTCTATACTTTTTTGCTACATTATTATCACCACTTGCTTATACAGATTATTTCCTTGTTTGACTACTATGTTGTTTAACTCTTTACTTATGATTGAATATTTATTTTCTTGATAAAAATTCTATGATTGCTTTCTCTAGATGATATGTGTGCCTTGATTATCTCAAGATCATTGGTGTAGGTTTTTATTCCATTGTATGGTTTTTCCTACACGTGTATTTAACTTGCTTAGGTGTCATTAGAATAGATGGGAGTTACACTTCTTCACCTTTTTAGGTGGCACTTATAATTTTCCACTCCCTATTTACGTGCCTCTTGTAATTTTTTATCATGCATTATGAAATACAAGTTATCTTTTGGATCATGTTTGGTTCCTCTCTCTCTCACAACATTAATCTCTGGGAATTTATATTTTTTCAATGCTCGATCTCATCCCACATACTCATATGGTATCATATCTCATTTTGGTTATTGAACACCATTATTTTGTTGGAATCTTGAGTTATTTAAAGTTTTTTAATTTTAGTTCCTTTGTCTCTAAGTATGATATTCTTCAAATGTCTTGAGACAACCTAGAGAATCAAAAAGAGTGATAGAAATAGGTGGTTTTAAAGGACAATATTGATTATACACATTCTTTGGAGAACAACTATGCCATTGAGTCTGGATTTTACGAAACCCTTAGGATTGATAAAAACTTGAGTAAACTTTGAAGCAGGACACATATGGTATTTTAAATATTTGTTATAGTCATCTATGGGCTATTTGTTGGTATTCCATACTACACCGAAGTTTGATTTTTCTAGTTTTTTTCTAGAAAATCAGTGAGTGTTTTTTAGTTTGATAGATATGGTGGTTGCATTTATTATTTAGGTTATTCATTATACCTGCCCAAGTGTGACTATTGGAAGTTGTACCCTTGACGGTCATACTTGACCATCTTGTTGTATGATGTACCCAACTGCGAGTGTATTCTATACTTGTGGTTATTTCTTGGTTGTACTTTAATGGATACATTGTTCAATTTGGGTTACCACTTATACTTGCATGGAGAAATGATTTTGTTTTGGATACCGCATGTACCTAGATTCTAGTCTACCTATTTCTTGTACCTATGTGGGGACATTGGTTGAAGTTGGTGTAGGGGTCGAGGCATAGTGTGGTGCATGACTGTACTACACAAAGGTGGCATGGATTTAGAGACAATGGATGCCCTAACCTTGAGCGAGGGAAAGTGAAAGGCATCTTTATCAGTTATCACATAGCTCAATAAGAAAGTGTGCAGACTACACCCCACCACTTTTCCTATCCTTATCCCTTAGTCACATGATGTTTATCCCTTGGTCATGACTAACCCATGGGGCTTAACTCAAAAGGTGTACTTTTTTTCCTTAGGAATTTAGATAAGAGTTGAAATTTGCAAGAAACATAAATTTTTATGGGAAACTCTGCAATCACTTTTTTGCATTATAGATAAAAATGTGGTTCCATTTATCACACCATTTTACTATCATGAGTGACAAATAAAAATACAAATATTCTCGAGGAGTAATCGTTTATAGGGTCTTGAAACTAAACTAACATTAAATGTAGCTTAAGCTAAGTGGTTTAACTGATGTGATGAACCCTACAATCTATTATGGTTTTTTTATATCTTGATTTTCTCTTTCACGTACAATATTATTGCATAACTAATGATTTGTGGACTATATTGGAAGGAATCTTGGGAGGTAGGATGCAACAAGGGGACATAAATTGGTAAATGAGCTCATTAGCTTGATTCCAAACAACTTTGATACTATAAAAAAAAAACTTCACTAAAATCAAATCATTTAGATTGTAATTGAAACAATGTGGGATAGAAAAAATGATGATTAGTTGATTCTTTCTATTCTTACTAAGTTGGGTCCTAAATTTATTTTTGTTTCTACCTTCCATGCCACTATGAGTGCCCTTAGAGCCACATGGAAAATTCCTTAGATGATTTTTCTACCTCCTTGACTAGGGAGCAAGATAATTTTATACAAATGGGTGATATGAAGTATTCTAAGTCACATGCCCTATTTGATGGACAAGAAAAATTAAAGGCATAAAAGAACAAGGATAGTAAAAAAAAAAAAATAAGACGATGAGGAAAAGAAGCATGCCACATCCAAAGCACAAAATTATACATCCTCTTATAAATCAAAACCTAATAAAAGAGGGTCAAATGTTCCTATTATAGAAAACCTAGACATGATGAACATAAGTGTATGCAGAAATAGATTGATCACATGACACACATTCTAGAGAAGAACAATATTAGGTTTCTTGTTCTAGATACATAGATTCAAATAGTTCCCAAGTTTACAAAGGAAAAATATAACCATAAATGAAAAAATAAGGGAATATAAATTATAGAAATAATGTCTCATCCTAGCACATGGCTTCATCACAAGTTTCCTTCACTTCCTTAAAGCCATGTTTTACGCCAACTATTTTGATGGGTGATCACACTTATGTTGAGGTATTTGGTAGAGTTTCAGTTGATATAGGTGATGGGACATTTTAGGGTGTTCTTTTTGTACCCAAAGCTTCAACTAATATCCTATCAATATATCATATCACACACCATGATTCAGAAAGCGGGTTAAGTTCACTCCACATTCTATAGTTATTAGGAGTTGCATAGTGATTATGTTATAACAATGGGAGAGTAAATCACTAATATCATGCTTATCTCTTCTCACACCTTGATCCCGATGATGATTTCTCTATAGATAAGGAGAGCTCTTTAATTTTAAAAATTGACACTTCACTTCTAATCACATTATACTAACTAGGCATTGATGATATTTATGAGGATTTGGATTCACTGGGTAGACTAATGTTGTTTATTATTCTAGTAAATATGGTGAGAATATTGAGAACGAGGATTCAAATTTCATTCCACATGATGAGAACAGTGATGAAGACTCGTTACCATCCTCTCCTATTCATGTTTCAAAGGTTGATTGTACTCATCTTGACTTTCCTCATTTACCTCCTAGTCATACATCAGAGGTTGATGAATCTCCTCTATATTCTCCATCTTTTGGTCCATTTACTCCCATCTCTTAGAATTCTAGAGCACCTCTTTCTAACATCATGACTTCTTGATTGATTTGGTCTCGACATAAACTACATGATATAGATGATTTGGTTGGTTATCCATAAGATAATAGGAAAACTTGTTCATAGTTCTAGGATGTTCCACATGCTCATTTTGCCTTTTCCTCAAGTCCACATTATTTCAATGCAACATCTGGACTTTCTTATTGGGATTCAGTCATTACTCCTCTTATGTAGTAGGATTTTACATCTATGAGATCTATAGCGATTTTATGAGTCCTTATCTTATAAGGGATGCCTAGACATCTCTTCTTCTCATATTTCTCTCTATTCTCGAGTTGCCTCTTTATGTTCTTATAGGGGCTGATTTACTAAGGGATATTTCCTATGCATTTTATTGTTTCTCTTTTGGGGAGGAGCCTTTCCTACATGTTTTATCCTTTTCTTCACTTTATGATGTATTTTATTTATACTTGGGCATCTCATCATGCCTTTTTATCATGATCCAATTCTTCTACCCACCTAAGCTATGCTTAAGGGGGTGTTCTTGTAAGTTTTTATTCCACCATATGGTTTGTCCTACACATGTATTTAGCTTGCTTAGGTGTCATTGAGATATATGGGTGTTACACTTATTTACATTTTTAGTTGGCGATTACACATATCCACTCCCTAATTATGCACATTTTAAAAGCTATTTTTCATGCATTCTAAAATACAAGGTATATTTTGGATCATAATTAGTTCCTCTCTCTTGTAATAGTACACTCTCTTTATGTTTTTATTTTAGAAATGTTTTATCTTGGCCCACACTCTCACAATGACACTGCTGCGAGTGTCCCATATTTATATATATGTTTATCTTATGTATGTTCATATTTCTTTATTGTGGCACATAGTACCATATATTATGATTATCTTGTGACACCTTGGGTGTCCCATGTTTATGGCTCGATGCCTCCGTACATGACTATTTCTATACTAGTGATTATATATCTCTACAATATTATTTATGTTACTATATTATTACTATTATGGTTTATGACTCAATTGACTTGTAATCTATTGCTTTTATGCTACCACTACTCTAGTTTATAACATGTTTGATTTCTAATATGATGTTTCTATGTTATTACTACTATAGTTTATGTTATTGGTTGACAATTTTTCACTATCTCTCTTACTTCTATATACATTTATTATTACTATTTATGTGTTGCATGTTATTTTCTTTGTGTGTCATGGTTCCCACCATGTGAAACTGCTTTTGTAGTTATAATTTTAATAACAAATCGTACCAACACCACCACATCGAGAATAAATGTTAAGCAAAGACAAAGTGTGTGCACACACTCATATATGTTTTTGCTTTACACATGAAATTATCACTTACATACTTAAGGGGGAGGGAAAATGTAAAACCGACATTTGGTAACTTGTCCTTTTAGAAGTTTGGATATGTTCCTCAATAAGACAAATGCTCACATTCAGAATCTAATTACTATATCTATTTAGCTATTTCATGACTTGTTTACCTTTAGATTCTACTTTATTTTCAATTTGATAAATACTATTAAATCAAATAAGTACATTATCCATGTACATCATGCCACAAATTTCTATTTTACACCAAGATCATCATGTCCAACACCGCACAAATGGTCATGATGTAGAATCTGACCCTGACCACTTTTATGGTCCTAAATTTTTACATTTTGTAAATTTGTTTTCAATTTTAGTATCTTAATTTAATCATTTCAACCTCCTAGGATTGGCCTTATTAGAATATTTCACCTATGGAGGGATATATAAGCAAGTTAATGTCACTTTATAACTCATCTAACACTCTCATAAGCTTTTATTGTAAATATAATTGCAAAGCACTCAAGGGTATCCTAAATATTCTCAAATCAATTTCACATCAATTAGAGAATTCCCTACAAGATGTTTGAATCAATCGGTGAGATCAAATATTATATATTCCTCCATTTTAAAACATGTAAAGGTCATAGAGTCATGTATCAATAAAGAGAAAAGTAACTCTAATTATTTTCAAAGGGTTTTCAAGGAACACTAGGTTAGGTCATTTAGTTGAGGCACACCATATCAAACTAAATATAAAACATTGGGTACATTGTATACTATACATATAGCTTGTTATCTTTATATCAATACACACGAGGTCACTCTTCGTGGGTTGGCTTAGATTGTACTAACACTTTCACAAACACCTAAGAGAACTACAATAGGCTTGATCATGTATGAAGGCATATTTTGCAACAATCGGATTGGTTTTGAAACAAGGGTTTACCTATAAAGGTATTCAAACCTCACCACAAACGAATCGAGTTATCCTTTTATTTTGATGATTTTTTGATGAAGGGTATTGCAAGTTTCTAGTGTTTCCACTTTTTACAAGTGATTACACATCATCCCATAGTTCTATGAGCAAGAGTGGCATACAACAAACGGAAGTACAACAAAGTTGAATCATTCAAAAAGTTTTAGATCCAAAGCTGCAAAAGGGCCTAAGACCATACAATCATGGTCAAGATCGTATAGTTCCAAGTCTACACCATACACAAGTTATACGATGTTTAGCCAACTCACTTTATAGTTCTAAAACTCACAACAAAACATCTCCATAGTTCCAAAACTCACAAAAAAACATCTCCAATTTATTATTTTCCTTTTCCAATTGTCTTTATATCAATATCTTATTTATTTTGACATGTACAACTAAGTCTTCTTCTCCTCTTCTCTATTTAAACTATAACTTATCACTTATCAATCATTGTAAGTATTAATGTATCATTCTAGTTATTACTAATTTATTAGATCAAAATAATCTTATGTTACAAACCCTTACATCCTTTTTATTGTTTTTCTATTCCATAACATATATTTAATTAGGTTGTAAATAAATATGGAGTCGATAAAGAGTGGAAAGATAAAATAATAAGCTTAAGAGTAAATATGTGATTTATATCATAGCACATTGTAACTTTGTATCAATTCTTTAGATGCTACATTTTTAAGGAGTTTTATTGAATATCCATATTCGTCAATTAGTTTTATTTATGACGTGCGAGTGTTATATTTTGATTTAATTTTTGTAATTTTGTGTTATTTATTTCAACAATTCAATTTCGTGTGTGTAATTTAAATATTTCTATGGACATTTTTCCATTGTCTGGGAAGCTTCCAACTCTAGATTAATATTTTAGTTTCCAAAATTAATTTTTGCAAGAGTGTTTCCTTTCAAACATGTGTGTTTATTTTCAACAATTGTGTTTCTATATATATATATATAACTAGATTAGAATTATTCCACTCAACCATTCAAGATAGTTTAATGTTTTATGTATAAGTGTCGACTCCTTACAAAGCTACACACCTTTGGGTTGATAATTAATTAGTATAAATCTAAATAAACCAAGTGGATTCCCCTCTAGAGTCTATCTATTAGGTCTGTACATGAGAAACGGTTACAAAATTTTAATTGGTGGTTTTTTTTTCATCGATCAACAACCATATACTACCCAAAAACAGATTTTCATAGCACAACCTTATGTAAAAAGGGACCGAAAATTCTATAGCCAAACTAAAATTCTGAAGAAAATACTACAAAATTATCATAAAACAAAAAAATCCTTCTAGATCCATAGAGCATTTAAAAGAAACCAACCTAACTCCATAAAATCATTACTAATATGTTTCCCATAAACTAGGAATACCAAGTAGACAAGTCTTCTACAACAAAAATAGGTCTTCCATAACACATCTCCCAAAATCAACCCAATTCCAAAGCAAACCCAGTCTACCACAATATGAACTAAAAATGTCCAATAAAAATATTCAAGAAACCTCAAAAAAAGAACATATGTGCCCAAAACATAAAATAAACTCCAAATGTGAAGTAGAGCCACAAACCCAACCATCTTAGATACAAAATAAATATAGTCTTCCACAACAAATAAAAATTCCAAGTCGAAATAATTAAAGTTCATTATCCACAAGGATGTTGTTTATTTTAGCAAATGTAGTATTGTATTATAGAACATAGTTTTTAATTGGTTTATCGAACCTTCTTTGCATCTTAGCCATTTGAGCATATGAAATCTTGTCACCAATATCGATTGTAAAATGTAAGGAATTGATTAGATAAAGGAGTGACATCTTATACAATGTATAGGTAAAACATAGAACCATGATAGAGTGTAGTATTTGATACTTCTTGGAAAAAACTATTAAGTAATTGATCATTGTAAGCATAATCTAATCAAGTGACATGAAAAGAGTGAAGATGTTGTTCAAGATCACTTTTTCCCTCATAGATAGGAAGCTTAGCCAACACAAACCCGAGGGGTAAAGGATAAGATGTTATTTTAGGTACAAGTGGGCAGGGCCTATAACATTAAAATGCCTAGAGACACCTTACTATAATTGTAAAACCTAGGCTTTCAAACTATCAACAAGATTCCCAAGGGTATGCATATTATAAAAGGAGTGGGAAGTTCCATCGAGTACGCAAAAGAGATATAGGGATGGTAGTAGAAATATAAATATACAATGTAACATGTAACATGTTGAAGGGGAATATGGGGTACCCACATGGGTATAAACACAATAGATGTAGCAATTGTGGATATAGAAATAGGAGAAGCAACAACAATGGATTTGGTGATATCATATTAAAGTAAGATTCTTTGTTAATCCATGATGATATAGAGTAGTACATCAATATGTTGAGTATTTTTCTGTAAAAATTTAGTGAACTGAAGCTCCTATTGGGTGATGGAATTGATATTAGGACTGGAGTCATCATGAGAACATTTGGTGAAGGTAGTGAAGATATTGAAGATAGTATTAACAAAAATAGAAGTATGAGAGCATATATTTGCATAAGTATTATGAGCCATGGTAGAATAATCTTCATATGTGTCCTCACATTCATATTGAGAAAGGTCATCAAAAGCATAAGTAATATCCTCATAGTTTGCTATACTAGCTAGCAATATAGATGTGGGATCAATGATGCAAGAATAAGAGAAAGACACTTTGCAAAAATAATTCATGGAAATACAAAGAATACCCAACCCACAATGAGGAAAAATATAACGTAATAATATATAAATGGAATCCCTAGGAAACTAAGGGAAAGAGTAAGGCTAAAGATTTGGTCAAGAACCGGGTTCACCAAATGCTTCCACCCTAGATAAATAAATAAGGTATTGTGTCAAGCATGTTCTAATTTATTCATAGGATTAAGGGTTAACAACATGAAGTATATTCATATTTTTAATTATAAATCAATTTGGGGATCATATTATACTACTATTATCACTTTGTAATATATAATATTAGAAAAACTTATTAATAAGGTGAAAACACAAGCAAGAAAGCACACTTAGTTGATTATAGACTCAAGAAATTGATTTGGCAATCTTTGTATGACTACGAAAGCCAGAAATGATCTATTATTGCTTTGTTTATGGACATAGGGATGAAAGCTAGGTAGGAAAAATCATCAGGGGGGATGTATGAAAGCATCAAATTCTTTAGTACCTAAGAAATAGTTTCGTATGGTGATGCATTAGCACTTTATAAGCTGTTTATGTCCTTGTGACTAACTATGATGTGCTTCACTCTAAAACCTAAGTGCCACACATTTATGAAATCATCTACATGATGTGAAATAGATTCAAACACTAACCATGGGTAGGATACCCTACAAAAAATTTCAAATTTTGGTTGAAGTGCAATCAATACACTACCTACATTGGCAATACTCTAAAGAGGCCTCAAACTGCACCTAGTACTCTATCTAACATGTGATATTTATATGGATGCAAATAGCTTCGACAATTTGATCACTTGGTAATGCAATAATGTCTTTCCATGATTATTTTGGCTTGGCTTGGATGGTATATAGTGTAGACACCTAAATTCCACTTTTGAAAAATATTGCCAAAGCGCACGTAAATCACTCTCATTCTTGCCAATTCCATTATAATTAGTGCTCTTTGATAACTAACTAACGTTTCTTACCACTTTATCCAACTTAACAACACTTTGTTGATTACGTAAGCCCTTTCGCATTCAAGATACCACTTTATGGTAAATCATAAGTCAAAATCCTCTTCAAAATAGACAATTAGCATTTATAAGCTAATTAAGCCTATTTTTCCTTGATTTGATCAATAAACCCTAGTATTGGCTCAAACCCCTCTTCCAACCACTCAAAATTACCCCATTCACCTCTACAATGTCTCAACAAGCTTCAAAAGCTTATCCTAGCCTCCCAATTGATCCTAAGTGGTTGATTAATGCTTCACGCCTCTTAATCACTTGGTAATTCACTAATTGTGATTAGCAAGGCCTAATCATGATTAGCAATTCTAATCTAATTTGGGGATTTTAGTCCCACATGCACTAAAATACAAGTTTCTCCCAAAAGGAAAACTATAAAAAGGGTGCACCTCGTTCCTTTATATTTTACACCATGCTTTGATTTGCATCTCATATAATAAATATGATATATAGCCAAGTTCAATCCTTGCTTAAAGCCTTCAATGGGGTTAGTAAATGAACATCCAAAATGACCAAGTAGTCATTGGGAGAGACCATTTCACTTTGTTTGGAGTAGCAACCATAGCCATTTGATTTCCCTCTTAGGTCTATTTAGACCCATGTTAGGTAATTCAAGCATATTAGTAGGCATGTTTAGTTAGATTTTGTATTGTTTTCATACTAGTTAAGCATTATTTTAAGCTTCTATCTTAATGTTACATTCCTAGACTTAGAACCTTGGCTAGATGGATGGAAATGGTGTTAGCTTTCCTTGTTTAGTCATGCAATTTTCTTTGTAAAGTTTAGGGTGTCATCATTTGGCACACCCGGTGGGACAATACCCCATTGCATTCACTTTTAAAGCTTTTTAACTTAGTTTCAAAGTTTTTCATTTCAAGTTTATAGATTAGTTTCAAGTTTCCTAGATTAATTTCAAGTTTTCTAGTTTAAATTTCAAGCTTTCTAGAGTAATTTTTAAGCTTTTTAGATTAGTTTCTCAAGATTTTTAGAGTACTTTTAAAGCTTTTTAGATTAGTTTCTCAAGTTTTTAGATTAATTTCAAAGTTTTAGAGTAATTTTCAAAGTTTTATAGATTAATTTCCATTTTTTAAAAGTTGTTTCAACTAGATTAGTGGTAGAAGTTGTGTTTTTATATTCCTTGCAGGATTCAAGGAGGTGAAGCCCTGTCAAAATTGTCAAAAATACCAAATATTTGACCTTTTTGAAGAAATTATTTTCAAAACTTGAATTTTGACCACTTCGGTGAAGGGGTGCATAGTCATTGAACTGGGAGCGCAAACATTAAAACGGGTGAATACCCACTTCTCTGGAAGTGCACACATTAGCTCATTTTTTTAGTTGTCATTCATCTTTACAACGGGAAGTGCAGGTGTTGTGAGGCATGCAGCATCGAAATAGGCGTATACACACGACGGGGGGTGCGCAAGTTTGTTTGTATAAATTTTTCCTACAAAATCAAAGTTTCCATTTTTGGTTTTTAGGATTTCTATTAATTTTCAGAGGTGTTTAGATGCCACTTTTATCAATTTCAAATATTTAGACTAAGTTTTCTTATAAAACCACTTAGGGTTTGAAGGAATTAATCTTGTTTCCATGCTTTGTATGAGTTTGGGTGAAGGTGTGTATGCTCTTTTCTTGCACTTTGTGTGAAATAGAGAATCAAAAGCATTCTTAAAAATTATTTTTCTATCATTAGAGTAAGTAGGAAGCTTTGTTAATCATCTTTTAGTTTAAATGCTTTTTCACTTGCTAAATAACCAAGGTTAGAATTTGTGTATGCTCTTCCCTTGCACCTAATGTGATCTTGGGAAACAAAATAAATTTTAGTCTTTTCATTAAAAATCACTTGGATGAATTGGAAATAAACCTTGTTTTTGCAAAATTTGATAGTAGTTAGTTGATTTACAAGCATTTTTATAGTTATTTTCTTATGATATTGTGAATATATTTTGAAACTACTAACCATTTTGTGCGGGACCTAATGCTAGTCAAAGAAAGAAGGACCTAAACAACTTTTCTAACTACGCGTGTGATTTTAGATTGCCAAAAGGAATACGAAAAAACCACATTAAGTCTTAAAGATAAAAAATACACCACAATCATCACATTGTATTTGTAGGTTTTGGTTAAGAGTTATGGCTCGTCTGCTTAACTAGGACATAACCCCTTTGGCATAAGCATTAAGCTACAGCAATGGGGGTGGTCCTAGGAACCCCTATAGTACTTCACACAAGAGGTAACCTTCGAACAAAACACAAAAGTGCTCCACACCGCTGAATTGTCTAGTACGCCTTGGTGAGATTAGTGTCAAAGATATTTGTATCATGACCCCAGTGAAAGTATAACTGAACGCATTTCGGTACTCATTATACTAAAGGATTTAAATTAAATCCACGATACTTCCAAATTAGTTAGTGTAAATTTTTGGGTAAATCGAGCTCGCTCTAGATATCTTGTGACACCTAGAGAGAGAACCACCTAGGAAGATTATCGGCTTGGAGCCATTGTTTTTGTCTTAGATAGTATACTTGAGAGCTCTCACAAAATGAAAACTTTGTTAGATTCAAACTCTTATTTTTGAACAAGGTAAATAATCTCTTAAAGTTGAAACCGCATGACATTTCATCACGAAATCTACTTAGTATTATTTTGTACTAGTTTTTCACTTGTCTTAAGATAAGGTGAAACTCTACCAAAATAACACCAAGTTTATTTCAACACCACTTGGTTTACACCATTGTTTTCTTGTTGCCCATTTTTTGACAAAAGGAAACAACATATATGGATACCACTAGATATCATGTGTCCACCACTTTTGTATTCTACTTGTGTGACTAGGTTGCAATGTTGGAGCGCAAGTGTTGAAAGTGTGCATGGTACATACTCACAATCTAGTAGGCCCCCTTATCTCAAAAACCCATATTTGAGACTTATTATCATCATAGTTAGGTGATTTCATCCTTGTATTCTTTTTGAGTTGTTACACACGCCCACATTGTAGCCATACAATTGGGATATTTGAGTCTTGTTTCCATTGTGAAATCAGGCCTAAATATCTATATTGTAGAGTTATGATGTTCACACGCATAATAATTTCTTGTTATACTTAGACATAGCTTTTCCATCCTAACTTTGTCTTGATTTTTGTGAGTGTTGAGGATAAATTGTTAGCATCATGATAACATCATTTTGAAACTAGAAATCTTGATTTCTGAAAGCTTGGTTCACGTTTCCAAATACGATCATTACACTATTCACATTGCTATCACCCATTTTACGAGACTTGGACTTTGTTAGTGTTCAAAACTGGTTTTGATTATATCTTGTTAAAAGATCGCATCAACACTCTCTTATCATTTAGGCCTTGTTTGTTACAAAATTGACCTAATTGGTGATGTTGTGTTATTACTATTTGGTTGAAACCTATCTAGATGAAATCTTAGAGAATAAACTATTAGGTGTAAACCAAATTTTGAGCATTGTATGTCATTGTATTATTCTAAGGAAAACTTGTGTCATATATTACCTTGCTAGGGTAGCTTGTTCGTTATTCTTTAGTTCGTACGTTTGTTTTGACCTATCACTTTTGTGGTTATTCTATAGTCACCTTGTTTTAACAACTTAGGGTCATTACGCTGCACAAATTTGACTAGGGTCCCTTGTTAATAAACCTTAGTGGAAATATTTCATGTTGTACCTTTTATTCTAAGTAATTCCTACTATGAGAATGGGGTCATGAAAGTTAGAAGCCAATATATTTGGAGGTGACAACCCTCTTTTGGAGGATAATCTCATGGTTGACCATAGTGGTGGAGAGGAGTATCCTCACATGGATGCAGAGCTTCATTCTTCCCTTTAGATGACTATATTTTTTATAACAAACATGAATTTATTATCTGAGTTGTGGAACTAGGAGCCAAATTACCTTCCACAATAGATCATTTTCTTATTATTAGCATGGTTCAGGGAGAAGAAGAAGTAGACATCCCTCATCACACTCTTAACAAATTTTTAAATATAGGTCATGCTTGTACTCGTGCATGGGAGAATAATGAGGAGATACCATTTCAAAATGATGGAGACTATCGTTTTCCTCTTATTAAAATTTGTTTTGAAGACCATGAATAACATATTCATCATACACAACCTCCTCCTAACAAAGATCATCATGAAATTTCTATTAAAGAGGTGAAATTAGAACAACAGGTCTAAGCCCTCACTCACCAATTGGAAAGTTTGGCATCGCATATACAAAAGGAACAACCAAAAGATGTGAAAAATACTATACCAAAGGCAAAACCTAAACCTTCGTTTTACAAAGTCCGATAAACACTACTCGATGGGAGGCACACAGAGATCCTTATGAAGATATTCTTGCAAAAATCAGGGTGGGTATACACCTAGGCTTAACCCATGCAAGATCCACTTTTTAATCAAGAGTGGTCAACTATGAAGAATGCCCTTC
This sequence comes from Taxus wallichiana var. yunnanensis, assembly GCA_018340775.1. Classification (NCBI taxonomy): domain Eukaryota; kingdom Viridiplantae; phylum Streptophyta; class Pinopsida; order Cupressales; family Taxaceae; genus Taxus; species Taxus wallichiana. The sequence continues at coordinate 104,448,368 of CM031241.1, forward strand.
AAGCATTACAAGAGGGCCAAACCGGTAACAACAACAAGAAATACTGGTTCGATGAGTTATGTCCTTACTCTCCAAAATTTGATAACTATAAAGAAAAGGTGACCCTCATGATCATATAAAAGACTTCTATATGGCATGTCATGAGGTGGAATTCATCGACTCTTATGCACTTGTTTCCATAAAGTTTAGGAGCAACGATGCTAGAATGGTTTGTACATATCCCTAAGGTATCCATATCAACATGGCTAGAACTAGCAAAGATATTTGTACAACACTTCTCTTTCAATATAGAAAACAATGTTACCATGTTAGATCTCTACAATGCCAAGCAACGAAACAACGAAAACTTCGCTGCATTTTTACAAAGATGGAGAGGGTTAGCTAGTCACTTTCTCCTTGCTCCCTACCCAAAAAGTAGTTGATAGGAATATTTTTCCCAACCTCCATCCAGACATTACATTCCACTTGCAAATGCATTGTGGTAACACGTTCGAAGAGGTAATAGAAAAAGGGAGTCAAATTGAAAAGAAATTGTTAGCTAGGGGGACTCTAAAACCTTTCTCCGCGATCAAAATGATTCCAAATCTAACGACAAACCAAAGTTTTTTCATAATAAGAACAAAAAAATTGGTGATGGGATAGTAGACTCTAAGTGAGTACAAGTCATTCAAAACAACACTCCTTTGAAGCTTGTAAAGGGAGCTCTACCTATGGAGTATAAGCATCGTACTTTCACTCCTCTATCTAACTCAATGTCATCAATACTAAAATAGCTAGAGGCGGTTAATATGGTTAGATATCCTAAAACTATGCCTTATGAGGATGACACACCTAAACCATCATGGTTTAGAGATAATGAATATTGTCAATTCCACCACATTAAAGGTCACAAAACAAATAAGTGTTTGAATTTGCAGCACTACATCCAGGACTTAATCGAAAGTGGCGATGTGGAGATGGATTCATCCACTCCTAACAAATCCCCCAATATGAAGACTCTTCCTAAACATAATCGGTACAAGAATGCTAATTATTTGTCTAATGAGGAGACGCATTTTGATGCCCTCGTTGGTTGTGTAGATACACCTGTTGAAAATTCCAATACAATAACCCCTATGATATCCCCTAGAATATCTATGTCTAGGCATGTGCCAAAAAGACCTGATTATAACGTAGTTTTGCATACTTATGATAGTAAGGAACCTAGGTTTCAACATTACCATCAAATTATTCCTATCACAACTAGACCTTGTTTGATGCTTCATGCTAGAGAGCCCGTTCGGTACCCTATTCCCCACCTTTATCTCATAATCGGTGGTATGGTTTTGACACTTCGATCCAAATTATTATTTGGGTTCCTCCCACTCTTCTTCTGACTCTGATCCAAACTATAATTTTGATTCTTCATATTCACCTAGATCTGCTGAAAATTCTAATTTGGTTCTTGAGCCACAGTCCTCTCTTGCTTTGCAGGACCTCCCTTATTCACCACCCCAATGACCCCTTCTTTCGTCAAATATATCTTTGATTCAAATTCCTTCTGATCAATCATCCAAGTTGACTCACATTTCACATTCATCAAATCAACCTCTTGTGGAAGAACAATTAGCCACAACGATTGATTCATTTTAGAATGAAGAAGCAATTAGAGAATTTATGAGGGTACATGAATACATTCCTATAGAAGTGTGTGATCAAGAAACCTCTTTGCAATTCAATACACTTTTGAGGGATACCTCTATCCCTTGCACACTAAACCACTATTGTCCTCTAGTTCATCTTCTTCTTCTAATGGTGAAGTGGGATTTTCAGCCACCAGGCTCCCAACTGTATGTTTCCCCTTTGGTGGGCTTGGTAGCATAAATTCATTTTCAACATACTTACCATTTTCTAGCCTAGGCTTAAGTTGGATATAAATTAGTGTGGCCCCACTGTCACCAATGGCCAAACTAACAAGCCTCATGGTTATATCATCTGATATGAACCTCTCAATATAAGCAATCTTACCGGGTATGTGTAAGTATTTCTCAAGGTATGGTAGTCACAGTCTACCTTGTCTGCATTATAGATTAACCTTCATGCATCGGCAAACCTATGAATTACTGCTTGGAAGAACCATGCTGTAAAGGCGTAAGGGAGTTTACACTAGGGACTCCATGTCTCATCCTTCATTGCAAAGCACACAATGCAAAAGTGTTGGTACACAACAAATTATATTGACTTCCCAACTATTGATGACAACTCCTTAGGAATTATCCATTCCTCTTCAAAGGCCATGCGAAGTCTGTCATACCACATCTCTGCCCTTTGCTTGAACAGCCACTCATAGATCCCTCACATAAATACTTCTCAAACCTCTCTGCTAGAGACTTATTCTCTACAGGATACTCCCAAATCTTGTTCTTTGGCCCATCGGGCACTCCAATTTCAACAAAAACAAGAGATAACAAAATGGCGCCAAATCTTATCTTCTCACCTTTGCGCGCTTCTTCAATGATGGTATCTTCTATGTATCCTGCCAAGTTGTAAATTTCTCCTTGTGACATCTTCTTGGAAATGTGTAGCCACATGGTGTTCACTTGTGAGCACCTCTCCTAATCATTCAACTTTGTGAGTAAATATGCGGCCACTTACACAATAGGGTACTTACTTAACTTGTAAATATCCATTCCACGTTGACCCTTTGAGTAACCTAGCTCCTTGTGGGTGGAAAAAATAGATTCTTTGTCGAGATAAGTCATTCATAATCTTTGTCCCTATTCTCTTCAAACATTTTAGGCCCATGCAATTAAGGGTTCGATGATCCTCATCTGCCACCCAAAAAAATGAAATAAATTCTCATGGACTCTGCTCATAAGCCATTGGTATAATTTCTCAGGTTTTCCAAAGTAAGGGAGTTCATATAGTTGCAAGACCCTACCTTCTTCAAAAATGTCTCTCCAACATCATCATAGACAAGCATGTCGTCAACTATGCACTTGTTTGTCTTTTTCTTAACAATGTGCCTAACCGTTCGTTGTTTTCAGTTGTGTGATGATTGTAGTCGCTTACCTTTCTCCTGCGAACGTGAGAATCCCAGTCATGTCCCATGATTACGTCCTTTGGGTACTGCATTTCTGAAAACCTACTTTTGGGGGCATCCTTGATCTCCACCTCGGTTTCTACCTTCTTCTTCCCCTTTGTTCCTACTCTAGGTGCTCTCCTTGGTGCCATGGTAAGACAAGGTTGCGCCTTTTTCTGTCGAGCAAACTCTCATGCCCTAGCTCAAAATCGCATGCCCTAGCTTGAAATCATATGCCCTAGCTTCTTCTCAAACCCTAGCACTCTATTTATCCTCTCTACATGCCTCTACTTCAGTCAAACTATTCTCCAATGGGGACATAAGCCAATTTTGTGCACAAATCTACTCTCCTCGCCTGGTTTCATAGCTCTCTGCACCTCAAGGCATCTTGCTCAGCTCGGTCATAATTAGCTTGCTCAAATACTCATGATCAAAAAGGTAAAAGTGAACCCACATCACATCCTTATATAGATTTGGAAAAATTTATCACATTTATTGCTCCTCCACCTACCATCGATCCTCTCATTAATTAACCATTTACCAAATTTCCACACGATACACCTGAATGACACAACTATAACCTTTTAGCATGCATTTCTACATTTTTGCTATAAACCTCCTTTTGCATGCTTCCATGCACTTGAAGTACCTCACCAATGTGAATTCCTCTAAGTAGTTTCTACGGCCATAACTTACCTCGTGTTACACTATGCATTCATTTTTTTCCAACTATGGTCTTCTTTAGGAGCAATTTTCTTTCTAGCAGCACCTTTCCATACTATTTGCACTTTGTAATAAGAGAAATCATCTCGCACAAGTATTACCATATACATACACATGTTTGAATGACAACCACCCCACAATAAGGGTATGTGCAATCTGTTTGCATAAAAACACTTGATTGTAATCAACTTCCCGCGCCAAGTAAGCTTGCTTATTAAAAAAACACCGAACTAAATTGACAAAGCATAATGATGAAGAAGGAAACACATTAAGGAAAAATACAATAAGGGAAATCTAATCTAAATGGAATATTGCCTTATTATAAACACCAATAAGGCTTATTTATAGTAGGGCTTCACCTAATCCCGTTGAAGTAATCGGGTAATCGTGGTTCATTAAGTGCCTCTAGCTGGCAAGCGCCGATCAAGTATATGAGTGACAATATACGGTCCCAACCAATGCACCTTAAGCTTTCCTGGGTGGCACAGAAACTTTGAATCATAAAGAAGTACCATCTGCCTAACCTCAAGCTTCTTTTCCTTGATGTGCCTGTCGTGTCATGCCTTTTGCCTGGATTTTTCTTGCTTTTGAATCCATCATGTTATGGCACGCCTCTCATCTAATCGTATCAGCTTATCAATTCTTTCTTCCAATGCTTTCTCATCAGCTAGACCTCCCGTGCACGCAATACACAAAGAAGGTAACATGAATTCGATGGGAATAATTGCTTTTGTGTCATACACCAACTTTGCTTTATTCAATCTTTTTGTAGGTTGTTCTATATGCCCAAAGCACAATAGAAACTTTATCATCCTATTCTTTCCTTCCAACATCACAAATATTTGTCAAATTCTAGCTCAATATCTTGTTGAAAGCTTCAAATGATCCTATTTACCTAAGGGTAATAAGGTGTTGTCTTGTGGTGCACGACCATAAATTCATCCAATAATATCTTGATTTTCATGTTCAGGATATGAGTTCCCCTATAACTTGTCAAACTCGAAGGACATCCATACTTGGTAAGAATATTTTCCCACAAGAACCTTGTTATTGTAGCCTATGTACAATCCTTTGTAGGTGTTGTTTTTCCCACCTTGTTGATAATCTATACAAGTGATGATATAATACGATCCAGTTCTACGCGTGGCTAGGGAAATAGGACCCACAAAGTCTATTGCCCATTTTTCGAAAGGCTCTACACTAGTAATATGCCTCAAAGGCATTTCATCTCTCTACCCAATTTTTCTAAGGTGCTAACAGTGATTACATGCCTTACTATACTCCTTGCAATCCTTGTACAAGGTTTCCCACCATAAACCAGCTAGTAGAATCTTGTGCACGGTAGCGTCCTTGCATAGTTTCCACCTACAATACCACCATGAGCCTCTTCCATGATTATCATGTGCTCATGCTCCAGTACACACCAACGCAATAGTTCATCTTGGCCTAGTTTGTATAAGTCACCACTGATCAACATGAAAGTTGTGGTGCAAATTGCAAGTGATTTATATTCTAAGCCTTTCATTCCTTCCGCACCATACCTATGTGTAAAAAGACAACAATATCCTCTAATTCTAAGGGAACATGGTTTAACCTGTATAAATGTGCATCTGACATTGTATCTTCAATACTCTATGCATCCTCTCCTGATTGAATCCTTAATAAGTGGTCTGGGCCAGAATTACTTTTACCTAGCTTTACCACAACTGTAAAGTCAAACTCTTGGAATAATAGAACCCATCGACATATGCGCCCCTATAAAATTGGCTTATTTACTAATTATTTCAATGCCATGTGATATGTATAAGACACAAAAGGCGTTGCTAGGAAGTACTGTCTGAACTTATGTAGGACATAGATCATTGACAAAGCTTCATGCTCCATAGTTGTATAATTCTGTTATGCAGGAGTCAAATTTCTACTAGCAAAACAGATAGGATGATCTACAATACCTTCTCCATGCTGAGCTAGAATTACGCTAATGGCCATGCTAGAGGCATCCACATGTACATGAAAAGGTAGATTCCATGAAGGAAAACATAAAATAGGTGCCATAGTAGGCCTTTCCTTTATCACTTTGAATGCACGTTGTTATGGTTCTCCCTAATAGAACTTCCCTTTACCTTTTAATAACTCCTCCAAGGGAAAAAAAATCTTAGCATATCCTTTGATAAATTTTTCGTAATACCTGTGTGGCCCAAGAATCGAGCACCTCACTCACCGAATGGTGGGTTCCTCTAATCCTAAAATGACTGCAACCTTAGATGGATCTACTAACAAACCCTCCTTATAGATGATATGCCCTAGCAAAGTTCTAAAAGGTGTAGCAAATAAACACTTATTTATATTTAAAGAAATGCTTAACTATCTCGTACCTATCAAACATTAACCATAAATTGTCACAATGATCCTTGATAAGCCCATACATGGTCCAATCATCCAAGTAAACCTACAAGAATTTGTGAATAAAATCCTAGAATGCTTGAACCACAATGCACAAAAATACTGTAGGTGCATTCTTCAATCCAAAGGGCATCACTATGTATGCAAAACTTCCCCATTTAGTGGTGAAATTTGTCTTCTCTTGATCCTCCTTAGCAATTCTTACTTGATGATACCCAGAGAATCCATCTGTAAAAGAGTAAATTTTGTGCCCTGCAATGCCTTCCAATATTTCCTTAGTGAATGGTGTAGGAAAGGATCAATCACACATGTAACATTCAACTCCCTGTAGTCCACACAAATCATGATTCTTCCATATTTATTTATGTTGATTACCATATGGCTAACCCACACTGATTCCTATATGGGCTCAATAATGTCAGATTCCAACATCTTGTCAATTTCTTCTTTAACTTTTACATGCAGGTTACGGTTCATCCTATAAGGTCTCTTCCTAACCGGGCGCACACCTTCCTTAAACTTACTTTTCATCTTGCCGAAAGATTCATGCGACCCTTTTAACTCATGGTAGACCCTAGGAAAAAGTCCGGAAATCATGTAGCAACTTAATTATCTTAGTCACTTCAAATTCAGCCAATAATCTTCAATGATGACCTCCTTAGGTTCGACATTCATGTCAATGATCACTTTCTTTGTATTCATAGGTTCATGGTAGATGCACGCCTTCTCATCTACATTGGTTAAGACCTCATGCATGCCCTTTGAATGATCTATATCTAAGTTTTCCACTTCTTCATCATCCACCATATAAACCATCTTTCCCTTATCCTTCTCTAGGTAAGCATGCTCAAGTCTGTTTTACATCTATCTCATCTACTTCACAAAACACGCTTCTAGGTTTGACTCACCAAATAATTCTTGAATGAGTTTTTAGCCTTTGCACTATCTCCCATAGTCAATCGCTTCATAACCTATAATGCCTCTTTCATCGGAGGTTTAGTGGAGAAGTAGTCAAAAGTCTAGATCATTCCTGTAGTCAAGTCTTGCCAATTTCTAGTCTCCTTATGCAGCTCCGCATAAACATACCAAGCATTTGTATAGCCTCGCAAGGCAAAATAAAGTTTGTATACCCAAAATGAAGGTGGTAAATATTCCTACCCCTCTATCTAGATTCTCTCACACTATTGAACGTGGTGCTAAAAAGGATTATTACCATAATATTAATAGATTTGAGTAGGTGCATTACTCCCGAGAAACCGAGCCGATAGATCAATTCTCACTTCTCTCCATTCTATGAGATTATCCCTATAAACACCCACCGGCTCAATGTTGTCCCACGTAGGGTATACACTAACATATTCCTTTTTTCCACGTGATCCTTCCCATGTACTTCCATGGCTCATAAGAATACCTTAGGGTTTCCTTGCCGATGTACGGGGTATTGTGTTGTTGCCTAACACAAGGTGGCCTCGCTTATACACGTAGTTACGCTTCTTACTTCACACCCAACCATCTCGTAAGTGCCATGTGCCCAATTATCATAGAAAATACTTGTAGTATCATTGATGGGCTATGCATCATACCACTAGAGAATTCCTTCCTTAGATGGCTCAAGTGCTTCTGGATCTCAATTGGTGCGTACATAAATTTGGTTTAGGTCTTCTTCACTTAATGACTCAACATAAGGTATATATTTCCCATTTGTCAAAGGGATAATAAATCGTTCTTCCTTGTTCTCAAAACTGATATATCCTTTATTGAACCATATATTAGCATTATTTACATAGCACTAAGGAAGCCCAAGTAGAGTGGGAAGTTGTCTGCTTCTATAAGCACTAAGATCTCAAATTACCTAGTGAACTTTCCCCAAAGATAGTAATAGATGCATCCTTCAATACTCCAATTGGTGTGGCCCTAGTTTGATTTTCCATATAAAACACATTGGAAGATGGTTGTAATGGAGGTGCCCATCGAACCCATGCATCTAAGGTAAGCATATTGACTTACATGCTTGTGTCAATTAAAATATTGCTTAAAATCCATCCTTCCATAGAAAAATCCGAGTGATCTCCTTGTCGTAATCCAATCTATGGGGAGGGAGATGATCATGTAAAATCTATCATCTATTCTCAATACTAGCACATGGAGTGTTTCCTTTCACTAACTCCCTAGTAATGGAATAATGTTCTCCTGATGAAACATTTTTCATACTTCCTTCAGATCATCAACATCCGACTAGAAAGTCTCAGTTGCATTCTTTTGTTCCAACTTTTCGACTATTCCTTTAAACATTGTATTTCACCATGCAAATTTCTAAGCACCTCCATGGTTTCCTAATAAACCTCCTTATGATGTGTAGGGTATGGATATTTTTCATGTAAAACCTCCTCCTTAGTGATGTTAGGCTTCTGTTGCAACACTTCTCTAGTGCATGCAGACTCAACATGTGTAGTAATCTTCATAGGTACTACTGCAAGATCCGTTTCTAACTTTGGCATCCATTGGTTTTCCATAGCGGGTTGTATTCTAACCATCCCTGTGCCCTTTTTATCCTATTTTTCCTTCTTACTCAGATGTTCATATAAGTCTGGGAACTCTACATAGTTATGATTCTTGCCACAAAAAGAAAAACTAATGTTCTAAGGACATTTGCGCCTATAATGGTCAGGGGATCCACATGTATAACATGTTCCACGAGGAAACTCACTTCGTCCACCGTCGCGGCCTCAACCTCTCGAATCCACCATGGTATCCTCAACTCCTATTATGACCTCCCTTAAATCGCCATTCATTTTGATCATAACACCCTTGAGTGTGATCATGATCATGTCGCTCACCTTTATCCTTATAGTTATTTGATACCCCCTCGTCAAATACGGCAATATCTATGACATCGTGGATTTGATCAATCAACCTGTAATCTTCTGTATTGTGAGTCATGGACCGTAAAATTTTATAGTAGCAAGACATGTTCTTTCTTACCGCACGTTATAATAATGGACAATGATTTACATCATGGTCCAAATGACATATCTCACATTCCAATAACAAGGAGTGTACCGATCTCGCAAGGAAAATTATCTTTAGTATGCCACTCTACTTCACAATCTATGCACCAAATTCTATTGGATGTCTCATGTGTTGTATTGGCTGATACTTTCTCCAACTACTTTGCCATTGTTGTAATATGAGCTTCCAAGAATGGGCTCACTCTAGTCTTTATACTCCCGAGTGCCTCAGTGTGCAAATCTTCTTCAAGTGCCTCACGCGGGTCTGTATAAGTCTTATGTGAGAGCGCCCTCCTAAAAGGCATAATCAGGCCTCGACAAACCATTGTACATGGTGACTTGCATGGATATCATATGATAGTTTAGACAAGAGTGTTTTGAAATGAGCATCATATTATTGGACACTCTCAGTAGTGCCCTACTTGATATCCTTTAGTGCACTTATACTTTTCTACTCAAACTCAGGGATATAAAATTCTTTAATGAAAGCATCCCGTAATACTATATAATCCACACAATTCTGATCAAGGTCAAACTTTCTGTACCAACTATGCACACATCCTTGCAACGTAGCTATAAACTAAGCGGCCATGTGCTCTGAAGCTATAATTCCTTTCACGTGCCACAATATCTCACACATATGAACATGTTTAGCAACATATTCTCTTCCCTATATACTGGGATACAAAGTGACATCTCCATGTAAATATTCTGGGGCTGGTGAAGACCATGCCCACTAGATCGAGAACTTCTGTGTTACCTCTACCTCCAGATCCACCAAATCTACCAGATCTCAAGTTACATGTTCCTCCCGATCCTCCACCAGTAGCAGGAATTGAAATTGAGGATGCATCGCTTTGTGTCCCAATAGTTGTGCCAAATCGAACTCCTACGATGCCGCAACGTTGTGCTACTCCCCATGCGAGTCCAAATTTCTACACGCCTGTGTTCTGTGCCGATGACGCGCCTAAATAAAGTTCCTCCAACTAGTCCTCCAAATAATAGGGAAGATGTCTACCTGGCCATAAATGTATCTTATATTCGATTCACTCCCAATTTTTTTGATAATTCAACTCTAGCTCTTGCTAATCTATTACCCAAACTAGCTTATCGACTACTCTGGTTGCACTAGAAATTGGAAGACCAAGTGCAAGGGCTAGGTTTCCAGGTAGATTCAGATGTGCACCCACGGCCCAATTTGTCTCTATTGGAACACTCTCATACGAGATTGATGAGGGTTCCCGTCATGCTTACGCAAATGGGGAGTTCCAAATGCTCTAGCTCTATGTACTCTACACGAGCTTCAAATCCTTCATGATCCATCTCTCTCCTCAATGCCATCTGTTCTACAATTTCACGCTACTTTTCTAAATCCCTCTTGCATGCCTCATTAAACTAAAATTTCCTTTCTTCTCTTTGCCTCTCTCGCCACTAGGTTCGCCATCCTTCACCACACGATCTCGCCCCGCACATGGTGGGGTTTATCTAGCCATCGACTTCTCTTCCAAATTCGGGGTTACCAGCAATATTTTGATCATCAGTGGAATTCCTTGTAGATAGGTTCCCCTTGGATAATGTAAAAACTTGAACTCATCTACCTCCAGGACAAGAGTAAGTGGAGATTGAGTACTAAAAATATAGCTATTTAGAACACCATGAAACCAAGTATCCACAAAGTGCGTGTCCAAATCAAATCAGCATCATAGAAGGCCTGAAATTCTTCTTGCATCCAAACAAGTGTGTGAAACCTCTCATTCCTTTTAGACACGTAAGTAACCAGCCACTCGTATAGCTCTATTGGGAAGATAACAAAGAAGCTCTCATATAAGCAGTCATACAAATTCTCGCTTCACCCACGTGCGTAAGGCCAAACTCGAGATCCAATGATGAATCTCCTACCTTACTCTTCTTCCAAATCTATTATCCACTCCTCAACACTTTCCAAGGTCAACTGTACGTCTTCATCATGCAACATTTTGAAAACAACTGAAAAAGAGGTCCCAGCAATGGAACCAATGATACAACCTAGAATTTACTATGGATAACCTAGGCATGTTGGTACATCACTTAGCATGAGCTGAGCACTCACCTGAAGCATGAAAAGGCACCAGGTGCCTCTTTAGAGTTGCTTGAACAAAATGTTAGCATGATGGTGTATATAGGTATCCAATTTTGTTACCAATAGTAAACAACACACAATGCATAAACTAGATCTAGCTCTTAGAATATATATAGAATAAACTAAATAATGACTATAACAAGAATTACCATGCAAGAACCAGATTTAGTCATGTTCAACACCATTATCTAGCCAATTTGATCCATTGTATTAAATATTGTAAAACACATAAGCTTCATACATTACATAAGTATCTCCATGTACGACAAAACCAACAACATAATAGCCAAATCATGTAAATCAATACATATATATAGAGAGAGGGTGGGGACTTTCCCTTCATTGCCCATGCACTTCTCAAAATAGGTCACATGCTAATAATAGCCACATTCCTTTACAATAGGATGCACAACATGCAAGTTCTATAACAATATACTTCTTATAGTTAACTCTGAGTAGAAATCCTATTATTAGCTTAAACTATGCATGGCGCTCACTATCGGTTATTTCAAAATACACAATAGAATTCCTATAGTTAACTCTGAGTAGAAATCCTATTATTAGCTTAAACTATGCATGGCGGTCAGCTATCACTTATTCCCAAAATACCATTGCGTGGACTACAAGTATTCATGTCTTTGTGTGCTCAAAGACGCTATCTCCCGTAATAACCCTTATCCACAAAACAACCAAGTCCTAAATCGAGTGTTCTCGCGCACACTTGTTCTCGCTATTCTTCGTGCCCTCAAATGCACCTTGTTCCCATGTGTGCATCATTTATGTGCCTTCACCTTAGAGCAATATGTTATCTTCTCAACAAAAATTTCCCCCGAATTTGCAATCTTGATTCAATTAAAATAGTATGCATGTATAATGAAACAAATAATTAAACTAAACTGATAAATCTAAGTACATTAGCTCTTTTATACAAGAGAAATTCTAGTCTCTTTAGGAGAGAACTAGTTATTCATAATGACTAACATCTATTCAACTCGAGTGTTGGATCAAACAATTGCTATTTGTTTTAAGGAGTACATTTATGGAAGGAAGCATCCTTGAAGTATTTGGATTTGAATCAATAGTGACAACTGCAGAGGAGGTCCGTGATTGAATCCTTTGAGGGAGTCAATAAGTGCTAGAATATTCTTCATATCTTTGATTGATTGAAGGGAATTGCGGTGATAGTAAATCTCTAGGTGTTGGTCGCATCCCATCTCCTAGTGACTAGACCTCAAAATCAGCTTGAATATAGGTTGAGTTAATGGTGCACATTTCCTATTCATGATGTGGTGTTGCCAGCTATATTACCAGTAGTTCAAGATATTTTTATGCTTGTGTGAATCCCTCATTTCAAGGAATTCAAAATTGATGGTCTGGATGAGCTCGTTGTTGTCTTGTGAGTCCTCTATTAATGTGGAGGTGAGTTCTGCGCCAAGGCAAGTCCTGTGCCAACGTGCTAATTGATTTTTAGAACGGTGCATAAATTGAGTCATGTGCTATTTCCATTCTACTCCTGTGATAACTCATCATATATTTTCCAAAGGTACTGTTAAAGCTTATAAAAAGATCAATTTAAGCCATTTTTGAGGAAGAATTAACAAGATAGAAATAACAAACATATGCATAATAATTCCCTTAAAAAAAACAGTAAAATATTAAGTATAAGCAATTAAAATTATACATCGTGCAATATGATATCAAAATGGTATGAGGCTTAACATGGTTTAAACATAACAAAATGGGGTTCATCACTTCCTCGAACTAAAGGTTTAGTAGGTCCTCCTGCTACCTATTGTTCAATTGTTCTACAATCCTTAAACAATTATATTCATTGGAAAAAGTCTGCCAAGTTTCATCCAATGTGGTGTTACAAAATCCAAAGAACTCAATAACATTATCTCTCCAAGTCTTGTAACTACCCTCAGGCTGATCATCTATTGAATCCCATCTCGGTACTAGTGCAATGACTAGCGGGGCCCTGTACTACATACCAATCCATTTTTCCTTTAGCTCCAGAATAATCTTGTAGAAGTATTTAGCTCTTTTTAAGGACCATCAGAGGTTGGTTTGTGAAATAACCTCCTTCTTCTTCTTATACAACTCTCTAAGAAGCTTATATCAGACGACAAGTGAGGAAGTTGACATTGAATGTTGGAATAACCTGCTCTCTGAAATTTTTGACACAATTTTTAAGTATATCTCGTGTATCTGTCTACTAAACATAGATAATACACTTGTGACCTGAACCTATTGAAGAACCGAATTGGGGAAGGTAAATCATGCCTCATCAAGAGGCCTATTGTAGCTTCTAATTGCACAAATTTTTCCCTTTGATCCCTCCATTCACCTTGGAGCTAGAGAGTAGAGATGAAGGCCCTTAACTAAACTTCTCCCACATAAAAATTAATTGGAATTTTGATTTTCTCAGGGAGAAGAAATTTGTGAACATAAAATTCACACAAAAATTCTTCTCAACATCATTTCTTGTTGTATATGCACCTACAAATTATTTATCATCATCAAACTCTATGTCTTGCATGGCACAAGCCCTAGATATTTACCATTTGAAAAACTACTCTTTTATAAATAATGCATAAAAATTTGAAGGGGGTCTCGTAAGAAAGAACCTGGTCATAGAGACGACTAACTATAACCACATTTTCTTTTAACAATTTATTTTCTTCTTTCAATTTTTTTCTCCTTAGAAACTACCCTGAGTCTATAACATTCATCCATCCACTTGACCATTCCTTTTAAAACAACAATTTGAGGAAAGACAAAATTAGTTTGAGTAGCATGCTCTTCCATGGTCACAGGCTCTTGTTCTTCTCTATTTTCCTACAAAAATCAAGAGATGTGTCAGTTCCTCTATTATGTCCTGAAGGGATTGTATTTGTTTTTCTCGTTCCTCTAGGGCCTTCTGTAGCTGAATAGTTGCCTCTTCATGTTGTGCTACAATATGTTTGTAATCATTGAATCTATTGATTCTTAGTAGTTTCTAGTTGGAAGAAATTGTCTCCCTTAGCCTTAATAAGTATCTAAAGATGGTTGATTCTCTCTTAAGCCAATTGTATCTCAAGCTCGAATTTAGACAAAGAAAAAACTTTAGGAATCATTTTATTGTAATAAGGGGAGAACTAGGTTCTCCCTATACCATAAGTGCCTTCCATTTGTCCTTAACAGGTGACTCTTTAATTGTGAGCGAGGAATGCTCAATTCCTTGTTCTATATCAGGAATAGATGGGGATGCGATTTATGAGGAGATACAAGTGGGATTTTAACCAGGGTTTACATTATTTCGGTTGCCTCTTGTTCCTCTTGGGAAGGTGGATTGTTAATTGGTGTTTCACAAAGAGTAGGTGTAGGCCTAGAAGTTCTAAGATGCTTTTTAGGTCTCTCAAAGGTAGATGGTGCTTGCTCCACAATGATCTCGAGATTAAAGGCACATTGCTTTTGAAAATTCAGCCATTTCTTCGTTCCATGCTTCTTTTTAACAAATTGATTCTTATATATCGATGAATTAAACCTTGGAAATTTAAATATGAGGCACCCCATCAAAAAATTTCGTAGCAAAACAAATGGAATCATATAAAAATTAAGGTAAATTGATCTTATACTAGGGCTTACTTTGACCATGTCGGAGATGGATTAACATTCTTAGTACAAGTCCCAACAGAATTTCATATTGCCCTTCACATGTAAAGTACTTAATCAACCATTTGGCCACTTCTGCCCAAGGTTCAAGAAGGGTTATTATTTTGACACCTTTAACTTTACCCTTGTTATCTATGACCAATTGTAGTTTCTCCTTCTTTCCAACTGAAAATATCTTAATTACCTTAGCATACATTGTTCTATCACTTATTGCTAACCTGTCATCATGTATGCCTAAAATATGACTAATGATAGTTGGAGTAAAGGGAATTTTATTACCTTGAACTGTAGAGTGTCCTTCCTCCATATTTATTGTGAATTCCTCAATCATTACTACATTGAATTCCTCATAAGCCAAAGTAGAAAGTCTAACCATTCCACGTTTTCAAATATTTCGATTGACTTTGCATCGGCTAAAAGTTCCACAGAACTTGTTGGTTCATGTCACAATCAAGGCCCCATGTCTGAATTTGAACAAATAGGAAAAGGAGAAAGGGGGCAGGACTAACAGTGCAAAGTTTGTAGAGTTGTGGGTGAGTGCAAGAGCGCCCGATGGCGCAAGAGTGAGGTCCAATTTAGAAAGTAGCAATGGAGCAGAAATGGTATGTAATGAATATAACTGAATTGGGAAAGATATGATGGAATCCCAAGGTGATGATGGAATTGATTGGGCACATGTGAGGATTATGGAGGCAGTGAATTATGGATTTGGTTGGGATTTTTGAAGCATGCAGAGTGATTGGAAATGGTGGGAACAATCAATTTGCATGATGCCTAATAATTAATGGCTCATAAATTAAAACTTTCCTATATTCAAGAAGTGAATTAATTACGCATACCTTGTTAAATGAACTTGTCACATCCTCGCCATGATTTCCATATTGGTTTACTGCTCCATCCACACGTGGTCCTTCCTTTATTGCTTGTCGAATTCATGGGAGACAACTACCATTTCTAGTTTTCGGTCCATTAAGTTCATTTATTATGTGTGTGTGTGTATACATATACATATACATATATATGTATATATATATGTGTGTGTGTGTGTATATATATATATATATATACATATATATATACATAAGCATTGGCCGCCATCTCTCGATTTTTAATCATCTCCTCTTTATTCTAGAATAGACGGTAGCTCAGGTTTGAGTTGTGTTGGACAAAGAAACTTTTTCCACACAGTTCAAATTTGAATCTTCTTGAAGTTCCTTTTGGAACTCTTCTCTAGATGTTGGTTTATGGTATAGCCTCAGTCTGTGACCATTAACCAACATTACCCTCTTTTCTCCATCTATAAGAATCAGTTGAACAGTCCCATTGTCAAATACTTATGCAATTTAATATGGGCCCATCCATCGCATCTTGTAGCTTCCCTTTAAAGTCCTTCATCTGGTATGTTTCCACAAAATAACTAATTACTCCTGACATGAATTGTGGTCCTTGATCTGATGCAATGGATCTTGGTGCTCCAAACCTTTGCAAGATACACTCATACAAGAAATTTGTAACTTTCTCATCTCTTGCATGTGGCAGTGCTTACACCTCAGCCTATTTAGTAACATAGTCAATACAAACAAGGATGTATTCTTTTCTTTAGGAAGTTGGGTCCATTGGTCCAATGAAATCCAACCCCCACTTCTCAAATAGTTCCAAGACAACATGTGGTTGGAGTGACATTTCTAATGTAAAAGCTGGTTTCCCCATCCTTTGGAATTGATCACATCTCCATACATACTTTTTGACATCCTTAAACAAGAAATGCCAATAGTAACCAACTTCCAAGTATACATCAGTGACCCGCTCTTCTTCTTCTGAAGTGGTAAGTCTGGAAATAAAATTAGCTACCACATTGGATTTTCGTGGCTTGTCAATTATTTTAATATTAAACTCTTGCAGTAGTAATAACCACCTTATAATCCTGTCATGCACTAAAGGTTTGTTCATTATATATTTGATAGCAGAGTGCTTAGTATGAACAATCACTTCATATCCTGTAATGTAGTGTCATAACTTGTTGGGTACATATATTATCGCGTAAATTCTATCTCGGTTGTTGTGTAGTTTCTTTCAACAGGGGAAAGGTCTTTGCTAATGTAGTAAATTACATGCATAGGATCTCCTTCATCTTGCTACCCAAGGACAACACCTCTTGCTTCATTGGAGACATATGTTTGTATATGGAAGGGGAGCTTCCAATTGGGACCTCTCAACACTGGTGTTCTTATCAGATTTTCTTTGATAGCATCAAAAGCTTGTTGACATGCTTCTATCCATTCAAATTCAGAATCCTTAGTTAAGAGAGAAAATAATGGAGAAGAAATTTTGATAAAATATGAGATAAACCTTCAATAGCAACTTGCATGACCAAGAAAGATTCTTAGCTCGGTCCGATTTGTGGGGGATGGAAGTTTTACAATGATACTAATTTTGTATGGATCTACCTTAATTCCCTCAATTGAGACATGATGGCCTAAAACTATACCTTATTCCATCATGAATAAGCATTTATCATGATTTAAAGATAATTGATGCTTTTCACATCGCGCAAGAACTTTATCCAATTTGTTGACTGCCTCTTGGAATGTTGCTCCATTAACAGTCAAATCATCCATGTAAATTTTTACACAACCATGGGTGAGATCTAAAAGATTGCTAGCATGGCTCTTTGAAAAGTGGCAGGAGCATTACATAACCCAAAAGGTAGTACTCTATAAGCAAATTTCCCCAAGGATAGGTGAAATTTGTTTTTTTTTTATCATCATGGGCCACTGTTATTTGTTTATATCCACTGAACCCATCAAGGAATGAAAAATACCTTTTTTCTGGATAAATTGTCTAAGACCTGATCAATAAAAGGTAATGGGAAATAGTTCCTATGAGTTGCCTCATTTGATTCCCTATAGTCCACACAATGTCTCCATTTTCCATTCTTTTTAGGTGCTATGACTAATGAAGAAATCCATTGACTGTCAAAGATTGGATAAATAAATCCTACATTTCAGAGTTTCTCAATCTTTATTTTCACAATATCTCTTAGAACAGGGTTTATCCTTCTTTGAGGTTGCCTGACTGGTCTAGAATTAGTGGTATAGATGTGGTGTGTACAAATACGGGGATGAATACCCTTCATGTCACTATATTCACAAGCAAAGGCATGGGGATGAGAGCATAAGAGTGTAAATAACTTCTTCTCCTCTTGATCAGTCAACCTATTATTAATTGTCAATGTATTTCCTAGGAGAATAGGTAATTGTTTGGTATCGGGACAGTAAAAATATACAACATGATATTATCTTAACATTACATTTAATTAACACATGTGTGGTAGCAACCTGTGAACAACAATTATGTTTTAAAAGATGGATTCTATCATATCTATATTTCTCACAAAAGGACATATAATGGGCTTGTTTCTTCATTCATGAAAGAATCCCTTATTTTTGTAAGTTGTGGCACAAGACTAGGGCAAGACCTAACACATGAATTGGGCACAAGACTCAAATTGAATCTAGCACAAGATTCAGGCATACAACTTATACTATGCCCAAAATAAGGCTCATGGTAACTATATTGAATTTGGTCTAAGTGTTCTTGAATTACGACCATGGAAAGAGAAGAGATGATGTCGTGTGAATCATCAAAATCATATTTAGACCATTGTTTGTTATCTGTGGCAAATGGTTTAGCAACAGGATATAATGACAATTTATTTGAATCTTGACCATTAGTGATCACCATATTCCTTGTTCTACAATCAATAAGGGTGGCAACTATGGCTAACCAAGGCCATCCTAGGATTATAGGGTATCCAATATTTTTGTTCTTTGTTTTTATTATCATGAAATCTATCGCATAGTCCTAGGATTCAATAGTAATAGTGACATCTTCAATTATTCCCTTTGGTTTGTTCATAGACTGGTTTTCCATTTGTAAAACTATAGATGTGGACTGAGGTTCAGGTAGAGATAACATGGACAGAGTATATATTGTCATAACGTTGATGGCAGCTCCTAGATCAATCAGAATGTTAGGAATCTAGACATCTCTTATGCAGAATGTTACAATAGGGCTTCCAGGGTCTCCATATTTAGGAGGGGGATTATTTCCTTCCAAAATACTAGCAATTTTCCCATCAACATGGATGGTTTTAGGTTGGTTCTTCCTTCTTCCTGGAGCCTTGAAACAAAGCTCTTTAATTTTTTTGTTTAACTCAGGGATTTCCTTAAGAGCCTACAATAGGGGAATGCCAATACTCAACTTCCTCAATCCTTGAATTAATTTTGACTCTAGTTTTTAGAAGCGTAGTACTTGGTTTATCAAAGAGCCTATATGGAAAGGGAATGCCATTGTTTGGTTAAGGAGTTTATTCAATGTAACTAGGCTACGTTTCTTCTTGTTTTTCTCTGTTTCTTTGATTTTTTTCTATCACAGGAGAGGAAGGTTTTGAAGTAACCTTCCTGAAACACAACAAGATATTACTACAATCCACCAAGTTCACTGTGGGATATTTTTTTGATTCCACAATATACGTTGGGTTACCCTGCCTCACATTTTTGGGATTTTCCATAGTTTGTGCAGGTATCTATGGTCAGGCGAGTTGATCCAGCTTGGGAAACATTAGTGGTTCCAATCAACATGGCTTATTGACCTTGAGATATTCTCTAATTATAATATTTTTTCCATACCCTTGAGGTGCATTCCACTGTTGTTGAAATTGAGGATTAAAGCGTTGATACAAAGTGGAATGTTTGGATGTGGAGCCCAAGGTAGTTGATAATAATTTGGTGGGGTATTCCACTTTGTGGGCTCCACCTTCTTTGTGAGAATTTTTGAACCCAAGGTGGAGGATATGACCATGGTGCATTCCATTGATTTGGGGCCCATTGTGATTTTTGGGTGTAGGGTTGATTTTGGTTGGACTAAAAATTTCCTCCTTGCCTCTAAGCCATATAGTTGAGCTCAGATTTATCTTGAGTGTTCTATTTTACATGATTCTTCAGCAAGGGAAGCAATCCACATTGGTCTGTGGCATACTTGAGTTCACAAAGAAGACATATTTTCATCTTATCGAAGGGTCAGTCCTTGAGTCCATGCTTTTCTCTACACCTTGGGC
This sequence comes from Taxus wallichiana var. yunnanensis, assembly GCA_018340775.1. Taxonomy (NCBI): domain Eukaryota; kingdom Viridiplantae; phylum Streptophyta; class Pinopsida; order Cupressales; family Taxaceae; genus Taxus; species Taxus wallichiana. The sequence goes on from CM031241.1 coordinate 104,468,455, forward strand.
AGTAATTGTAGACACCTAAATTTGGTATTTATGCCCTCATTTACCAGCGTGCACATATTTTAATTTAATCATCCTCCTCATTTAGTCAAATGCCCATCCGATATTTATTAATTAATTAAACAACATTAATTAATTAATCATTTAAATATTTTACGTGCCCAACTATCCCATCCATATTGATCCTATTAATTAATTAATACCATCATCCATTGCCCTAACCAAATTTCTAATTAGGATTTTTTTATCCTACATATAAATCACCTTACTTTTCTAGCTTTCATCCCATCTATTTTTATGCCCTAACCACCTTAGATTCATCCCCAAGTCATCTAATCCCGCCAATATGCTTTAAAGCATTCGACCAACTCTTTAAAATCATCAAACCCCGCCTTAAATCAAAAAGAAAGCCTGAAAGGGAAACTTTCCCCATGATTGGCGGTGACCACCAATCAGTTGTCATCAACCCTATAAGTATGTTTGATTTCTTTCCATTCCACATGCAATCACTTGACAATCAAGTAACCAAAGAGAAATCAGAGCTTCTTCATGACTTCCATAGCTTCTTGTAACAATCACAAACATCCCATCCATCATCAAACATGTTTTGCATCACTCACAATCTTCCTTCGTGAGCTTTCTTTCTTTTATAGCATTTTTATCAAGTATTCTATTAGATTATCTTTGCTTTCTTGCAGATTAACCTTTTACAGGTCCAGAGCAGCATCCAGCCATCACTCAACAACCTTTAGTTCTAGTCCTAGTGCTTATAGGTTGTCATAATCAGCTATTTCTTCTTGGCCTCATCCCAATCCTCGCTACTATCACCGCCAATCCCCTTAGTTGTCATCGATCGGGGTTCGTTTATCCAAAACCTATCTAAATCCTCCTTTCTATCATCCATCCTATCTCCTGCCCTTGGTTTTCTTTAGCGAGATCCTACTACAACAACTACATGTCCTCATCACTGCTTCTTATAACACTCACAAATACAAGAGCTGGAAAATGAGGATTTTTTTAAAAATAAAACAATATACACCGTTGTAATCAAACATATTTTATTAATCATATCCATTAAATCAGATTTGTTCATTTGATCTATCTCGACAACTTCGTGTAAGCCATGTGTGGTTGAGAAGGGTGCATCCAGATCTCCATGATCTCCCTTCATCACTACATCGAGTGACAATGCTTACTAGCATTACGGCCCAACCCTTTACAGGTTATGGGAACCATGTGAATGTCCTTAGGTCTACCCCAAAGCTGGTTTCCCAACTTCATCATCCGGTATCTAACCATTGTCTACCTCATGTTCAGTGTTTAACATTCCATGATCTGGTTACCGATAATTTTTGTTTAAGGATAGGTGATCAGATAATGCACAACCATCAATGCATTACTTTGGCCAAAGTTATCCGCCATGAAGGTTACAACTAAACTCAAGACAACACACTAGTCATATGAGTTTTAAGTCTTCCACCACCTCACAACTATCCCTTTCACAATTGTCTAGATCTTTTAGTTTACATTTACTTATTTACAAATTAGACTCATCTTGCAAGATTTCATTTCAAGATAGATGCCAAAGGCCAACTAGGTGCATTACGAGATAGGTACATCCGTTATGTTGAAATGTAACTATTTTAGCATCTCGCATGTTCACATCCCTTAATATGCCTAATGAATATTTCATCTATTTACCTTCTTATGAGATTACCAAAGAGATCTAAGTACATTTCTCGCACCATGGTTTTCCTTTAAATACATGTTCTCATCCTTTGCAATAATGCAAATCAAAATATTTATCATAATGTTTTCATTTTTATCCCATAAGTACAATAAGTTCATTTTGACAAATCTGCTAATATGATCCCACAACAACACTCAATAGCAACCTATTATTGCAGCACCTACATTTGAGAGTAGATAATAGGTTGGCTCTAGTTCATACTAGGCACTTAGGTTCCTATAGATACACTTCATGTTTTATCCAACTTAGTCATTAATGACACCACCTCTACAGACAATATTCTATTCCTTATTTCCATTTCATGTACTTCTTTGAACTCCCTTTCAAAACTTATTAATTTCAAGACATCATGCACCTGATTGTTAAAGATGAGTTCAATGGAAATAAAAAGTGACTTTAGTTCATTATTGATTAGATATTAGTTTAGGCATTTAAATACCTTCTTTTGGAGAATTGGGGACACGAAGTCTTCATTTTACCTCACTGCCCTAAATGCATTATTAAACCTTAACTTAAATTATAATTCCCAAATAAATTTGATGCTTAGGAATACTCTATTTCATTTTGTTCCTTGTTTATATTACTTTCCAAATTTACCTCTCATAACAAAATTAAGGACTGACCCAACCACTGCTCCCATTCTGGTTTCCATTTTATAGAGATAAAGCTATTATCTTATAAGTTACCCCTTTTAATTATGTTGTTAAACACATTTCACAACCATTCTTTTCCCATATTCATTTGAAAAGGATTTAGATTGATATCAAACATTTAGCATAATATTGCAACTTAGCCCATTCCAATTTCCTTTGTGATGAAGAACATTAAGAGGGACCTTAGATTTACTTTAATAAGGCATGACTAATATTTTAGGATCTTCCTACAATTTTTCCATATCTTTGACCACTTAGCATTCTTCCATTTACTCATATACAAATTTTACATTCATGGCAACTTATTATGTAAGAGATGTATTGCTGGTCTCGTAACTTTAATTAATTGAAACGCTAGGTAAATGAATGCATGATTCCCTATCTCAAGATCAAATTTAGTTATGGATTCACTAGTTACTCCATTTTAACTCAATTTTATGCATGCTAGCAGGACCTTATTTCTACCAAATTTCAACCCATTAAGGAAGCGGAAAGTCACCTAATATTAAGCACAACTTAGAAACTTATCCCTAATCCTATACATTCATTAGGAGGAGTATGAAATACCATAAGTCCTTGATGTACTAAAACCACATCTGATATTTTTTCATATATACAGTCACATAACTCAAATTGCATACATTCCACTTTCCAAAATTAATACCTTTTTCCATATTAGTAAACTTCTAGGTAGATGTACCTCTAGTATCATGACGGTATCCATTTAAAGTGAAGGATATTTAAATATATGATTCCTTAACTTTATACAATACATTGTTCACTTTCCCAAGACCCAAATTTGACGATTAATAACACTTAAATAATTCAGCTCGTTCATTAATATGTAACAATTATCGTCCACTTAAGGACTAATACCGATACAATCAGCCCAAGGCAAATAAATTCATTTGTATGTACAAATATACAAGGATCAAAGATCTGTAAGAATAACATCCATACTATGCCAATCTCCACTACCAAAGTGAGATGATCCAGTCAACTTTACTAAACATGTGACACTGTTTTGTTTGGGGTGTCAGTTCAAAGAACCGACAAGAAGTCAAACTACATGCCCTACTAAGTTTTTGATAAAGAAGAAGATTAAATCCTTGCACACACAACACCATCCAACAATGAATTAAACTAAAAACATTCCTAGGTAATCTTATTGTTTTACATTCCAGATCTATGCAGTTAAATGTTCATACCAAGAAATTCAATCATTTATTTTAAGCCCATAAAAAGACTAAGTACTAATTTCTGGAAAAATTTCGCCAGAGTTTCCCCTTGTATTTCTTACTTTTAAATTTTTCAGAATCATTAAAATCTAAATAAAATCACATAATGAAGTGAAAGCTACAAAATGAAAAGGCATGGATCAAGTGATCTAGCCCTCGAGTCATAGAATCTCGGGATAAAATAAAATAAAGGAACTACTAATATTAAAATAAAGCCTTACCCAGCTGAGTTTCAGCTTTGCATTTTATTTTAATATCATAATCCACAATGTTTCCCTGCATAAGGATTATTTGCATCTATAATATAAACAAAAGGCTGCAATTTTCGTTTCTTTCTTTTTCATAGAACAAGTTAGTATGCAGACCTTGCATAATATAACCAAAAGACAATATATATTCAACGAAATTCTCTTCAAACAATGAAAACCAACAACCTACTTTCTCTGCTATGGAAAAACAACTAAGCCATGCCATCTTATTAGAAATGTGCCATTCGTAACAACCATGAATATCCATGAAAACAAAATAATACCCAGCTGAGTTTTCACAAAATACTAGCAACCCATTAGCTGAATGTCTTTCAAATCAGCAATACAATCTGAGATAATGAACTGAATGCAAAGACTTAGCCAATCGAGTTTGGGTGAGGAAGTAGATCTCATTTTTCTTACTGTAAGATCTCATAAGGGAAAGGCCAAGCAATCCACAACCATTCTTTTCAAAGGTAACAAATTTAACAATTGGTTCTTTAATATTTCCCAACACCCAACATGGCCAACAACTTATATTGAAATTAATAATGGACATAATAATAGAAAACCCCCAATAGCCGATTTGCACATTCCATTACATAACCCATAGCTGCAAATCATTTTGATTCAGAGAAAAAGCTATTTGCACATTAACTGAAGAACCCATAGCTCTAAAAACGTTGTTTTATAGAGAAAATTTGATTTTCACAGTTAACTGAAGAACCCATAACAACAAAAATGTTTTCTACAGAGAAAAATTCAATTTTCATAAGTTAACTAAAGAACCCATAACAACAAAAACGTTTTCATACTAAGAAAAATCAATTTTCACAGTTACTAAAGAACCCATAATAGCAAAAATGTTTTCTATAGAGAAAAATCAATTTTCTCATTCAACTGAATAACCCATATCAGCAAATCATTTAAAAACAAAGATTTCAAGCTCGAGAGAATGATTTCAATGATTGTTTTCCAAAACTAGAGGAGTATGCAAAACCCACAAGGCATATTAATATTTTTATCAAACAAAACAAGGAGAACAACAAAATAACCCTTACTTGGTGAAATCGATTCCCTGAAGATCAATTTGCCTCCAAGAAGCAACGTCCAATTACCATAAGAAGCAAAACAAATCTGGTCAAAGCTTCCCAAAACTAGAGTTGTCTCTCCAAGTCGACTACATGCAAAACTCCACACAAAAACTCCCTCTTTTCTCATTGTCTTCTCCTTTCCCAAAAAAACCTAAGTTACATATCTCAATGTGGGTGGAGATTTGTTTAAAATGAATTTTCTTTTCATTTATTAAAGTTAGTCTCCCTCATCCACGTGAATATCCACTAAAGTGGATAAATTTGATTTATTAACTTTAGACCATATTTTTTAATTCCATTATAAATTGAATTAACTTTAGACCATACTTTTTTAATGTCATTACCATCATGAGCTCTATATCAAGTTAAATATATAAATTGAATATGCAAGCCTTCACGGTGTTAAATCACCATGTTCAATTTTTGTCGTCAAAACCGTAGAATCAAACATTACCTATCGATTCTATGGGTGTGATGATTTTCCCCCAATGTTCCAAGGATGACAATAATAAAATAGGCCGTAATGAAACTTACTGCGCTAAATAATACCAATAGGTGGTATTTAAGTATTGTCTACCATATTAATATTTAATTAATCAAATAACATCACTTTTTTTTATTTATTGGATTAATTAAATTGCCACAAGGAAAAGTTTAAAAATAGTGGGATGTTACACTTCCAAATTTCTTTCAGACCTTGCAGGTTTGCATACTTCATCTACAACTGCAGATCCATCCTCCCAGGTCATCGTCGACCTACTCGCGTACAATCTGGGTTGTCTTCAACTCATACTAGGTAACCTTTATCTTGCATTTATTGTCATATAAATAGATTCAGGTCAATTTCTGTCTTTTTTTTGATTCGGTACTACTTATGTTTTTGCATGTACTTTATTTATTTCATCCTTTTCTAAAGAAATAGGGGTTAACATCCGCATAAGGAAGATAATTGCTTCTTGGAACCAATATTTTTGGGCAACTCCCACATCTACTTATCTAATTTGATCTATTTCAGTTTTGTAGATCTTGTGGAAACAACAATTCATCATTCAACACCCATATCAAGCATCAAATATCCGAGGTAACATAAGCCCTCTATCATTTCTAAGTTGCTATTTTATTTAGTAGATAGTGCATTCATTTGATAACGAAAGATAAATTTGGACAACATTCCTGGCATGCCAGTGGGACCACCCTTTTGGTGATCCCTTTCTTTTCTATATATTGTTTTTCTTGTGTTCCACTAACATTGTAGCGTGAGGCCTTGCTCTATTTATTGTTTGTGGCTTGAATTGCTCATCATTCAAAAGTGCAGACAAATAGGAAAAGTTCTATTCAAGTATTCTTCTTTTCCTTATTTTCTCCTTTTGCATCATACCTTCACTTCTTGTCTATGTACTCATCAAACTTAACATTTCATTTTGGGCTTAAAAGGAACCTTTCCTTTTGCATCCTACTTTCTCATATAGTTTAAGCAGGGGGTTCAATATTTTGTATCACACACAACCTAGCACTTCATGAATTGATTAACACATTAAAACATTCCTTTCACCTAGTTCACTGATTGGGATTTGATCACCCAACAGGAGACCATTTCAGACATCTCCCAGCTACAACTTACCTGAGACCAAACATAGTTTTCCATCTCCTAGGTCCTTCCACATCCATCCTCTTCAAACTTTCTTAATCAGAACATAAAAAATGAATTATTTTCTTTCTTTCTTGTTTAAAAATGGAACCAAAATTTTCCTCGAGTAGTTCTCAGCATTCCTCTGTGATCCCATCCAGCCACCGCTACTTCTAGGGCTTCCTCTAGCCCTATCTATGACTATCTTCACCGTAGACCTCCTGTTTCTCACCCATATCGATCCAGTAGACCATGCTCCACCCTTGTTACCTTATGCATCATCCCCTTTATCTCCATCACCCTATACTCCATTGCCTTATATCTCATCACATTTATCCCTATCATCTTCAATCTCATCCCCATGCACCGTTCCAAATTCTCCTTACCATATTTATCCCCATTACCTCATTCCCTTCTCGGGGTCATCTCAAATCACCATACCCACTTAACTTATGGATATTCCTCACGAGAACCCCATCTCGTGATTTTATTTTTGTATGTATCGGTTAGCAAATCCTACCCCATCCTATGACATCTCTCCTCCTGTCTCACCAAGGGATACCTCCGATGAGCCTGCCATATTAGATCTCCCCATTCTTGCCCCATCTCCATCATCTCATTATGACCCCACTTATCACCATGATCCTACATCCCCCAAGAAATCCAATCCCCATCACATGACATCTTTAGACAACCATTTCCCAATCCTCCACCAGCTAGTTCATCTTCTACATCACACCTATTTAACCCATTCTCAATCAATACCATACATCAAACACCTCTTTCCACACAATTTTTACCCATTTCCTCATCTACTTCCATCCTAAGTATTGTGCCCTTGGCCCCATCTAACATTGTTTCCACATCTATCACATCCACAGTCACCTTACCAACCTCCCTTACTTTTACTGCTTCTCTTACAACCGCATCTAGTCCTAATTTCACCACAATTATATCAGCCTTGGTTGCACCTATTGCCACATAAACATCCCTATCACACATTTCTTTGCTATGCCCGCATCATCTGATACTATGTCTACCCCGACATCTCTACCACTTATCTCATCACTTATGACCACCTTACTTACCTCATCCTCCACATCCACACCTGTTGTCATATCTGTCACACCTCCCCAATCCACTCATGTGCCTTTTGACACTCATGTATTTTCTACCCCTATCCTAGCTCATCCACCATCTTCCCCATCTCACATAGACATTATTAACTATATGATCCAAACACCCCTCTTTATATCCACACCTACTCCTACTAGTGATCCCACATCTACTCTATCTACTGCATTGGATTATGTTATTTCATCCACATCTCTTCCACCTTTTCCCACCCTACCATCCTTAGAACCCATACCGGTTCCTCTTTTTATGCTCTTTCCCACTCCTACCTGCATTGACTATCATGACCACATCCCCAATATCTCCCTCTTCCTCCACACCACCTTTGTCATTTAAATAATATTGGAAGGCATCCTCCACACCGCCTTCATCATTTGAACAATATTGGAAGGCACTTCAACTTGCAGTGGTTATAGGTGACCCTCCTGTCTCATCCACACAACCTAGACGTTCCCACATCTAGCCAATCTTTACCCTCCTTATAATCTGTCATGCGAAGCTACTTCCACCATCAGCCACCACGCCATCACTAGATCCCCCAGTAGATATTATTATCATCCTCACCAAGGGTACTCCTCAAAAATCAAAATCTAAATACCTTGGAATCCTTCCACAGAAGTCCCTTGAGCGTCCTCACAAGAAGATCGACATCCATCCTCTCAAGACCAAAACTACATCTTTGATCCTGGGGCCTCATCCTTATATCTTAGTACCCCCTCCTCCATCATGACCAATCAAACCATCCAAATCCAAACAATTTGATTCTCTCCTAGGGCCAACCCCTTCATAAAAAACACCTCTAATTATCCAACCATCCAAGCCTAAATCATCCACCACCACTTCTTCTTCCAGACCACCTAGACCTCGACCTAGTTCACCTTTACCTTCACCATCCACATCATCCTACAGGACTTTTTCTAGTGCTCATATCAAATAATATGTAGAGGTCCTCTAACATCTGCTTCATACTTCTACCATCACACTTCCACCTATCAAAGCCTTCAATCTGAACCATCTAAAGCCCTCATGGTTCAATTCTCATCGCATCTATGCTTATCATCCCACCCCGGACCACGACACTAAGCATTGTAAGACCCCCCAGACCATTTTCCACGATCTTATTGAGCAAGAGGACCTCCTTGACGAGTCCCCTTCACCATATACTTGTTCATCTATAACACATTTGATCCCTTTCACCGCATCTCCATCTGATCAGCCTCTTAACGAGGGTCCTCCCTTATTTATCGATACCATTCACCTTGATACACCATCTTCATGACATCCATATCCTTTGACATCCACTATCTTATCCACATCCCTTTCACTAGGGGAACATCTTTCCCCTAATATTATTGATCTTTTAACATCCTTCTTCTCATCTCTATTGATTCATCCTCCCGTGCTAGGGGGACTTCTCTCTAGGACTTATCTGTTCACAGACTAGTCCCTCTCCACATTTGACATCATCTTATCTCATCCACCTCGGTTCATCCGATCATAATTTTCATCCTTTCCTCCTATGACCACTTTTGTGGCCATATCTATGCCTCCCTTTGGAAGCACCATGGATTTAAACTGTCATCATAGCGTTGCCTATTTCGTAAATCTTTATTCAAACTTTTCTCATCTGGTCATGACACATCTTGATCATTGTTTTGATCCATCATGTAATCACATTTGTCTCTCTCTCTACGGGGACCATTCACTCATCTTAGATGCATACCTTCCGCTTCCTTGAGGGGTAACACATTCTATTATTTTCACTTGTCCCATCTTCCAAAATGAGATGTTAACCTCTTAAATTTATCGAACATCACTACTCTAGAAAGGAGCCAATGTATAAATTTTCCCCTAATTGGATTGGACCATATGGTAGATTGGAAGTGGAACCACTTAACACATTGCACTTGTGACCATTCTATTGTTAGAACATTTACAAATTTGCACTTAGTCCCATTCTCATATCATTCCTCCATCTTAGGCCTTTCCATTTCTCATCATGGTAATTGGGAACTATGTGGTCTTCCGTCACTTCCTAGATGTGACCTTAAATATGGGAACCATGACTCTCCCATTAATATTTTCCTTATGGATAGGCTATCCCATTTGGTGAGAAATTTGTGATCATCACATCCATCTCCATCTTATTCACCTATTGGAACCATGTAAAGGGTCCAGGGGTGTCTCTTGTGCACTCTTTGTCCCCTCGTAAGTGGTCTACTTAGCTAGTCCCAACTCTCGCCCATGTTAAAAAAAATCATGGATGCTCAAATCAAAATCAAAGGTATCAAAAACAGATTGATTCCTTGAAGGAAACTATTCATGTAATAAATAAATAAAAATCATGAAATCAAAATCAAAATAAAAAAGTAAATAGACCGATCCCTCGAAGGAAAGCTATCATTCATTCTTGCCATCTATATATTGTACAAAGTCGACCATACCCTCGAAGGATGGCTACTCCTTTTCATGGTATTGAAGGCTTCCCACATTGACCAACCTTATATTTTATTAACATCCTCTGAAATTTTCCTACATTGACCAACTTTCTCTTTCCCCTTCTCAAAGATGGGGCATTGTTTTAGGGAGCACCACTTTTAGAGAACCCTCTTTCCTCTATATAAGTTTCATCACAAACCCCTTTTGTCATTCAAAATTAGGTTTATGAGATCATCTCATCCATTTCTTCCTTATGATCTGTGAAATGACTAACTATCGTTGGTTATTTTCTAACATCTAGCTTTGGTCGCATGTGCCTTGCGTTACCTAGATCCCCTTTTTGTTTACCTCCAATGTAGTTGGAGGCATATTTCCTCGTCATAACATAATTTCATTCACACGTATGGGTCACTACTGTTACGAGACATATTTTACCTAAATCCATTTATCTTCCAACACATCTTTCTTCATCTTGATCACCTATATGTTATCTATCTATCTTACAACACATTCATCTAAAATTACATTTATCATTAATCACATTCATTCTTAATTTTTTTCCATCACATCTTACCCATATAAATTTTAATCATGATGATCAAATTTAAACACAAAAATTTAGTCCTAGTCATCACATCACACATCTATATCATCATCCATACACATACCAATTTAAAATAAACATCTGATCATACATTTTCTTTACCATCATCATCAAATATAAAAAAAAATATAATATAAAATCACCATCACATCTAATCTAAAAGCCATCATCACAACATATATTATAAAATCATCGAGATCAAATCAAATTCATCGCATCATATAATGAACACATGATAATCCACGACAAAATCATATATAATATATAATCAAAATAGTATCAATACATAATGGCCCTCTAGGGAACCGATATAGAGCCGAAATACTATCAAAATCTATAAACCGTGTGTCTAAAAGTCTCGATCCTCTCCACCAGGGATAGGTATAACACCTAAACCATGCGCACCATCACCTCCCTCTTGGACTCCCTCCTCCGCCTTACCGTGAGCTACACTTGTTTTACTCCTGACAACCCAAATCCACCTATCACCTACCTCCGGAGATGCTCTCGGTATCTCAATGTCTCGAGATATCTTGTGGATCACAATATCCTCATAATATTTGGCCTTGATGGCCAACGCTAGTTACCTATCCATCCCAATTATGCCAAAGGGTGCCATTTGTCCTACTAAACTCTGCGATGTTGCCTAAATACCGCTACCCAAATCAATCACTACTGAGTAGTAGCCAAATATCTAAAATTATCCTGTAGGCCTCCCTCTACCTACGATAGAGGTCTCTCTCCTAATTAACTCGGTCTCACTCCCGCATGAGTGCATCCCACTACTATAGAACCATGTCTCGCTCTACATGTGTCCTGGTCTCTCTTGAACCTCATCTAATCTAACTCAAACACAAGCGTTCCATGTCTACAACCTCTCATTCTACACCATCTCTACATCTTCCAGAGCCACCTCAACATCTACCTCCATCTCCTCAATCTCCTACTCTCCTCCCTCCTTGGTCACCTAAACCGCCCATGTTTTTATATGGAAATCGAAGTATCCTACTCCCATTCCCTATCCAAATCCTCTCTCCTATACAAAATTGGATCATGAAATAATGACTAAACAAATCCAAAATTTTATCATACCCTATCAAACTGAATGACCTCGATCATCTCTAGCCATATCCCCTACACCCATCTCATCCTCCTCATCCCCACTAGCTCCACATCCACACCCCGGGCTAAACAGAAAAATCCCGATATGGCCATCATCTAAACTCGATCAATATCTATCTTTGTAATCCAATCCACATATAATTCTACCCTCTCTCCCCTATCTCTCGAAGGCCCGATTGGCCCTCCACCTCAAGAATCCAACTATCAATGGAATATGGTTTACTACGATCCATGGAAGCCTTGGTGGCAATCACGAATATACTCATAAGCCCAACACTTTGTAGAAAGAATCCCACATTGAATCTAAATCCTCTACCAACCCTATATCTAGATAGCTCATGATACACTTGACTTAATAAGATAATCCTAAACGAAAATATTGTTTGGAGTTCCATGATATCAACCACAACCCTAGCTAGATCCCATGGAAACTGAGCTCCTCTTGAGTCTGAAAAGCGTAACAGACTTTGTCATCATCACCATGCAAATAAATTGGTTATGTGTCACCCCAACCTCATATCTCTACTCATATGTAAAATCCCTTGAAGAAAATTTGATATGGGGCACATCGGCTCCAAAGAGTCATGTCAAAACTGCCAACCTATCATCACTAGTGATGGGGACTATCTCGCCCCCATATCGGCGGCCGAGGATCGATACACATCCTCTAAGGTGATAGTCATCTCCCCTGTCCTAAACCAAAATGTGTAAGTCTGTCGATCCCATCTCTCTACTAGGGAAATCATAAGCCCCACATCCCGTGGGATCCTCTGATAATGTCTGAATCCCCTAATATGACTACCGACAAGTGATCCCACTCGACATCCGTAACGTCACCTCTAATATGCTTATACAAATTAGGCACTTGATCTCTCAGATATAAGGTCTCCCTAGCCTGTAATCATAAACAAAGTATACACACATCAAATCCATAATCCAAAAATACATTTAAAATGCATTAATTTTCATCCAAAATCAAATCAGACCCTAACTTATCCAATTTTACCCTAGTCGACACCGACCCGAGTTAGGTTGATGTATTCATGGTCAAATTGACATGCCCTAGGGCCCAATTGACATTGACCCATCTGGGTCACCGCCAACTACCCTTGGCATCATCAAATTTTTACAAAAATGCTAAAAATTAAATAAAACATGAAATTAAATTTAAAAAAGTGTGGGTTTTGCTACTTACCATCCTCTGCACCCTTTGGCACTTCCTCACAACTCTGAAAACTTCCATATCTCAACTTCTCTTTTCTCACTGTTCCTTCTCTTGCCAAGTTTTTGCGTGAAATGAGATTTTTCAGCCGACCATTGGACTTATGTAGCTCGCTGAAACTTGGTTGCCAACGACCCCCTTGGGTCGCTTTTGATTGGCCTTAATCGTTGTCAAATGGCCTTGACATCAACCATTTGTGGGGATTTTTCTTACATCCCTTTCAGGCATCATCTCTTGTTAACCTTTAAATCCACATTCATGGTCATATCTATTTTCCCCTTTGGGTATTTTCATATGACATATTCAATTATTTCTTCCTACGAGTATATGTACCCTCTAATTCCACACATGTGGCCATAATCAATCTTCCTTTGGGCATGTTAATCATATTTATTCTATAAGTCCACACCCGTGGCCATAATCTCTCCTCTACTGGGCATTTTATTTTATAATCTTATCCAATCTTCGCACAAAGTCCTCCTTTGAGGCCATTTACATCTTCCCCTTTGGGTATTACATCCATTATATCAAGTCCTCTTTTGAGGCCATATTATATCAAGTCCTCCTTTGAGGCCACATTATATCAAGTCCACTCTTGTGGCCATATTCATGCCTTCCTTGGGGCACCATTATTGTTTTCATCAAAGTCCACCTTTGTGGCCATACCTTTTCTCCCACTTGGGGCATATTTTCCTTTTTCCTTTTTTTTCCTTTACAACCATACTTTCCCCCTTTGGGGCATATTATTTTGTACTCACTTTTCATCTTTCCTTATCGGCCATTCTTTGTGTCCCATTCGGTGCCATACTTCTTATCCTCATTCTTAGTGAACGCATAACCTTTTCACTCGATTCTTTGTGTATGAAGGATTTCACATACCTTTTCACATGTAGTTGTGCATGGTTTGATGAATTTCCCAAGATCCGTTGGTCATCGCGGCTTGCATCCATACTGTAGTGATTTTCACCCACTCACCTGGTCCATAGAAAAATTTTGTCCATCTAAAGTTGAGACCACAACTTTCCCCTACCGATGTGATATTGGAGTCACCGCCATAGTTTTCCATCCTCATTACAAATCCTTTTTCTTGGGGCATCTTTCCTTGGTAATCATTTTACCCATCCTTTACCCACCTGTCCTTATTCAACTATCTCTTTTCAAACGTGTCATAAATTCCTCGTGGTCTCATCAATCCCTCATTTGAGGGGATCTTATCATCAATCCTTTATCCTCATCCAACCCTTTTTTTTTTTTTCTCGTGGCTTGCTACCGCAAACCACTCAACAAAAAGGGAAAAATGTAGACACCTAAATTCGGTATCTATGCCCTCATTCACCCGCGTGCACATATTTTAATTTAATCATCCTCTTATTAATCAATTAAGCATAATTAATTAATTAATCATTTAAATATTTTACATGCCCAACTATCTCATCCACATTGATCCCATTAATTAATTAATTCCTATTAATTAATTAATACCCTCATCCATTTCCCTAACCAAATTTCTAATTAGGATGCTTTTATCCTACATATAAATCACCTTGTTTTTCTAGCTTTCATCCCATCTATTTTTATTCCCTAACCACCTTGGATTTATCCCCAAGTCATCTAATCCCGCCAATATGATTTAAACAAATCAACCAGCTCTTTAAAATCATCAAACCCCACCTTAAATCAAAAAGCAAGCCTGACAGGGAAACTTTCCCCATGATCAGCAGTGACCCATCCCATTCGTCATCAACCCTATAAATATGTTTGATTTCTTTCCATCTTGCATATAATCACTTGATAATCTAGCAACCAGAGAAAATCGAGCTTCCTTGTGACTTTAAAAGCTTTTCAGTAATGATCCACGAGACATCCCATCCATCATATAACATGTGTTGCATCACTCAAGATCTTCCTTCGCGATATGTTTTGCTTTTATAGAACTTTTATCAAGTCTTCTATCTGATTATCTTTGCTTTCTTGTAGATTAACCTTTTACAGGTCTAGAACAACATCCAACCATCACTCATCAAACTTTAGTTCCAGTCCTAGTGCTTACGAGGTTGTCATAATTAGCTATTTATTCTCAACCTCATCCCAATCTTGTTACAATCGATACCGATCCCCCTAGTCACCATCGATCAGGGTTCTGTTTATCCAAAACCTATCCAAATCTTCCTTTCTAGTATCCATCATATCTCCAAGCCCTTGGTTCTCTTCTACAGATCCTACTTCAACAATTACAGTCCTCATTAGCTTTTAGATTGCTTCCAGACCTTGCAGTCCTGCATACGTCATCTACATCTCCAAATCCATCATCCCAAGTCACCTGTCGACTTGTCTATGCATAGTCCGGGTCATCGTCGACCGGACAAATAACCTTTATATTGCAGTGATTTTCATCTAAATAGCTTTAGATCAATTTTTTCATTTTTTAGATTGAGTACTACTTCTATTTTTGCATGTACTTGCTTTATTTCATCCTTATCTAAACAAACAAGGGTTGACATCCGCCAAGGAAGCTAAGCGCTTCTTAGAATCGACATTGTTTGGGAAACCCCCTGCATCTACTTATCTAATCCAAGTGGTTTTAGTATTGCCAACCTTTTACAGAAACAATTCATCATTCAATTTTTGATTCAAGCATCAAACATTCGAGGTATCATAAAACCTCTATCATTTTTGAGTTTCTTTAGTAGCTAGTGCATTCATTTAATAACGAACAAGAAATTTAGACAACAAGTATATGAACAAAGGCTATGTATTCCTAGCCTTCTCTCTATCCATAATTGTATTGAGTTGGACCAAAAGTTCTATTCTCAAATTTGCAATTTCTTCCCTCAATTTGGATAGATCCCCACTAGCCATTTTGCCTTTTTGTCTTCTAAAATTGGGGCGAATTCAAGAGTAATTCCTACAGAGGTCAATGATTTTTGTGAATTCTAGTTTGTTCATGTCTCCCTTTCCCATCAAATTGAATGCTTCTTGTGTATCATCGTCCAACCCTTTAAGGAATAAGGTTTTAAGTAGATTGATATCAAGACCAGTACCACACCTCATATGAAGGAAGAGGAACCGATCCAAATAATCCTCTACACTTTCATCTTCCTTTTGTTGAATCCTAAAAATTTCTTCTTTCCTATCCTTGACTCTACAATAATCTTGATACTTGTCTAGGAATTCCTTTTCCATTTCTTCCTAGTTATGGATGGAGTTAGGGCTCAAGCCCATAAACCACCTCATAGTTGTATCTTTTAAAGTGGAGGGAAATAATTTAAGATTTTGGGAATCAGAAGTGTAGTCATATGTTTGGCATAAAACCTTGAACTCAAAAAGGAATTGGTCAGGGTCTTCTGAAACTAATCCCCAGAAGGTTGGTAAGATGAAGAGAGATGTGTTTTTATAAGAGCCGATCATTAGGATCCAATTCAATAGGGTAGGTAAATTTTTTTCCAATTAGAGGATTTCCATTGTCTCCGCACAATTGGGATTCTCTACTTCATCAGCCATCTTGATTTGTTCAACAAGTTGTTCCACATGTTGGTTTTGAGGGGGGTTTTGAAAATTTATCCTAATGAATCTACCTCTATGGTCTCTAGGTCTAAACATACAATCCTATCATACCAAGGATGGTTCCCTAATTATCAACACTAAACTTAATTGTTTGTGTTCCACATACACCAAGCTTAGAATATTCTTGTTTTCACTACAAGGTCTTCTAATTTCAAAATAAAGAGTTATGGAAATGAAATTTTTGAATGGAAAATTATCAAACAACCAAGAAATACCTTTATCTAGCACCTTAAAATTTTATAACACCTTTAATTCCCTAGCAATGGTGCCAAAAAGTGCTGATTTTTGTTGATACTAGTACTTTAATCATATTATTTTGTTAATCCAGGGTGGTGTCCATGACTATTTGCAATAAAGGAAACAATAGGAACTATGTTTCAGCACATACTTTAATAGTAAAACTAAGAAAATAATGAACTGATCATGATTACAAAATGAAATGCTCAAAAGGAAAAATATGATCAAAAATAGAATTGAAAGGTTCTTAACATAATTAACTATGGAAAGTAAATGCATCAAAATAATAGAACCAATGCTGAAATAATAAATGCATCCAAGAATATAGAAAGGAAATAAATGTAAATATCCCTTTTTGTTGGGTAGGAGTGGCCCTTTCTCCTTCCCTTCGATCAGGTTTAGTACTGAAATTCACACAACAAAAATTTCCCTGAATCTACAATCTTTATTCAATTGAAAGAGTATGCTTGTATAATGAAACAAATAACTGAACCGAATCAATAAATATAAGTACATTAGCTCTTTTATACAAGAGAAATTCTAGTCTCTTTAGGAGAGAACTAGTTATTCATAATGACTAACATCTACTTAATTGAGTGTTGACTGAAACAATGACTATCTATTTTAAGGAGTACATTTATGGAAGTATTCCTTGAAGTATTTGGATTTGAATCAATCATGACAACCACAGAGCAGGTCTGTGATTGACTCCTTTGAGGAAGTCAATAAATGTTGGAAGATTATTTATATATTTGATTGATTGAAGAGAATTGTGGGGATAGTAAATCTCTAGGTGTTGGTCGCATCCCAAATCCCAGTGACTTGAGTAACTTGACCTCAAAATGTGCTTGGTTAATTATGTGGTGCTACCAAATGTATTACCGTAGTTCAAGCTATATGTATGCTTGTGTGAATCCCTTGTTTCGAGGAATTCAGAATTGATGATGTGGATGAGCTTGTTGTTGTCCTGTGAGTCCTATATTAATGCAGAGGTGAGTCTTGCACCAACACACTAATTGAGTCCTGTGCTATTTTCAATTTACTCCTGTGATAACTCAACATATAATTTTCCAAAGGTACTGTTAAAGTTTATAACAAGATAAATTTAAACCATTTTTGAGGAAGAATTAACAAGATAGAAATAACAAACATGTGCACAATAATTCCTTGAAAAATAGTTTAAAGTATTAAGTATAAGCAGATTAACATTATACATCGTGCAATATGATATCAAAATGGTATGAGGCTTAACATGGTTTAAATATAACAAAATGGGGCTCATCACCTACCTCTCTCAAATCCCTAACCATTTTAAGGTTGATATGAAAACATGTAGGACATGAAATGATAATGAAATGATATACTTATTCATGGGACCATACAATGGTGCAAGGTTTATTTATGGATGATTTTTGATGGTGTAAAAGCTGATTTGAAGTTGTTGGCATCGCAACACAAGAACGAGTGCAATTGCTAAAAATTGAAAGATGATCATGTTAATTTGACGTTATATTACGATTTTATGCACTTATATTCAGAATGTGATAATACATTAGTGTATAGAAATAAGAAAGTTGGGAGAGATATTTATCTTATAAAAGGAGTATTATCACAACCAACATCATCAAAGGGTAAATTTCCAAAATGTGAGTGTCCATGGCAATAGGTAGTATATTCATATTATTAGTTAGAAATCAATGTGCATATGAGAATATACTATAATTAGCAATTTACAAGATAAAATATTAGAAACGATTGTTAAGAAGGTGAAAACAAAAGCAAGGGAGTGTACTTAGATAATTACTGTATGTATAAATACAGATCCACCCTAAGAGATGTGTTAGATATATCAAATAAATCAACTCAAATGAATGCTAAACAAAACAAGATTATGGTGTTGCCACTTTGAATATGCGAGGGAACTTATGAGGTTCTTGCAATGAATAAAGTAGGTTAAAATCCAATATCTCGATCTAAATATACATGTATAACACAAAAGGAAAAAATTAGTTATTTTTTGTGGTTGGGGACATACCTCACTCAAATCCCTAACCCTTGATATAAGAACATGTAAGACATGAAATAATAAATGAAATGATATACTTGTTCATGGGACCATGCCACGGTGCAAGTTTTATTTATGGATGATTGTTGATGGTGTAAAGGTTGATTTGAAGTTGTTGGTATCGCAACACAATCATGAGTGTAATTACTAAAAATTACATAGCAATAAAAAGTCATTTGTATGCATGAATAACATTGTTGTTGGATTAACAACACCATTGAAAATCCAAATTTTGATGGTGGATTGAGCTTTATGGTGTCCAAATGGTTATCTTTCTCCTTTAATAATTCTAAAAAACAAATCATGTGTGAGCTAGGGCACGGTTTCTTAAAGAATGTAGGGGGTGTGAAGGGAGTGGGTGAGTATTATTTTATATTTTTAGGATGCATAGAAGATTTTGATGGATATGTGTTCATTGTGCATTGTAGATGAAAATGGGTAGGTGGGGTGTATATAGGGATGTGAAAACATTGAATGTGAATGGGTGAGGATAAGTGATAGGTGACATATCTTAAATTAACTTTATTTTTACTTTTTAGTTGTTTTGTGGTAATATTTGATTTTTAGGGATTATTATGGTTTTTTTTTTTTGTATTTTTAGCTTAGAGGACCTAAGGCACGAGGTACATTTTTGATGTCCACATTTTCCCCCCTTTTGGGTTATGTGGTGCAACAATCAAGATGCAATGTGAAAATCGAAGACAAGATGGGGGTCATCTAATGCTACGGCAATGGCTGCCACCCATATGAAGGGTAAAAGAGAGGTTCTCATTTGGGTTCTTAAATGTAGGATCAAATCTAATACCGACCACATCATGTAGATACAAAGGTGCTCAATGAGCTCTAAATTAGTAAATCTAGAGGATAATATCCCTAGCCCTAAGATAGTGATAGGTTTCAATGCCTACAACCAAGATAAAGATAGGTATCCTACTAGGATTTTGAAATGAAAAATAGATATCCAAGGGGTGGGTAAAGCCAAGGGGTGTAATAAAAATAAGAAAAAGTGATATATCAAATCAAACATACATCTACTCTAATCTATAACAATGAATGACCACCATTTAACAAACACATACATCCAAAATGAAAGAATAAAGAGGATTAAAAATACTTACAAGTAACATGTGTATGACCATTGATTCATTATCCTCCCTAGGGACAACAACACCACTAGAGAATCTCTATGGGTGAAGAATCATCATGGTGAACCACATGCAAAATAGGTGGGCTCTAATAATCTAAAGTCATCTAATAAGTGTGAAATAGTGTGAGAAAAAGTGAGTAAGAAAGTGATAAAAAGTAATTATTGTGTAAGTGATTAGTGAAAATAAAAAAAAAAAAGATAAGAAGGGATATATAACTGACACCATCACCCATGCCATGATAAAACCAAAACAGACACATTCACTCATGGGTGATGGCATCAACTTGTGGGAATCCATAAGGTCAAAGGGTGAAAATCATGAGGAATGGAGGCCAAGAGATAAGTGAGGATGAATGAAGAAGGTTCATGGTGACCAAAATCAAGGATAATAGTGAGAAATACAAAGAAACAACTAGACATAATAGGACAAGTAGACATGATGGGTGCAATGTGTAAACAAAGGGAAGAAAAAACACAATTATGGGGCATCTAAGGCTAATAGTGACATCTCATGATTGTTGTGGTCTAGCACACATGACCAATTCCAATCATACCATAATATTGATAGGTCCATTAAGGCAACCACTCAGGAGGAGATTGCATCAATAAACCCTACACAAAACAAATTTTTAGAAAGTGTTAAAATATGGTATATACATATGCCCCAACTGAATATCATCACATGTCACAATAGTGAAACATGAGATGGTCTTCGGGAAAAAATCTATGTAACACAAAATCGAAAGGAAATGCTAAAAGTAATTTTTGAAATGGAAGTGTTGTAAAGAATGCTAAATGAAATATACCTAACTCACACATACTTTTTGGTGTCATTCAACTTACCTATGGAAAAAATAGTAGTTACTTGGAACCCTGTATAAGTAAGACTAAAAAAGTAGACTATAATTTAATAAATAATGCATAAATCACCTAGCTAGGAGGGTCATGGGAAAGATAGATGAGAGGAAAATAACAACATTGAAGAGTGCAAAAAACCAATTGATAGATGTTATAAGGATGATAAAGTGTGATAAAATGCACTAACCAAGACACAACTCTATGGAGTTAGCGAGCTTGAAGAGATGGGTGAATAAATGAGAAAAGTATCGAGGTAGGAAAAATATCTGTATGAACCTAAGTGGGAAGGATGAACCCAAGTGAGCTGAAACAAGAGAGAAAAGTAGGTGATGAAGTAGTTAATTTGAAGAGTTTTGTTAAAGAGAATGCATTATTCTTTGAAGATTTCTTAGAGTTGAATTTATGATTTAAAGGGAGGGTGGGTATCATGAGGTGCCCCAAAATGTGGAGTGGTGAGAGAAGTGGAATTATGATATGCCCCAAAATATGTGTTAATCATGTTGGTAGTATGGTTAAAGGTGTGCATTCTTTTCAAACTCTTTTGGTAATGAAGAAAATCTAAATGGTGCAATTCAACATGAGATAAGATGCATTCTTCATTAATGATAGGTGAAGTATCTTGACATGTAATGTCATTATAATTTAAAATGTCTAAGTCAAAGATATCATCGCCGCCACAAACCCCATTTTTATAACCAACAATGGGATCTTGGGTCCACAAAGAGATGTCCAATATCAAGCTTATTAGTTTCAAGTTTATTGTCATGATGATGACTATAAGAGGAAACATTACAAGAAGGTCCCTCAGATTATAAAATAGGAGGAAGGAAGCTGAAGTATAACTGCATTTGGTAAACATTTTTATTGACTATGTTTTGAAATTCATTAGGTTCATCATCATATGAGTCAACTAAAGTGACATGAATATTAGGTCTATAATCATAAAACTCAGGGTATGTGATGATAAGAACTATAGCAATGGTAGGAATGTGAAAAGGTTTGTTAACAAAGGTGAAAGGTGTATTCCAGGATTTGGATCGACATCATGTCTATATTATTGATTATTATAAATGAATTTAATGCATTAGTACACAGATGATGCAATTGTGTGCATGCAGTGTGTCTAAGGAAGATAAAGAAAACATTATAAAAAGACGGTGATCAAGTATCATGAGATTGACATGGATGGTTTTAGGTTCTATACCAATAAGGAGCCAAATACAACCAAGTAACTTCTGATGGGTTTTATTAAATCCGTAACAAGTGAGTTAGGTGTGCTTAATGTCATCAATAGAAAAGCTAAGGTTTTTGATGAGAGAGGAAGTGATATTAATGCCCAATCCTTCATCCACTAGGACTCATCTTAGTTATACATCATGAATGATGAAACTAATAAAGAGTGGAGGGTCATCGACATGAAATAATACATTGTCACCTTTGATCATATCATATTTGGGAAATTATATGGCTATGGATTTAGAAATTTTAGAGGGTATGATAGCTTCAATATTATTTATTTTGGGGTTAGGGAATGGTTCAATAGTGGGAGGTTCCTCCACCTCATAGAATGCATCCTCCAAATGATAAAGTTTCTACATGGGGAATCTTTGATGTTGTGGAGAAGTGCGCATAAGTTCGTCAAGGATATTTTTTGAGTCATGGAATTGAAATCATCTAAGAAATTCCATTATGGCCTAAGATAGGTACCATAACGATATTTGGGAAGATGAGAAGAATAGGAGGGATTCATGGTTAGATGAGGCTTTTACGATTAAGGAACCTTATTTGAGGATGGCGAGAATAGATTCCATAAAGAGGATTTCTTATATGATTTTCGCATGAGGCTTGACTGAAGGAGTAGGCTCATCGTGAGATTGCTCGTGAGAAGTATCAATGATATTTTGGTAATCAAGGGAAGGAATTTTGGGTTTTTAAATGGGGTAATTATGTGCTAGCTTACGTTGATAATCAACTTTAGTTGTATTGACATATTTTATGAATTGAGGTAGTCGTAATCATAAGACACTTTGATCATGCCTACAAGGTGGTTCATATGTTATTTGTTATAGTTGTTCCTAAATTGATGGATCTCATGGGCTTGCATAAGGGGTTTATATTTCTCATATCTTTCTTAGATAATAGCAATGGTATTACATTGGTTTCAAGAAATAAATCAAGGGAAACCTTCTTAGGAACCCTAAAATCCTCATGGGAGTGGCCAATAGTAGTGTGTCAAAAACAAAAGAGGCCAAGATTAAAGGTTGTTGATTTCTTGGTGGGACAAAAAATCAGGCATGGCAAGAACTTGTAATAGCTTACTATGTAGTAAAGGTAAGTGGTTTGGGTTATGAGAAATAACACTTTGATTATCTTTGTTTAAAGAGGAATGGGTGGTAGATTTTACTTTAGAAAGGGATTGAGAGTTAATGGAGTTAGATAAATGGTTGGCTTGATTTGATAAAATTTTCCATTACTTGATGAAATCATGAGCTAATTCTTTAGCAAATTGTTTCAAGTTGATGAAGTTATGAAAGATATTTTTAGGAAGTTCATGTTATTTTAACTCCTTTATTAAATCTTGGACTAATGTTTTTAGATAAATAATAGAATGCAAAGGGAGTCAATTGTACCATTCTAAAGAAACTATGAAAAAGGTATATGCAAGGAGTTTTGTTGTAGCATAGATATTAGTTTAAATCCATTCCTTATAGATGTTTCCAAACGTATTAAGATATATGGTTGGATCTATTTACCTATCATAAGTTATTTCATGAGATATCCCCCTATATTTAGAGTGTATGATGAGTAAATGAGAGGTTCTGGTTGGGTTATCAAATGTAGGGATAGAATCTAAGATCGGACACAACATGTAGATATAAAGGTGATCAAGGAGCACTAAATCCATAAATCTAGAAGATATTATCCATCTCCTAGGATAGCTATAGATTTCCAAGGCCTACAACCAAGATAACGATAGGTATATTTCTAGGCTTTTGAAATGGAGGAGAGATAACCAAGGGGTGGATAAAGCCTAGAGGCATAATAATAATACGATAAAGAAATAAATCAAAGAAAACATACATCTACTATATACTATAGCAATAAATGACCATCATACTACAAACACATACATACAAAATGAAAGACTAAATAGGGTTAGAAATACTTACCTATAGCGTATGTGTGACCACTAATACATAATCCTCCTTAGAGACAACTACATTGAGGGAGAATCACCATGGTTAGATAAGGATAAACCTCAACAAAAATATTTCTAGTCACACCTCACTATGGTGGCCCAAATACAAAATAGGTAATCTCAAGACTCCAAAGTCAGCCAATAAGAGAAAAATAGTGGGAGAAAAATTGAGTAAGAAAGTGATAACAAAGTAGTTATTATGTAAGTTGTTAGTGAAAATAACAAAAAGGAAATTGGGTATATATACTCTATGCCATCTCCCATGGGCAATAATGTCATCTATGATAAAAATAAAACATGCACCATCTCCCATGAGTGATGGTGTCAACCTTGGGGAAACCCAAGGTTAGAAAGTTAAAATCATGAGGAATGGAGGCTTAGAGATAAGTTAGGATGAATGAATAAGATATAGGGTGATTGAAAGAAAAATTAATAGTGAGAAATAAGAAGAATCAAGTGGACATAATGGGAAAAATAGACATGGTGGGTGTAATGTATGAAAAAAGGGAAGAAACGAGGAAAGTATGGAGTGACTAAGGCTAATAATGATATCTATCAAATGTTGTGGTATATCCCACATGAAAAATTTTGATCATACTTCAATCCCAATAGGCCCTTTACAACACTCACTCGGGAAGAGAATGCATCAACATCCCTACACAAAATAAGTGGTTATAAAGTGTTAAAAATATGGTGTATATACCACCTATGTTGGGATTATATAGTTTAGATAAACACGAACTTGGAAATTCAATTGAATATCATTAGATTGACAAGAAGGGTTTGATGGGATACCCCCTCAAGTGATAATTTTTGATCTACATTTTTCCCCAACATAACATGGGATTAAAAGTGGCAATTGATAAGTGATAAAAATGAACCTTGGTAGAGGTATGAAGAGTGGAAGTGAGGACATTTTTTCACCAGCTAGGTGCAAGTGAAAACATGGGATTATAAGATTGGATACAAGTTAGAGATCATGAGAGAAATGTTTCCTTATCCCAATAGTGGTGATTGAATATGATTTAAATATAAACTCCATGATAAGAGGTGGATATGAAAAAATTGTGTAAAAGGAAACAAGATCACATGGATGTTCAATCTAATAGGAATGAAATGAAAGTGTGCAAGAGACATGGTTGTAATGATAGAAGGTAATAGTTGTTTATGCTTATCAACATGGTATAAAAAAATAATGATTAATGTGATGAGATGGAAGGAATGAATTGTGAGACAAGAACTGAGATAAAAAAGAGATTGAACAAGGTCTAAAGAACCACATGGTAACATACTATCCATGTTTCTCATTAAGATCCTATGTGTACGTAATAAATTTAATTGTTTCTTGAAATGAAGACCTATAATACAGTAAGTGAAAACATAGGCTAATGTGTAGGTTTTGATTGAAAAAAGTTATTGGTGATTGATGGGATGGAATGAAATTATAATCCTTGCACTGTTTTACTGCCAACTAGGCATCTATAGCCTCGATTGATATACATTTGATTCTAGTCACAACATCACTCCTGTCATCTATCCATTTGTAGCCCCAATAGAGATACTAGAAATACCCCTAAGAGAGAGTTCATAATTTTTTTAATTTTAAATTTGTTTTTGATTTGTTTTTGTGATTTTAATGGGATATTCAACTCTCTTAATTATTTTAAATGGGTTTAGAATCCCTTGTAGCTTGATAAGGGGAGTGAAAGTGATTGTGGAGATGACATTAGTGAGTGTCAATAGATAATGCCCTAGGGCCTTCACCAAGATATTTTAAGTGTGTAACAACATGTGGATCTTTAGGATGATAGTCATTATTAATTCACCAAGTATTTGGAGACCATGCTCAAATAGTAGAAGAAGATATTATTGACTCACTAAACATGGCGAAAATTTAATCAAGGGTTCACCAAAATCTATGAAACAAACCATGACATTGTATGTGAATGAATTTTAAGTGAATTATACAATAGTGAATAGAGAATTGGGATGAAATATGAATGAATGGAGTAGTAGTGATGGAAGAACATCCTTGTGTAGGAATTGTTTTATTATATTTTTGCGATATATAGAATATTTTTTTAATGTTGAAATATGTTTAGTTGTGTGTGGATGTGTTTGTTTCTATTTATGTCAATGATGATGGAGTGGAATGTGAGGAAAATCGATATGTATTTCAAATCTAGGTCATATGAAGAGAAACAAAATGTATGGAGCAAGAAGAGAAAGATATTGAAGATAAATGAAAGTCCCCTAGTTTGTGTAGGGACCAATTGAATAAGAGACATGATGTAGAGAAGAAGGTGGTATATGAGGTGTATAATTGGATCAGATTATATGATATGGATAAAAAGTGAATAAATAATGCCAAACAGATACCATGGGTAAAAAATGAACAAAGTGCATGATTGTGGATATGAAATAATTAAGATAGAGGCCAAGCTGGGTGAGTGTGTGATAGTGTAAAGTGGATGAGGAAACAAGAATGGATCCATGATAAGATACATAATGATATGAAATAGTGTATTAAACATGACATCGGGTGGACAATGGATGGAGAAAAATTGATGTCCGGAGGAAGAGTGAAAGCCAATGATGTGGTCTTGCGTTGAACATGTGTAATAAGAAAATGATTATGTGGAAGAGAATGAGGCACATATGAAGATATGTCAAGAAAACAATAAAATGCAACCAAGTTTCCAGGATATGGAGAAATAAAATCAAGTGATGTGAGGTTATGAGACACAAGTGTAGGAAGAATATGATTGTGTATAAGAGAATGAGGTATAGAGAATACAATGTTAAATGAACAAGAAGGTGGACGTAATTTGAAATGATGTGACAATGTAAGTGGACATGGAAGAGACTAATAAGGAAGATGTGTGAGAAAATTTTTAAGGGACTTGTGTAAAATTGATGCAAGAGCAATGCAAATGAAAATAAGAAATGTGATAGAATGCAATGAGGGTACAAGTGTAAAAAGGGTGCCTAGATTAATGAGAATGGAGGCAAGAAGATGCATGTGTAAGAGGTATCTAAGATATGTGAAGAAATGAGTGACGTGATACACAATGAAGAGAATAATGTAGCTGAAGTGATCAATGGTATGATAAGAGGATTATAGATGACCAAAGAGAGTGATGTAATAGATGATGTGGAAGCCAAAACAAGATTTGACAAAGATGTGGATGATAAGGTATCCAAAGAGGATGGTAAAAAATGTGCCAACGATGATTTAGAAGAAAAAATGGAAGTGCATGATAGTGTAGAGGGTGAGGTGAATGATGTATATGATGAGACCCTAGGTGAAAATAATGATGTGGAATCCAAATTAGAAGTATAAAATGGTGTAAATAGTGACTCTAGAGATGATGATAATGTTACATCCAAAGTGGAATTGCGAGATAATGTGGATTGTGAAGTGCATGATGTAGATGATGAGACAAGTGATGAAAATTAAGATTCGAGATTAATAAAATATGAAGAGTCGATGATAAAGAAACAACACATAGAGAAGAAGTGTCAGCCACGAGTAGCATGTGAAGTAATTGTATATGTGTTAGGAGGAGTAGGAGGAGATATGGTTTCAACAATAATGTCACAATTGTTAAGAAGATCTTGAATAATGTTGTGGCATTGGGGACATGAGTCAATGGAAATACCATCACTACAATGATAGGCACACCTGTCATAGGAGGCGTGTCACAATATTGAGGGTGGAATGGGTGGGAGAGTGATCAAATCAATGTCAATCAATTTTTGGAGAATAGAAGAAAGAAATTATGTTAGTGGATAAAACTTGTGAGTAGGTTAGATGAAGTGGTAAGCCTTGAGAGGACGTAACAAATGTAAATATGTGGGTGGAGGAGACAAGGAATAAAGGGGAAGCTCCAATTAGATGATATTGTGAACATGCAAGTGTGATGGTGATAGGTGGGGGAAGAACCGACACATTTCACAAGGCAATAGGATACCCATATATGAACATCCTCAAGGTGTTGATCTATGTTTATGGCCTCATTGGAAGTGCATAATGGATGATTTTTTTTTTTTAAAATGAGATGTGAGAGATGTTTTTTTAATAAAGATGTCAATGAAATCCAATTGTGGAAGGAGAAATGAGATATGGTGGGAAAATTCATGTTAATGCATGAAAAAGTCAAGAATGGACTTGTTATGAGCTTTTCGAAGTGTGTAAAGGTCACTCAAAATTCCTTTGTGCATAATATGGATGGAGAAATTTTTTAGGGAGGTGTCAACAAGTTGTGAAAATGTATAAATGTTATGTTGTTGGAGACACAATTACCCTTCAAGAGCTTGGTCAATGAGAAAAATAAGGAAGGTGTAGAAAAGGGGAACATCACGTTGTGTTGAATGAGGTGGAAGGTGTAGTGAAATAAATTCAATTGGTGTTGGGGGTCCTTGGTGCCATCAAATTATTCAAATATTGATAGTTTTAAATGTGGTGGATAGGGTTTATGTGGCACAATAGGGTGAATAAGATCATTTATGATTGTGTGATACGATGACGTGGGTACAAATCCCCCCAAGTGTTGGGACTCAAGTTTGGTGATGTGTTTGATGAGATGTTGGTGGAGTAGGCTAGGGTGGGAGTGAGCATGGGAATGAATGAAATCCTAAGTGAGTAAATATAAGAAAGGGGTAAGAAGAAAGTGCATGGGGAATAGAAAGTATGGTGAAGCATGGTGTGTTGGGTGAGTGTGGCATACTTGATATTCATACTTTTCAAATAGAGAAAAATATCCATGCTAAATGGGAAGGACACATGTTCCATTTCAAGATCTACCAAATCATCCTCATGTTCCTTGACTGGTTCCATCACCTTCAGGAACTCTTCCATCAAGATAGGAAGTTCAACATTTTCTTCTAAAGTTATGAAATAGTTACAACCTCTTGAATCTTGATACACAATGTCCGCCCTCAGGTCATTTTCCCTCTGAAAAATATATTTCATCTTTCTTATCGGAAGAAACTTCTTCATGGTACCTTTGACTGGTATGGTGGCATATGACCAATCCATATTTATATCTCCACCAATGTCTCTGTAGAAGCTTCAACTCAATAACATCTCGTATGCAGCTGGAATGTCTACCACTAGTATTTTGACATTGACCTTCTTATTAGGAAAGTCCACAAGTGCTACCTAAGCATTGTTAACTTGACCAACAAGAGGTACTTCTTTGATCTCCATGGAATAGTAGTGACCAACAATAAGGACAAGGGTGAGACCAAGAGCATGTGTAAATTTTGCAGGCATGATGTTATCCGAGGCACCAAAGTCAACTATATAGTTATTCAATTTGTATCCATTGACCAGAAAAGAGAGGTAGAAGGGTTCAATTTTTCTAGAAGAGGAAGATGTGGAGGTAAGAAGGTTATGAGATGCAACATTGCTAAGAGCGGGAAGTGACTATTTTGCAACAAGGTCTGTGGGACATGACTTTGAATTAATTCCTTTGATAAACTAGACAAGTTTATCAAATTGCTTGGGATGAGTTCTCAAATACTCAAATTCATAAATTTGGACCTTGGACTTCTTAACATGTTCAATTATGTCAAAATGAGACTCAGAGGAGGGTGAAGGTGTAGATGTAGTAGCAAGAGGTGACTACTTCTTGGAATGGAATTGATACTATTTTTATTCATATCATTACATTTGAATGTAGAAATGGGGGAGAATTTGAAAAGGAGAGGTAGACTTACCCACATTGGAAGATGTAGAGGAAATTGTAGATACTTCAGGATTCTTCTTCATTGATTGCATGGGAGAGGGCAGCAGTGATCCTCCTTTTGTTATTGTTTTTGTAGAGTCACCACTTGAGGATCTTTGAATTTGCAAGAATTATCCCTCTCTTGAGCCTTCGAATAGGTGAACACCACATAAGAATGACTATTCATATCAATAATGGTTTCATCATCTTCATCATCCAAAGAAGGGGTATATTCACAAAAACCAATGTTTCTAACAAAGTCAATCTCATCAATGGCTAAAATTCCCTCATCATTTTCATATTCAATTTGAGCTTCATCATACTCTTCTTCGGGCCTTGCTTCACATGTGGAATTAACAAGAGGTGTTTCAAGAGCTAATATTATTTCTCCTCACCTATTTTGTTTCTATTTTGATTTTGATTTTGATTTGGATAACCTCCCCTCGAAAAGGTGGCTTGTGTAAGTTGCTTCTTCAATGAAATCACATCATTAGCCAATTTTTGAACAAGAGAACAATGTAAATTTTAAGAACCCCTAAAAAATCATAGATATTACTTGGTGAATCTATGAAAATGAATTTCAAAATGATGGTGCATCCATGAAAATGACTTTCAAAATGATGGTGAATCTGAAGGAAATGGGTTTCAAATGGTTTGGTGAATCATTTGATAATGGTCTCAACCGATAGAAATTATTGGTTGATAGTATATATTGTCGGTTGACAGTATATCCTATTATCCAACAACATATGTAATTTTTCAAAAATATTTTTTTAGAAATAACAGTTAAAATGACTGCATTGAAGAGAAATTTGTCCTTATAAAATATGGTGCAAATTTTTTTCAAAAAAGTGATTTTTTTGTGGAAAAATGTAGATTTTCCTTCTTTGCATAGGATTTTTAAAAATAATTTTGATGTTAGTAGTTAAAATGATCATCTCAATGATAAATCTATCCTAACAAAATATGGTGTAAGAAATTTTTTTCCCATACTCATTTAAAAAAAAATTAACGACATCACTAAAAATTGTTACCATCTGGTAGCATATATTTATGTTGTCAGCCGATAACATAAATGTATGTTGTTGTTTAGTAGCATATAATATGATATTGGCTGGTAACATAGAAATATGCTACTGGTTGGTAGAATTATTTATGCTACCGTTCATTAGCATAGATATATGCTATCGACTAGTAACATTATTTATGCTATCGATCGGTAGCATAAACATATGCTATTGACTAGTAGTGATTTAATCTAATTTTAATTAAATATTATTTCAGAGTAACTTACTATAACAAATGATATTCAGATAATTAAGTACAATAATACACAAGTAATAAGCATTCAAATATGTAACACCCTAAGCAAATGAAGGGAGAAAGATAACTTAGCTGATTTGGCACCACTTGGGAATGATCGGGACTGTGTATTTGTTGGAATAGAATGGAAAAAACATTGCAAAGGCTAACAAGGGTTCATAACCCCATGAATTTATAGGAAATAAGTGCCTCCGGGAGGAAAGGAGTGTTTTAGGTTCTAATGATTTACCTCAACACCCGTGTCTACTCAAATGTTAGGAACCTAGTCTTTTCTGGGTCAAAAGGTATTCACTTCTACTCACTCTTTGTCACTTTGGTTTCACTGTTAAGTCATTAGTAACACCTGTAACTGTAAAAAAATGACTACCTACACATGCCCATAAACCACATCAAATCTAATAAAAAGATGTAGAATGTGGAGTCGGATTGACCCTGGCGGTCACCTGAAGAGTGAACTTATGACTGAGCATTACACTACATCTCAGAATCCATGTAGTTCTTCGTGTGTGTATGTCACATGCCCTAGGTTACCCTTGTGAAAGTTACACGATGATAGTGGGCTAGATCTAGATTGTCCGGAGTATGCAAAATGTGTATAATGGAATAGAATAGACCCCCCTCCTATGCAATATATACAAATCAATGCAGTCCTTATCCCTTGTATGGATGTGCTAGATATGTACCTTGTAGTTCTCTCATGCATTTGTGCAAGCTTAAATAGTAAGAGATAATTCTTATAGTGCTTGGCCCCTTATTTAGAAGAAGTAAGTAAGTATATATATGATTCCCTTGTTTGAATTTCATAATTGACAACTAAAAGGCCAACCCAAAGTGTTAAAAAGGTGACCAAGAAGAAAAAAGAACCCAAAAGAGTAAGAAGAAGAAAGAGAGGGACAAGATCTCCCAAGAGGGACAGGAGCACCTAGGTGCTTCTGTCCTAACTAGGCACTAGTGTCTAAGACCATATAAAGGTAAATCAATCAAGTATTGGCAAAACTGTAATATTTGTAAAGCCAAAAGGAGCTATCAACCACTATTTTTCTTTCTTAGGATTCATGTATACATTAGTATACTTAAAGACCTAGAAATGTACCCAAGTGTATAGATTTTGTGTCTACATTTTCCCCCACTTTATGTTATTGAGTGAATACTTGATAATATAAATTAGGCAGAAGATGCGTACCTTATAATCTAGAGAGGATTGTAGTAAATAGTGAGCCGAATGGACAAGTAACTATGTGTAGACACAAAATTATGCACATATCACTATTTCACCGTATCATCGTATGTTGTTATGTGTATGGATATTAAGTAAGAAAAGTATTCACTAGTGACACTGTATCTTTTCCATCTACTTATTTGATTGATTTTTATCGTAACTACCTTCTACAACTTTCATGTCTCAGTATCCACTTTTGGTTAGGTCATAGGGATCCCTACTGTCTGTCTTTTCATATTTTTGGTTATTTATCTTAAGAAACTAGTGCCTGTGTGCTTGTGTCAATTATAGGTGCTTCTTTCCTATTTTTTATTTTTACACATTTTGAAATTTTAGGTCGTACTTTTACTTTTCTTATCCTTATCTCATGTTCCTAGTCAGCCTTTTGTGTCACTAGTGTCAAAATTCAAGCCGAGACTCACATATATACACACAACATCCTCATTATTATTCTCGCTATAAATTTAATAGGGCTATCACATCTACACAATATCACTATTATCAAAGCGACTCCATATTTGGGCTACATACACTACATAAGAAGGGGAAGTGTTGAACTCCATACCACACATTAGCATCAAATAGCAATATCCCGCTATCTTGGACGTCATTAGTGCAAGGAAAACCTAAGGAAACTATTTAACACATAAGCACACTTTTGATGGTGAATCTCAGCACCCCTAAATGTCTACAACTCGATGAGTTGAGACTCTCAATGTGATTGCATAACATGGAGCTTTTCCAAAGTGTGGGACCTTGTGAATCGGGAAATCTCTCCTAGGATGAAGGCCGGTTCTTATTCCTCTGTTGATTGCACACATAAAAATGTAGAGGGTTTACTCAAAAACCTAATCTAACTTGCCAAGGAGATAGGGTAAGAAGATGCATAAAAATAAACCTAAACTAACAAAGGTGATGCACTAAGGAATGAAGAAACATCTGTCTTGCCAATAAACACAAACCATTAAAATGTAATGCAAGATCATACACAGATAACTAGATTTGCAAAGTGAAATATTAGGAGAATGTAAATGAACATAGAGAGGGTTAAGAATCATCCATAGACATGCATTATTTTCTCCAAAGATTGATACAATATACTACAAAATTTCAAGAGGCAAAGTTGCATTACAGTTTTAGATGGGAGGTTTGAACTCCACAAATTCACCTGCCAAAGAGAAGAAGGGAGGGGAAAAACAAGAATGTACAACCTTTAGAAAGAATCCCCTTCTTAAAAGTTAGAGGAAGAATGAGAGAGGGAAGAGAGAGGAATTTCAAATCTACCCCAACTACCTCCAAGCTGTATTTAATTCATCTCATTATGGCGGTAGGTGAGAACCCTAGCAAACCCAAAAAATGGCGAATTGTATTTTGCATTTTTGAAGAACTTTTTCTCACCCAATTAAATATATCCAGTCATAGTTTGATAGAGGACCTTATAAGCTTTCCAAAAAGTCCAACCTTGAGTGAGTACAAGCTCCCTGTGAAAAGTTATGGCCATTTGAATATCTGCGTCAGGGTTTGCTTTCTATCGGGTTCGGGGTGTCAACGCTCATAATGTTGCACCACCTGAAGGTGTGCCTCGGTGCATCCATCCTCATGTCAAAATTTTCTTACCTATGCCTTCAACCTGTACTAAGGAACATCCATTTTAATGTCGACACCTTCGACCTACGCCACCATACTGCGCCAGGGTGCATCCATTTTCATGTCGACATTTTCGACTCGCGCCAGGGGTGCATCCATTTTCATGTCAAAATTTTCTTACTGTGCGGGGCACATCCATTTTCATGTTGACACCTTCTAACCTCCACCACAACCTATACCGGGTGCGACTGACAGCGTAAATAAATGTCAAGTTTTGAGTTTATTTGATTTCCATATTCTTCTGTTTGTCTATATTTACCCCGGGGAGATATACAACACAAAAAAAGTACATGAAGTTTTAAATGTAGTATATCACTTAGTAATAAGTTCATTTATTAGATGAATATTGGGGTCGATCGATTGTACATAATATTTTATTCAAATCTAAGGTATTTGTGAGCTTGTGTAGATAGCTAGTGTTTGTTTTATAGGTTATATGTGTGATTGAATCCATGACAAAAAATTCAGAGTGACAAAGAAATTAGAGTGAATACCTTCAGACCCAGAAAAAGAGCAGATCCTAAATATTCACACATAGGCTAGCACCTAGACCAGACACTAGCACCCGAGCACTCATGTCCTCCTGTGGGCACTCCTGTTCAACACATCATGAATCTCAAAACTATCTACAAGCCCTTGTGGTATCATTTCCATCCAGATCCAATAGATACACAATTATGAATTCCTCGAGATTATACAGAAATCAACTAAGCCATCTATCCCTCTCATTTGCTTAGAGTTTTACACTATTGAATATTTAGTACTTGTATATTACTGTATATTATTATTTTTATATCATTAGTTACAATAGTTACTCGAAATATATATTTAATTCAATTTATATTAAATCATTTTGTGAACCCACTCCTTACTCAAACTCCTTGCCCTAGGATCCAAATCCATTATGGCTAAAAATGATACCCATCCCCAAATCACCCTATGACCGATATGTACATGCAACTAATTTTTTCTAATGCCTCTAAATAATCGAATTTCATGACCTCGTGTAAAATCATCAATATGATCCAAAAGTCCTCTAACAACACATTTCCTTACAATAATCTATTCCGATGGTTTCTAAAGCCCGATTTTTGCATAGTATCCCCTAACCAAAACCTTGAAGAATATTGTCCCTCATCTACCATAGTCACAAATGATGCCCTATTCTCTCCCCCTTGTATTATGGAAAATGCTAACATCAATATAGATTCTTTGAATGATGAAGTTCTTGCTTGTGAAAATATGGATGATAGTGAATCTTTTTATGATAATGCTAATCCACATGTGAATGACGATCTTACTTCTATTAAACTTGTTGATTGTGAATCCATACCTCCTACCCTTCCTACTTCTGAAATTGTTTCCATGTTACATCCAATGTTAGCACTTCTGTAAATTCTTTGTATACCGATTATTGTCTTAATGACATTCTTGCTTGCAAAAATATGGATGTTAGTGATTCTGATTATGCTACTGATAATGCACATGTTAATAATGATGTTGTTTCCATTAAGATTTTTGAATGTGACTATCCACCTCCTCTTTCTTCTACTTCTGCAATCATTTCCAATGGTGACCATGTTGACACCGAAACTAATCTTGTTGGAAAACACAAGCACTGAGAGGGGAGGGGTGAATCAGTGCTTTTCAAAACTTTGAAAACTTTTCAATAACATATCAAACCATTCAATTCTGATGAGCCTTTACCATGAGATTATCAATACATTAACATATAAGAAAATCAGAAACAAACACACATGAACACACTACTCAATGTCGGAAACCTTCAAAGGGAGAAAAACCACTGAAATCAATGCACTAGTGTGGACAACTTGTCCTATAAATATTACAAAGATTTCATCTGTTTAGCATCCACTCAACTTGAAGCTACGACTCTAAAATTTATCCAAGCTACTCTTGACCTTTTGCAAGTTACTACTTGCATGGAAGCAACAACTCCCTAGAATTCAATCAAGCACCACTAGCCTTCGCAAGCTATAGATTACAAGGAAGATTCAACTCCCTATTTTCTAAGAAAAAACTTAGAATTATTACAAGGTTTTTATCACCCTCATTTAGTTGTCTAACACAACAAATTATGATCTCTAAATCAGCTCTTTTCTCTTCACTCTTCACCTCTCATGATCACCTAAATTAACTTCTTTTCTCATCTTCTTGATCTGCTAAAAACCACTATCATAGAAGGATTCTTCCACACACACGTTCTCATCATGATTATCTCCTTGAATCACACTCTCAAGCACCCACTCTCTCATTCATACATACTGCTACAAAAATTGCAGTCATGAAGGCATTTCTTACTCTCTATGATCCACCTTATTTTTCATGTTATAATTCACTTCAATAACATGGAAATAAAAATTACATTCTCATACAATCTAATACATTAAAATACATGATAATTACAAGCTCTTACACTTCAAATTCCAAATACTTTTCACCTACTTGCTCTTCAATTCATTTAAGGAACATGAGATGACATCAACAAAACTATCTATATGCAATAATTACATCTAAAATGGTGTCATTTACAAGTGAAAATCTTACACAACTGTCAATACACTTCATATTCCTACTAGGCAATGAAATAAATTCCTCAACTTAAAACCGACATCTACATTTTGATTTGTAAGTGTCATATCAGTTTTGTTTTTCAACGTAGAATATTTTGTCTTTTAGCTAATGAAAGCATGCACTAAAGGTTGGAAGAGTGTGTGAACATTACATAGGTTCCCTCCTTGTCATATTTATCCTTTAAAATATTCTAAACTCTCCATTCACTTCAAATATCCATTAGAGCTTGCATGCACACCTAGATGTACAAGATTTACAATACAATCTTCAACTTGGATGTATAAGGAGCATAAAAAAGCATGTCATGCAATGAAAATAATATGAAAGAATCATTAATAGGTCTAAAAACCATGCACTTGGATTAGCATTGGCATCTTCATGTTATCCCTGCAATGCAAATTGCATCAAGGTGTCTCAAAGGTTTTGATACTCATAAAAACAATATTGAAAAAGTGAATTGGTACATGTACTAGAACATCTGGTCATGGCTTCAAAGTCAACTTTCTCAAAATATAAGATCCTTACTCAACTCATCACATCATAATTTAGCATCATTTCAAATATTTTAACTTGAATAACCTTGCTTTTCTGAGACAAATCAAATGGAGTTTCAAAGCACTAAAAACCAGTCTTGTGCAATAGGATTCCAACACACAAAATCTCACTTTTATGATAAACCAAGGCTTGGAAAACATCAAAGCGGTACCTGTAATTCAACTTCAAGTACTCAATTCCATAGGTTATGAGGATAAAAACATGTTTTCATGCTCATTTCTTAGAGCTACTTGACTGTCCTAATGAGAAAGTTTTAGGCCTATTTTGATCACTTGAACTAGGAACTTAAATCACTTCATTATATAAGGATATGTGATTCAAAAAGTCACATTGGACCTCAAGGAACCTTCCATACCCATATTTTACTTAAATAACATACCATTTGATCAAGACCTCTTCAAGCTCATATGTCTAGTTTTACCTTGTTTAGCCCTTAAGTAGTAGTCTATCTTGTGTGACATGGTTAATCAAATTTTTACATTATACTTACCTAGTTATTTTGATGAATAGTTAGGAACCTCCCAAGATTTCTCCCACACTAAAATTTCAAACATGAAGTCTTCTATACAAGAATGTACAGGTAAATTCCTGCAAAATAGAGCTATTTGAGCACTTTACTAGTACACCTGAAGAGTGAATCCACCACCAAAATAAATTACCTAGAGTCCTCTACATGACCAAAGAATAAAATTATCTTGACAAGTTCGTTTAATGGCCAAATACTTGATTTTTTCTCCATTTCTCTAAAGGGAGGGTTTTGTGAGGGTTTTGAGTGACTTAACTTCTTAAGGTTCATTCATAAAGCACAAACCTTCATTCTTCCTCATTCCACTTGTATACTCTAGAATCCATTCCCTAACATTGGTGAAAATATTAGGTCACCATGCAAAATTTTCACATTCCAATGAGTACTTCAAAATTGACCCACAAGTTGGAAATGGCCATTTTACAAACTCGGTAGAGCCAAAAATCACATAACTTGAAAAATATTCTTCATTTTTGCATGAAATTTGGTCTACAACACTATAAAAGCCTCTAATACCTTCCCAAATGCTCACTTTATCTTAAATAGGTTTGTACCTTCTTGACCAATAAGGTTTGTGCATGCATATGTGTCTTATTCTCAAGAATATACACTAGCCTTAATCCTACCTCTAATAATCGAATCTTGACACCGTGGAATCGTTGTCAAAATTTCCCCCCCCAGGGTAATTTTGATAACATGCATCAGAATGTTCAAGTCCCAGGCACATTGATTGATTCAGAGCAAACATCATGTTTCTGAGGTTCTCTCAGAAATTTTTTTAACTCCCCTGGCCGAAGAAGGAAGGAGCAAGCTCTGAGAAAATGCGAAAAAGTTGCAGAAAGGCAAGTAGATTGATCCAGGAAAAAATCACGAAAATGGCTAAGTCCTTGTCCTAGGACAGTCGGGACATTTGGGACGTCAAGGCGCGGATCGGCCGAAAAGCCTCCAGGCAGCCCACTAAGCATTTGGGACAAGTGGGACAAAAGTACGCGGCGGGCGCGAAATGCCGGTTCGACCGAGAGGAAAAATTGGCTAACTGCTGAGAGGGTCGCCTTTGGGACATTTGGGACAAAAAGACGCGAACCGGCCGAACCGGGTGAAATCAGCACAAACAATCCGAAACACAATGGGACAAGTGGGCCGCGAGTACGCGAACCGGCCGAACCGGGCGAAAAAGGTCGAGGCAGTCCAAAGCAAAGTGGGACATTTGGGACAAATGGACGCAAACCGGCTGGTTCGCGCGAAATCAGCACAAGGAGCACTAAACATTTGGGACATCTCGGGATGAAAAGACGTGAAGGGCGCGAAAGAGCTGGCAGGGCCGAGGACCAACCAGATCACGCCACATGTCACAAGGGGAAAGGACCAGAAAAGTCAAAGGGCGAGTTTTCGAGCACCGATCCGAACCAATGGGATAATGCCACGTGTCCCAGCTAGGGCCCACAAGGAAATTTCAAAAGACAGCCCATCGAAAGATGGAGGAGAGAGAATTGCTCATCCAATCAGAGCGTGCCACGTGTCATCCAAGTGGCAGAGCGCGGGAAAGATTTCAAAACACGTTTTCACCTGTTTTGTGCCCTAAAACTTCAGACCTCCATAACTTTCGATCCAGAGCTCGGATTTGCACGTTCCTTATATCAACGGAAAGCTTATGAAATTATCTACATGATTCTGGGATCAATCTTGAGTTTTGGTGCAGTCTGAAGAGAGAAAATTGAGAAACGGTGCTGATGCGTGATAATGGCCAGAAGCGACGTTTCAACAACCTGTTTTAATGCTAATGGGTCGCATTCTTCTTCTGCACGGCCAGAAGTGACATTTTAGCGGCCAAATTAATGCACATGGGTCGCATCCTCCTCAAAAAAATCACTCAAAGTGACAGGGTATGGGTTGGTAAGATCCTCCATGCTGATTTAATGCATCTACAGTCAATGAGGAATGGGCTTGCACGTTTTCCCACGTTTCTGTCCCCTGGGCTCGACCCATGCAATGTAAAAGCCAGATTTGGCTCATTTTGAAAAGGAGGTGGTTGATCTTTTCTGCTCCGCCTCCCTTCTTTTCTTCTCTAGGGTTGAAAATGGAGTTCGGACCTCGTTCCTTTCTCCGTAATGGCGTTTTTGCCTTTACTATTGAAATGATGTTTGCAGGTAAACGGAGCAACAAAACGTGTTTTGTGATGCATGGCATCCATCCTTTCTCATTTTTGCTTGTTTTCTTCTTGCCTCTCTTCATTGCAGGTATTTGTGCATGTTTGAATGTTCATTGCAGGTTTGGAGCTGTGTTCATGGAGTTTTGGGACATTTTCTGTGTGAAATCTATCCTTGGGTTTGTGATGCTTCTGTCCATCCTTCCCATTGCTCACCTCTCTTTGTCCCATGGCAGTTTTGATAGATGTTCAACATCCTCCTTCTCTGGTGTATCACCGTTTTAGTGTAGGCTTTTGTTCTTTTCCTTTCTCTCTCTCTCTCTGTCTCCTTGGCATTGTTAGATTAGGATTAGATTAGCTTGCCTGCACTGGAATAGCTTGTGGCAGGTAGTTTAGGAGTAGGAACCAGCCTTCTCTGGAGATTCCTCTCTCGGTTTTACAAGTCCCACGCTTGGAGAGAGGTTTCCATGTTGTGCAATCACACTTGGATGCCTGAGTGATCAACCTAGAAGCTGATCTCGTATCCGGGGTGCTGTGATTTTGCATCAACAGTTTTGGCACGCCCAGTGGGACCTTAGAGGTCTTTCACTTCATCTTTTGTAGGTTGGTGTGTTCCTGTGAAGATTTCAGCCTTTGGAGGCACTTGCAAACACATCGGCAACTCCATCTGGTCAACAACCCATCTCTCGAAGTTGCGAGACCTTCCTTTCCATTCATTTCCATCCATTTTTCATTCATCCTTCTTTCCATCCCTTTCATTCTTTTCCATTCCATGAAGTTGTGCAACCATGACTTCATTTCCATCATGGAACTCACATTTACAACAACAGCAGTATATCACACCTCCAACATATTTTACAAATCCTCCAGATCAGCATGCATACTCATATGAACAGCAGTGCCAAAGTCAGTTTGTCAATGAAGCTTCCCAAGAGCAAGAGTATGCATACAATGAAGACCATCAGATCCAAGATCTTTGGTCTGTTGGAGAAAATCCAAAAGATGCAGTGGGGATGGTGCAGTCCAGGATCAAGCACAAATGAAATCTTTTGGAATCGGTTATGGAGCACCCCGTCCATGGGTGGGACCTTTTCCAAGGCACTACAGCCCTCAGGAGAAGCTAGACTTCATGATAAAGATGCTGCCCCAACTTGCACAATGGACCGAGCAGAGATAGAGGCCTACTGAGACTTTTTGTTGAACAACCTTGTCAATGGGTAAGTTCTACACCATCATCTAGTTTTCTCTTTCCATTACTCAAGAAGCACCATCTCATTTAAACTCCCCATCTGCTGTCCCAAGTGTTGAATCCATCCCTCCATCCCTCAGTCTTCCACCTCATCTCGATTCTTCTTTCCTCTTCCCTTCCAAACAGTCATCCCCTCCACAAGAGCTAACAGAAATACCCCCTCCTCCAAAGAAACAAGAGGTCTCACCGCCTCCACCACCACACAAAATTGTCAAATCTGTTGAGTTTCAACCTATCCCTCCTCTTGCATCCCCAATTCCATGTGGGGAAGAAGAAATTGAAAAAATCAGTCATCAAGAACAACAAGAGGAAGAACCAAAAAGAAAAGAAATGACAGACAGACTGAAGGTTTGGGCTGCCAAATTTGGGATGACAAAGATCCCCTTGATGGTTAAGCCTACAGAAGAGGCTGAGGTTGAACAAATGGTGGTTAGGACTGATTTGGTTGCAGCAGAAGAAGAAGATCTTGCAGTCCCAACTTGTCCTCTAGAGCAGCAGATTGAAGAGTTTGACTTGACAAACTTCATGCTGGAGGAGGAGTTCAATCAAGAGCAAGATTGCCTTCAAACATTAGAGGAAGGAGAAGCCGCTCCAAATCCAAAAGAAGAGGAGCACAATCTAGTTGTGGAGGAGAAAAGTGCAGATCCAAAGGGTTTGAGCACAAAGCAGGTTACAGGAGAACCTTCAGTTCTTCTTTCTACTTCACCTCTCTCAAGTTCCAGTGCTGAAAAGGAGTTTGATCTCTCAAACTCAATATTGGAGAGTGAAGGAAACCATGGTGGTCAAGTTACAGATCAAGAGGACACCATGGAGGAAGTTGAACACGAGCAGCAGGACAGCAATGAGGCAGTTTACCTGTCAGATTTGGAGGACTGTTTTGATGGAGAAGAACCGGTTGAGTTTTCACCATTCTCTCTTTCATCATCCACATTCCAAACACAAGAGTCTGCTGTCATGAAGGAGAACATTCATTTGTAGCAGCTTGCATCTTATAACAGCTCTTGAGAATCAAAATCGGAAGATTTAAATCTTCCATGTTCTTCATGGAGGAAGAGAAAGGACGAGAAGAATTCCACCATTTCTTCCACATCATCCATTCGTGGGTCTGCAAGAAAACTCCATTCTTGGAGTTGAAAATCGAGCTATGGGAATATCAAACTGATCATACCTTGCCCAATCGGGTATTTTGCTTCATTGGAGCCAAAGGAGAAGCCACACCAGTCATGCTTGCTTCGAGCATGAGGATGAGCTATAAAGTACCAAGGATCAGCTGCCATACCTCTCCAATCCAAATGCAGAGCAACTAAAAGAGGTATTGGATTTTTCAGTTGATACCTTGATGATTTGGATAGAAGACTAGCTTCTTGTTGATTTTCCATCCATCCAAACAGCCATGATCGTGCAAATCAATTGCATGGCTGCCAATTTTGAAGAAAGGAAGTTATTTCTCACAACCATTCAGTAGGGTTTGTTTAGCTTACCTTTACTTCCAATCAAAGTAGAGTAGCTAGGTTTTCTTTCAGCAGAAGAAGTGCTTGTGCACACTCTGCATGTTCCATTTGGGGCATGTATGATTTTTAGTTTTGTACATAGTTTTTGGTGTTGCTGGTTTTGCTCTTGCACAGTTCATTCCAGTGGTTTTTGGTGAGAACAAATCCATGTCCGGTGGGTTTCCAAGTGGCTCAGAGGGAAGTTTTCAAAGTTCAGATCAGTTTTCAGGCCTACTCATGACTCCATGCCCAATGGATTGCTTCAGCAACTGGTATTTTCATCTAAGAGCGAGATGACCCCACGAAGTCGCCAAATCGTTCTCAAAATTCCCCAGGGTAATTTTGATAACATGCATCAGAATGTTCAAGTCCCAGGCACATTGATTGATTCAGAGCAAACATCATGTTTCTGAGGTTCTCTCAGATATTTTTTTTAACTCCCCTGGCCGAAGAAGGAAGGAGCAAGCTCTGAGAAAATGCGAAAAAGTTGCAGAAAGGCAAGTAGATTGATCCAGGAAAAAATCACGAAAATGGCTAAGTCCTTGTCCTAGGACAGTCGGGACATTTGGGACGTCAAGGCGCGGATCGGCCGAAAAGCCTCCAGGCGGCCCACTAAGCATTTGGGACAAGTGGGACAAAAGTACGCGGCGGGCGCGAAATGTCGGTTCGACCGAGAGGAAAAATTGGCTAACTGCTGAGAGGGTCACCTTTGGGACATTTGGGACAAAAAGACGTGAACCGGCCGAACCGGGTGAAATCAGCACAAACAGTCCAAAACACAATGGGACAAGCGGGCCGCGAGTACGCGAACCGGCCGAACCGGGCGAAAAAGGGTCGAGGCAGTCCAAAGGCAACTGGGACATTTGGGACAAATGGACGCGAACCGGCCGGTTCGCGTGAAATCAGCACAAGGAGCACTAAACATTTGGGACATCCGGGATGAAAAGAGCGGCGTGAGGTGAGGACCAACAGATCACGCCAAATGTCACAAGGGGAAAGGACCGAGAAAAGTCAAAGGGCAAGTTTTCGAGCACCGATCCGAACCAATGGGATAATACCACGTGTCCCCGGCTAGGGCCCACAAGGAAATTTCAAAAGATAGCCCACCGAAAGACGGAGGAGAGAGAATTGCTCATCCAATCAGAGCGTGCCACGTGTCATCCAAGTGGCAGAGCGCGGGAAAGATTTCAAAACACGTTTTCGCCTATTTTGTGCCCTAAAACTTCAGACCTCCATAACTTTCGATCCAGAGCTCGGATTTGCACGTTCCTTATATCAACGGAAAGCTTATGAAATTCTCTACATGATTCTGGGATCAATCTCGAGTTTTGGTGTAGTCTGAAGAGAGAAAATCGAGAAATGGCACTGATGCATGATAATGGCCAGAAGCGACGTTTCAACAACCTGTTTTAATGCTAATGGGTCGCATTCTTCTTCTGCACGGCCAGAAGTGACATTTTAGCGGCCAAATTAATGCACATGGGTCACATCCTCCTCAAAAAAATCACTCAAAGTGATAGGGTATGGGTTGGTAAGATCCTCCATGCTGATTTAATGCATCTACAGTCAATGAGGAATGGGCTTGCATGTTTTCCCACGTTTCTGTCCCCTGGGCTCGACCCATGCAATGTAAAAGCCAGATTTGGCTCATTTTGAAAAGGAGGTGGTTGATCTTTTTCGTTACGCCCTCCCTTCTTTTCTTCTCTAGGGTTGAAAATGGAGTTCGGACCTCCTTCCTTTTCTCTGTAATGGCGTTTTTGCCTTTTACTATTGAAATGATGTTTCGTGCAAACTTACGGAGCAACAAAATGTGTTCTGTGATGCATCTGTCCATCCTCCCTCATTTTTTCTTGTTTTCTTCTTGCCTCTCTTCATTGCAGGTTTGGAGCTGTGTTCATGGAGTTTTGGGACATTTTCTGTGTGAAATCTATCCTTGGGTTTGTGATGCTTCTGTCCATCCTTCCCATTGCTCACCTCTCTTTGTCCCATGGCAGTTTTGATAGATGTTCAACATCCTCCTTCTCTGGTGTATCACCGTTTTAGTGTAGGCTTTTGTTCTTTTCCTTTCTCTCTCTCTCTCTGTCTCCTTGGCATTGTTAGATTAGGATTAGATTAGCTTGCCTGCACTGGAATAGCTTGTGGCAGGTAGTTTAGGAGCAGGAACCA
Organism: Taxus wallichiana var. yunnanensis; assembly: GCA_018340775.1. Taxonomy (NCBI): domain Eukaryota; kingdom Viridiplantae; phylum Streptophyta; class Pinopsida; order Cupressales; family Taxaceae; genus Taxus; species Taxus wallichiana. Next base: position 104,513,301 of record CM031241.1, read on the forward strand.
GCCTTCTCTGGAGATTCCTCTCTCGGTTTTATAAGTCCCACGCTTGGAGAGAGGTTTCCATGTTGTGCAATCACTTTGGATGCTGAGTGATCAACATAGAAGCCTGATCTGTATCCAGGGGTGCTATGATTTTGCATCAACAGGAACCTTCCACATACTATCTACCATGCCACAACACTCTAATCATGCTTGAAATCATATTTTTAGCTTGTTTTGCACCATTTTTCATGTTATGCCTACACTAGGTCTTAGAATTAGGCCCGGTTGTGCTAATTTCACTTCATACTATATGAACCTACCTTGTTTTCATCATGTATCTACCTTAACATGCCCTATTAATGTTCCTCATACCTCTACCATTCTTCTCTATCAGCCTCAAGCCTTCAATCCACCATACCAAGTCATCTTGCTGACTAGCTAAGATTTCATCATCATACATCTACTAAACCATATAAGATATCATCCCGACATGCTCTCATAGAATCATTCTACCTCTACTAATTACCTCTTACTCTTCTTTATCTTGATTTTTCATTAATGTTCCTTTTACATCAATGACAATTAAACATCCACATTCCAACAAATCCTAGTACACCTCTTACTATGTCTCATGACCCTACACCTAGTACATCCGTAGAGCTTCCACATTCATCCCCTCCTTCCATATCCACTCCCCTTCTCAAGTTCCTATGATCACTCACAATGGCAAGATTCAACCCCTCAATGTGCCTCTCACTGCCCAAACCATTCCTTCACATGACATCATGTCCCTCATGCATGTTGTAGGTGATTTGAAAAACAAGGTCCACACCCTTATCTTAGAAAACAAAATGTATTATGCCTCTATTGACCATAATACCCTTCCCGGTAACCCCATTCCAAAGAAGATTCACAATTCTATTTTCCCAAAGGGTTTCATTATGCATACTTTCTCATGTTTCGATGGCATGGGAAATCCCTATTTACATTTAAAATCTTTTCGATTAGCCATGACTTCTTATTCCAATGATAGATTGTTACTAAAAGCCTTTCATCATAGCCTTGTTGATATCACTCTCTAATGGTACACTCATTTACTTGATGGATCTATTAGTGCTTAATATGCTATGGAGGATTCTTTTATTATACGTTTCATCTCTAATAATGGGCCTAGAGATACATATGAATGCTTTCCTTCTTTGCATCAAGGAAAGAACCAACCGATCTTAGATTACATTCTACGCTTTAATTCTTACATGCATCATTTAAATTTCAGCATATTGATCTAGAAATGCAATTATCTTTTATCATGGATTAATTCCTCCATTAAAAGAAAAGCAATTATATGATACATGTGATTCATTTACTCTTCTTTGCTATAAGGTTATTGATTTAGAAAAATACTTAATTGGAGATCATGTTATAACACCTCCTTCTACTTCTTCTCCTCCTCCCTTGCCTATTATTTTTCCCCCTCTTCCATCTATTAACACCCCTTCATGGTCACCATTTCCTCCTTCATGTAAGAATCTTCCTTATCCACCATGACATCAGCATTCACTTAAGCCTTCTCCACCTCTCACATGTGAACCATTATACTTCTCATCTGCTACCAAACCACATGATGTATTGCATACATTTCTTGAAAAGTGGCTGATCTGTATGCCTTCCAAATAACATCTTCCCTCTCACTAATTCTAATGCCATCGTGACCACCCCTTTTTCAATTTTCACCATATTAATGGTCACTATGAAAATGAATGATATGCTCTCCATGATAGACTACAAAAACTGGAAGATAATGGTGTCATTGCCTTCCCCACCCACTCTCGTGAGTGTTATATCTCTCCTATTCCAAATAAGTGAGCTTGTATAACTGTTATCTTGTCTCATTCCCCACCACTCAAGGTCATTATTTTCCCACCTCCTAAGATCATCATTCATCTACCTCCTCTAGCTATCCCACCTCTCGACACATCATCTCACCCTTCCCACATTTCTACTACATCTCATTTGTTTCATAAGCAGCCCACTTCCATACTTCCCACCATCACACCTCCCATCATTGGCACCATATCCTTTGATATCCAATTTGACACCTATACCCATGCCGTTGTTTCTCCACGTGTCCCTAAAGAGTGTCACAGTCTCTTCACCTATGGTAGATGATAATCATCTCCATCTCATTACCTGATGACGAACTCGTGTCCTTAAGGTTCATACATGACTGCCAAGGGAGTTATTACTTAAACGAACCTCACTCTTACACTAGGGAAAATCACTCTTTTCTTCCCATCCATTCACATCATATTCACTTATCTACATTGTTATGCATCTCATTATTATACACTTATCACTACATCATTATATAATTCTCCCATTAAATGCTCATTGCTGCATTTCATCACATATTACTCATTGATTTAGAAATGCAATTCTCACTCAATCCACACATTAACACTATGCAATTCCTTATACATCATCAAAAATGGAAAAAATTAACAATATATGTCAAATCAACCATACCAACAATGCATATAGAATCCAAAAATTATACAATCACTACCAAATGAAAATCATAGTCATCACATACTATATAATGAACATCATCAACAAATTTGACATCAACACGCATATATGTGTGTGTGTGTGTGTGTGTGTGTGTGTGTGTGTGTGTGTGTGTGTGTGTGTGTGTGTGTGTGTGTGTGTGTGTGTGTGTGTGTGTGTGTGTGTGTGTGTGTGTGTGTCATAAAATTCATAGTTATAAAATACAATCTCGGGGGCAAGCCCCCATGCCTCAATACATCCTCTACAATACATCATATATCATCCTCACTATCACTATCTACAATCACATGAGCTCTAGAACTCTAAGCTTCACCGCTAACTCTACACCATTGGTCTTAGCCTTTATATCTCTCAAGCTAGCTCATGCAATACGTCAATCTTTGTTTTATGCTCTATATATCAGCCATGGAGCTCCAAATATCATGCAAACATATCACGAGTTAGGCCACCCCTCCCATGGCCTATTTCAATCACTTTTTCTTTACATGAGCCTCATCACGCTCACTCAACAACATTGTGCACGTAATCGCTACTATCACCACGAGCTCAAACAAATGGGCATGCTCACCCACTTTGTTTGATTAACTAAAAATGAACTAAAATGGGATAGTGCAAAGTAGTTAATCTAATCTAGGAGGACATATAGACAATAGATAAATGCACTAAAATAATATGTAAATTAATTATCAGAAATAAACTAATGAAATAAAACCCTAATGTGCAAGGAAAGAGAGAGGAAAGAACTCGGGTGATATATGGAGTGTCGTAGAGTGTCATAGGTTTGACTAGAAATTTTGAGAGTAGGAATGAAGATATTGAATCCCTAAAAAGACTGAATATGGAGGATTTGCATGGACTAGGGTGCCTAAGGCTAGACTGAAATGCCCATAGGCACTCTGGTATGAATTATGGGTGCTCTAGTTTAGGATAAATGTCTGGAACTAGTTTTTGTAGGGTTATAAAGTAATATGAAACTTTTCCTTCCTTTTGCATTAAATTCTATGTGTTACACCAAATGATCCGAATATCTCAAGATGAATGAGCGACTCTACAAGACCCAGAAGAAAAGCATCAAAACCCTAAAAAATGAAAAATGCATATGAAGGGATCAAATTTTCCTTAAGCGCCACAATGGTGGACTTACTAATCGAGAATTGCACTACATCTCAGACTCGATGTAGTTCTATGTACAAGTGTGTGTCAATATTCCCTAGGTTTCTCTTGTACCAGTTGCACTTTGTGAAGTAGCGAGCAATAACTATATGTAGAAAATGTAATAGAATGTGTGCATCGATTATAATAGAATCCCTCCCCTATGAAGTGTGATGTAGATGTCCTAGCTTGTGCCTTGATGATGATGGAGCTATGTGGATGCTAATGTAATAGATGGATGCAACTCTAGATGGCATGATAGTAGATAGTAATGCTAGGTCCCTCATTATGGTATCATAACTTTATATTTATAGGTTTCTCTTGGTCTAATTTTGTAATTAACCCCGAAAAGGCTGACCTCATAAAAGATAAGGATTAAAAACAACTCGAAAATACCCAAGAAAAGGTGAGAAAGTGGAAAAGGGACCAGAGTGCCCTGAGATGGGACCGGGGGTGCCCATGGGCACCCCAATATGAAATATGGGTGCCTCAGTTAGGGCTAAGATGATGCAGGATCTTCAAAAATGGCTGGATAAGTAGATGCAATAGGTCACAAAATATGAAATAAAATAATAAAAATGGCCAAAAGGATGGGGGTTAATTAGTAATTTCTTTCCTTGAGAACCTTCTAAATAGTAATATGAGACTAGGATAAATAATTGTCTAAAGTGCATGATTTTGTGACTACATTTTCCCCCACTTTATGTTGGTGAGCGAAAAGCTTGGTAACATAAAATAGATAGAGATGCATACTTGATGTCCATGAAGAGTGTAGTAGAAACGTGTTGAAGGAATAGACAAAACATGAAATGATAAAAAATATGGAGGAGCATGGAAACTATAGATGAAAAATGTGCAAATAAAAAGTGATGAGAGTGAACGTAGGGCGAGAACATGTGTGTGTGTAGTTGTCACAATGTGTACTGCATGGTTAGTAAAGCATGTGTGTTCTCATGGAATGTTGTTTTTGTCATAGTTTTTTCCCCCAATATGACTACTTGTTTTTCATATGGATGGACTTGCAAGGAGAAAATGATCAAGTAGTCAAATATGTATGTATGTAAGTGTAAAAAACAATGTAAAATATGCATGTAAGTGTAAAATACGCAAAGTGTAAATGTAAATTGAAAATGTAAATGGAACATGTGCACCTGATCCATGTCAAGGAAGAGTGTAGAAGGATATCTTTACTACGAGTTTTTGGGCCATCTCACGTCACCCTAGTGAAGAAGTGTAGGGAGGAAATTCTTTGTGTCCTCCAAGCTCTAACCGCTTTTTTGAAATATGTATGAAGAGATCTTTGTACTTCCCTAGTTTTTGGGTGATCCGATGCCACTAACCGAAGTAGTGTAGGGAGGCACACCCATTATAACCCCTAATCCTGTGACTACTTCCAGAATGATAAAAACACCATGTCATGTAAAATCTATTGCGTATGGGGTTTGTAAACTGGTCCGAACTCACTCATTGTATGTAAGTGCACTAAATCGAACTGGTGTAAATACATTGTGTTAATAAAACCCCCAAATGATGCCCCCCTCTTTGGGGGCACATGCAAAATCACTGATAGGAGACATACGGATCAAAAGAGGGCCAACCGCATGTATGTTGTAACCATGGAAAGTGCTTGGTAAAACAAAGGCACACACATACAAGAAGGCTAGCCAAAGACAAGTCTAAACATGCATGCATATAAAAAATAATTTTTAAGCTAAGAAGACAATATGTAAGTTACCAAGAAATTTAGTAAGCAAACAAGAAGACAAATAGGTCAGTAAAAGTGGGTTTGCAAACATGGGACATCCCTCACAATTTTGCAAGACACACAAGGCCATCATGGCCACAAACAATAGATAAGTGTGCACACAAAACATCGGGCAAGGCCCATAAATAATAGCAAACAAGAGCAAACAAAAGTAGATAGTGTAACAAATAAGTAGTCATGGAAACATATAATCCTGCAAAATAAGTGTTACACATGGAACACCCATTAGCATGTTAGAGAAATAACCAATATGTCAAAAGTGTGTATGATCAAGTAATGTAAGATACTAAGTACAAAAATGAAACAATAACACTTGGATGAGATGAATGTGGATTCCCCTTGCCACCAGTATAGTAAGGGTAGAAGGCAAGCATCCATGTCGCGTGTAGGATTCTTGTATCTATAATCACACTAAACAAAGGTGTGAACGCACATGTATGGATGGTATAGATAATGACATATAATAAATCAATCTAACATGTGTAATAAAGTGAACATGTAAAACACTAGTAAGCAAGAATAAATGCCCCAAGACAATGCAATATGCCATGGATGGATGGAATGGAATGCAAGATGGAATGATAGGAGCCACATGCCCCTCAATTGGATGGAAGTGTATACAATGAGGTTCTTTTTTTTGCCACCTCAGCAATCAAGAATAAATTGTAAATGAGAGTGCGTCATCAAGAAATGGTCGAGTAGTGTATATCATGTCTAGCACACTATGATGAATGTGTATGCGTAATGTTGATGATATGCAACATATAGAGGAAATGTGTGTGGAAATTATAGCCTAAGTGTATACCACGATGAAGTAAAAATGTGGAGTGATGATTTATCCTAAAGTGTATATCATTACAAGATGAATAGTAGGGGTGACGATGTAGCCTATGACATATGTCACTATAAGATGAGGAAATAGTAATGAGTGGTGATGTAACCTAAGGTGTATACCACTACAAGATGATATAATAGGTGAAAATTTAGCCTAAAGCGTATGCCACTAAAATATTAATAGTAGGGAGTGGTGATGTAACCTAAGGTGTATACCACTACAAGATGATAGAATAGGTGACAATTTATCCTAAAGTGTATGTCACTAAGCTAGTAATGTCACATGATGAAAGGTGGAATAATGAATGTGTGGTGAGTGGTAGGGTCCATTTGATTTGTAAACCCTCAACAGTTGAGTATGGACTGAGGAACTAAAGTGCATCATCGGGTAGTGAATGCAACATGTAGAAGACAATGTAGACAACAATCAACCATGTGATGAGTAGAATATGTAAGGATGTTATAATGAAATACAACATGTGTAGAGTGTGGACAATGTAATGTATAGAGTGGCTGTAAGGTATGTAGATAGGATAATAATGTGATGCTAGACTCATATGTAATGAATACTAGTAGAATATGTGTGAAAATGCACGGTGTAGTATGTATGATATGTAGGATATGATAATGTAGAATGTAAGACGCATAAACAATGATGTATGCAACTAGCATGATGCACGAGGTGAAGAGACAAAAATGACCAAATGTTGTAGAATGTATAACGCATAATGTGTGATGAAGTGTAATGTGTAATGCCTATGGTGTAGTGTGTGGGGTTCAGTGTAGTAGTAATCCCTCAACAGTCAAGTGTGAACCGAAGCACAAGAGTGTGTCATCGGGTAATGACAATGCTAAAACGTGGAATGAGTATGCCTATGCGAGGATATGAATGTATGATAATGTAAAGATGAGAGATGCACCTATGCTAATATGATAAGGGGGGATTGTGTGAGTGTTATGCCCCCAAGTGTACTATGATGATGGAGATCTATGTAGCAACATGAGAGGTGTTGTGCCATTGTGGGAGAGTGCATCTGTGTCATGATAAGAGTGAGGGCCAACACAATGGTAGGATGAAGCAACAGTAGGACCATGCGATGGTGGTGAAACTTGAGATGTGTCTTGACCATTAGTGGAAGGAGTGGTGGCTTTGACAAAATGAGTTACAATGAAAATGGAGTAGGATGGCTAAAAATCTTGAATGGTGGCATCTTTAGCGGTACTTGTATTTTCAAAGAAGGCATAGGAGAAATGGTGACATGATGCTCATTAAGGGGAGAAGAAGCCACATTAGAAATAGGAGAATCATGTGATGGAACTATAGTATTTGTCTGACTAGGAGGAGAATCATTATGCACATGTGAGTGACCATCAATATCAAACATGTGATGAATAAGAGAATTATCTAGAACTTCCTTAGAAATATTAGAAGGAGGCTCACTAGTAACCACATAACATGGCTGAGTAGGGGGTGAACTAGTTTTGATAGGTGGTTGAATTTGTTGACTTGGGGATACCGTAGGTAATTTCTTAGGTGAATCATGACTAACCAAAGAAGGTATAACCTTAGGATCCCATTAAGATGTAACTTAACGTTGAGCAGTGAATGGGATAAACCACGATGCTCAAAATGTTTGAATCTACATTCTAAGGCATAACAATCATTTTCATTATGTCCATTGATTCAATGATAATTGCAATATGGATGACCCTCATACTTTTTAAGTCGATAAGGAGGATAATGTAATGAGTAGGTAGCAAAGTGATCAACTGATAACTATGAAGCTAAGTAAGAATTTCATGTGGCATAGTATTATGCTCAAATATGAGAGGCTCAGGTGATGGGATAACTTGAGGTTTAGCTAGATGACATGCAATGGACATAAATTGAAGAGGAGATGTAGAGGGATTAGAAACATGCAATTGAGAAACATCCTTAAGTTGTTGAATTTCATATCTAAGAGATGTGATTGTGGATTCCACAACTTGAAATTTATCTTGGACTACAGAATGAAGAGCTTGAAATTTATCTTGAAATACATAATGAAGAGCTTGAATGGATTTACAAATAGATTGATTGGAATTAGAATCAAGGGAGTCCATAGAAAGACGACCAAAAATAGTGTTGACTTGGGTAGGCAATATGTTGATAGGAAGATGCATATTCTCTAAGGTTTGTTGAAGAGCATTTGAATCAATTGAAGCAAATAGACTTGATGACATTAGAAGCCATGGTATAAAAGATGAGAAAATCCCTAGAACAAAAGTAGAGTCAATGGTCAGGTTCACTAAAATGATTAACTAAAATGGGATAGTGCAAAGTAGTTAATCTAATCTAGGAGGACATATAATGCAGTAGATAAATGAACTAAAATAATATGTAAATTAATTATCGAAATAAACGAATGAAATAAAACCCTAATGTGCAATGAAAGAGAGAGGAAAGAACTCAACTGATGTCTGGAGACTACCGTAGAGTGTCGCAGGTCTGACTGGAAATTTTGGGAGTAGGAATGAATATGTTGAAGCCCTAAAAATACTAAATCTAGAGGATATGCATGGACTAAGGCACCTAAGGCTAGATTGGGGCACCCACAGTGCTCGGTATGAATTACAGGCTCTCTGGTTTAGGAGAAATGTTTCGAACTAGTTTTTACAGGGTTAGAAAGTAATTTGGAACTCTACTTGCCTGTCACACTAAATTCTATGTACTACACTGAATGCTCTGAATATCTCAAGATGAATGAATGACCTGCAAGACCCCAAAACAAACATCAAAACCCCCAAAAATAAAAATCCATATGAAAGGGTTAAACTATCCTTAGCTGCCATAATGGTGGACTTACTAACCGAGTGCTACACTACATCTCAAACTTGATGTAGTTATAAATGTGAGTGTGTGTGAACATTCCATAGGTTTCTCTTATGCTAGTCGTATTTTTTGAAGTAGCGAGCAATAACTATGTGTATAAAATGTAATAGAATGTGTGCATGGAATAGAATGGAATCCCTCCCCCATATGAAGTGTGATGCAGATGTTGTAGCTTGTGCCTTGATGATGATAGAGCTATGTAGATGCTAATGCAATAGATGGATGTGTCATCACCAATCCGGCACTATGATAATTCTTCATCGGGAACTCCTCGTGCTATGATTATTTATTAATGCTGACCTTTCATTTAGTGGATATAAACTGGAAACAAAACAACAACGAACACAAGAATACCATCGACTATGATAAGCAGAGAATGATGAAAAATCTAAAATACCAAAATAAATTATAATATTAACATGAAATTGTTACAATCTCACCCATGAGGCACTTCGGGTGTTATTGACTTCACTGGCCTTTCACCAAGACTATGGGAGAAACTTTACAATTACACCTCTTAGTGGCTTCTTCAACACACCTTTAACTGATGGCTTCCTTCGCACACTTCCTACAATATTTCTCACTACTTCCTTCTATGCTAAATGAGGGGGGTGGCCTCTCTATTTATAGAACTTACAAGCTTATCCATCTTATCTCTAAGATAGGATAAGAAATCCACTCTGACGAATCATATTCCATACCTTAACTCTTATCTGTACATGTAAGCTTATCTTTTAAGATAAGATAAACCTTATCATTTTACATGGGTTCCACATTTTTAGACTTTTTACAAATAAAATACACAAAATATTTATGACCTCACTCCTTGTCCTTATTACCAATATAATATTTCTAATTCCTAATCATGTAGACCCTACTTCTCTAATTACCCAAACTTTGACATTTTCATATTACCGGACCACTTACGACAAATATTTACTTTTTACAACATTCCTATTGTACTTTGACTGTTACCGTACTCCATATTATTGGCGGCATCATATTGGCAACGCCGTTATCTTCTATCGGACGCTACTACTAATTACACTTAACAACATCCTATTCCTAATACATACATTAATGAAATAGAAATTATGGAGGAAAATTTTAGTGTCGACATCTTCCCCCTTCCTAGCTTCTACTCCGTCCTCGGAGTAGACTATTTTGGTGCTTGGAAAATCTTCAACTTGTCGTGGTTGACCCATTTCGTAATGGGAGTGCCATCCAATTCCTCCAGTCGGTACGTACCATTTTCATGCACAGCTGCTATTTTGTAGGGCCCCATCCATTTTGGAAGAAATTTTCTCTGTCTTCTTTTTTTGTATCTGGAATCATATACTAGAACCAAGTCATTCACATGAAATGGAGACCAAAGGATCTTTTGATCAAAGTATTCCTTCTGCTTCATTTTCTTCTTATGGTTTGTATCCTTTTCTATTTCCCTCATTTCTTCTAGCAAATGAAGATGTACCAACCTTTCTTTTCTTGAATCACTTTCATCCATCCTTTCATTTTCATGACTCTCATAGTGGGAATATCAAAGTCAATAGGAAGAACTGGATCAATGCCATAGGCTAACTAAAATGGAGAGTATCCTGTTGCTGACTTTGATGTTGCCCTATATGCCCACAATTTTGCATGAATCCTTTTATCCCATTTATGTACCTGCAAGGCTGCATCTTTTGCTAGAATTTGACACAACACAAAATTTGTTCGTTCCACCTGTCCATTTGTGCTTGGCTTGTATGTTGTTGCCTTCCTGTGCTTAATAGAAAACTTATTGACTAGGGCTTCTACCACCTCATTAATGAAGTGGCTTCCTTGATCTGTTACAATTTCTAATGGACAACCAAATATGGTGACAATGCGTTCATATATGAACCTTGCCACTTCATCCATGGAAGTTGTTTTCAATGGCCTAGCTTCAACCCACTTGGTTAAATAATCTATGGCAACTACAATATAATTATTTTGGCGTGAGGTAGTTGGAAGTGGACCTACAATGTCTATTCCCCACTTTTCAAAGGGACCAAGTGGAAGAATAGGGCATAATGGAGCTGATGAAGTCTTACGGTTACCATGTGTTTGACAAATATCACATGTCTTACAATAATTATAACAATCTTTAAAAAGAGTGGGCCAGTGATAACCTGCATCCAAGATCCTTCTTGCTGTAAGTTGTCTAGAGAAGTGCCCTCCACATGTACCATTGTGGAATTCTTCTAGCAGCTCCTTCCCTTGATCACGTCCAACTGCCCTCTTGTACTGTCCATCAGGTCCTATTCGAAATAATACTCCATGCAGAATAGAATATGGACGACTGGCTTGAGTAATCCTTCCCTTAGTCTTTGCATTGGCACCATCAGGAAACTTGAATTCATTCAAATAATTCCAAATATCTATGTATTCACTAGGGATTGTGTCAAGGGATAACAATGTTGCATCAGGGAAATCATCATCATCACAAGATGATCCTAAACCATCATAGGCTCGAGAGAGTGCATCTGCATTGACATGCTTCTTTCCTGGCCTATCTATAATATCAAATTCAAATTCTTGTAGCAAAATTATCCATCTTGCTATCCTCCCTGATGGGTTAGGCTTATTTACAATATATTTTAGAGCCGATGATTCATTACATGACTAGAAATTTTTGCCCTAGCAAGTAATTTCTAAACTTCTTTACAACAAAAATGATAGCTAAAGCCTCTTTTTCAGTTACAGTATAATTTACCTCAGCACTACTCATTCATCTGCTTCCAAAGTAAATTGGATGTTCATTCCCATTTTCATCATTTTGGCTCAAAGTACTTCCTAGTGCTGCATCTGAGGCATCAGTGTACACAATGAATGGCTTGCTCTAGTCTGGATTCTTTAAAACAGGTGAAGACACCAGGGCTTCCTTTAGTTGTCCAAAAGCTTCATGCGCCTTATTTCCTGGTTCATAAGTAACATCCTTCTTCAAGAACTGGGTTAGTGGCTGTGCAATCTTTGAGAAATTCTTGATGAACCTTCTATAGTAACCCACATGGCCTAAAAATGATCTCAACTTACTTCTATTCATAGGAAATGGTAAATCTTTGATTTTTGAAACTTTATCAGGATCAGTACCAATACCATCTCTGGATACAACATGCCCTAACAAGACGCCTTTAGAACATCCAAAGACACACTTTGTAGGGTTTAGTGAGGCTTGTGCTTCATCTAACCTTTGAAATGCTATCTCCATTTGGTGCAGGTGGTCCAACTTACTCCCATAGATGCAAAAATCATCTAGAAATACTCTGATGAAGGTCCCAATGTAGGGTTCGAACACCCTATTCATCAAACGCTGGAATGTTGCTGGAGCATTACACAACCCAAAAGGCATAACTCTATAAGCAAACGTTCCCCAAGGAGTGGTGAACGTGGTATTCAGCAGATCTTTCTGCGATACGAACTTGGTTGTAGCCACTATATCCATCAAAAAACTATAGCACTCTGGCCGACTACGCCGTCCAAGATCCGATCGAAAATGGAAGAGGGTAATGATCCTTCTTTGTTGCCTTATTGAGCTTCACCTGTAATCAACACAAATGCGTAGCTTCCCATTATTTTTTATTGAGATCATAATGGGAGAAACCCATTCTGAATTCTCCACAGCAAATATGAATCCTGCGTTAAGCAACTTATCTATTTCTTCTTTTACAGTCTTGGAAAAATTAGGATTCATTCTATATGGAATTTGCTTTATGGGCTTAGCACCATCTACCAGCTCAATAGAATGTTCTACCCAACTTACTTGACGGAGTTCCTTGTAATCAAAAGTGAATAGGTGTATGTACCTTCGAAAGAGCTGGAGGTAGGATTCCTTCTCACTCTCCATCACAGCATCACCAATCTTTATTTGTTGGAGACGATCATCAACTTCTTCTTCAGATAATTTTATGGGGTCATGAGTTGGTGTGACTGGAAGGATATCCATGACTGAAACATCAACCTCACTTTCTTCATCTTCAGTGTCCACTTCACTGGTACTAGAGTAATCAGAGGATGTCCAATCATCAGTTTCATCACTTGAATCCATAGGTTCGCTTTATGATGCCGAGGATCACATTTATCTTCACCCTCTCTCTACCACGTCCAAGTGTCATGAAACCTTCATTCCAGTAGTTTCTTGCATGAACTCTCCTTAGCCATGGTCTTCCCAGCAACATTGGGTACGCAACAGTACCATTTTTCATCACCTGAAATTCTACCACACATACAACACCCATAACAGATATTGCCACATTTGAAACTACACCTTCGGTTTAGTTTTTCCCTTATTTAATGACCTTAACATAAGTGTTGAAGGGCGAACAATTTTAAACCCAACATATTCATTACTGACTCGGTCATTACATTAATCAGTAGCACCTCCATCAACTAAAACATCATGAATTGAAATACCATTACATAATACCTCAGCTTGTGGAGCATAGGGATCTGCCTCTGCCTCCAAAACAGGGACCTCAACCTCCTTTCTTCGTTGAGCATTGAGTCCACTTCGCAGCTCCCGCCTCTTCTCCGAAGACATAGCCAAGAGTTGACCATATGTAATGTTTGCAGGCCTTTTGGACAGATCTTCCAAGATGGAGTATGGTCCTTGCCCCTGTGAAATCAGAAAATCCTGCACACCCAACTTTCTTCTCCTATGTTTCTTACTATTTTCTCCTTTCATCTTCTTAGGATCATTTCCATCTTGATTATCTTTTTCTTTCTTTCTTTTTGTTACAAACACATCTACTTCATTATTTCTGCTCTTATCTACTACATCAAAAGAATTCACAGGTGCTTTTCCTTTATCATTATCTTTTGTACCAGATGTAGAAGCTCTATCTGGACAATTATACTTATAATGACCCTTTTTATAACAACCATAACAAACAACTTCAGAAATATTTCTTTTTGGACCTCTATCTCCTCCCTGAGAACTAAATTCTTTTCCTTGAAGAAGATTAATAGTTAACTGACCCATCTTTTTGAGCAGATCTTCATACTTAGTAGATGTACTAGGAGAAATATTTGTGCTCACCGGGAGTGGTTGTGGATTATGGACCAAAGGTGCTGGTGTAGGCTCTACTTTAGCAACAATTTCTTTGGGCTCCTCTTCCATGCTTTCTTCTTGCCTTCTTGCAATCTCCTTTGCTTGTTCAATGGTAGCTGGGTGGTCATACTTTACTTGTTGTCTGATCTCTGGCTTCATCCCAAGAATGAAGTGCTTACATAGGATATTATCCACGCCATTCATCAACCCATCCGCTAATCCTTCCTTCCGGATCTAGGCATCGAGCTTCCTCCTTAGCTCTAGAACACGAGCATGATAATCCCTTATCTTCTCCTTCTCTCCTTGGGATAGCTTTGTGATATCAATCATGAGATCTGCATATTTCTGTTGTTCACCAAATTCTTCAAGAAAACTTTCAGTTAATAAATCCCATGAATTTTTCACATTATCACCTAGTGTTTCAAACCACCTAAGTGCTAAACCATCCAAAAAGGTAGGAAAAAATTCAGTCCATTGTTCCCTTCTTATGAGGCCATTACAAATACAAGATCGTTTAAACTCTTGAATGAAAGAAGAAGCATCTTCATTAGATTGAGCTGAAAAACAGGAATCTTTCCCATTTTCAAAAGTAACCACCGTGAAATACCAACCCACAAGTACAATCAACAAGACTTATGTGCACCAATAATTGGAATCACTATACTAGAAAGTGACTTTACACCTTTCTACAGTAAAATAGAAATGACCACGGTAAACTATGGTAAAACTTGACTTACTGCGGTAAAAACTGACTTTACTATGGTAAACACTATTCACGGTAAAAAGTGAAATTACTGTGGTAAATACTATTCATGGTAAAAAGTGAAATTACTGCGGTAAATACTATTCCCAGCAAAATGACTTTACCATGGTAACTACTATTCATGGCAAAAATGACTTTACCATGGTAACTACTATGCACAGTAAAAACAAGGTTACCCTCCAATTGATTTTTGACTAAGTGGGAATATCTCTCCAGAAAATCCACCAACGAGGAATGGTCCCGGCAACGGAACCAAAATGTCATCACCAATCCGGCACTATGATAATTCTTCACCGGGAACTCCTCGTGCTATGATTATTTATTAATGCACAACCTTTCGTTTGGTGGATATAATCTGGAAACAAAACAACAACAGAACACAAGAATACCATCGACTATGATAAGACAGAATGATGACAAATCTGAAATACCAAAGTAAATTATAATATTAACATGAAATTGTTACAATCTCACCCATGAGGCACTTCGGGTGTTATTGACTTCACTTGCCTTTCACCAAGACTATGGGAGAAACTTTACAATTACACCTCTTAGTGGCTTCTTCAACACACCTTTAACTGATGGCTTCCTTCGCACACTTCCTACAATATTTCTCACTACTTCCTTCTATGCTAAATGAGGGGGGTGGCCTCTCTATTTATAGAACTTACAGGCTTATCCATCTTATCTCTAAGATAGGATAAGAAATCCACTCTAACGAATCATATTTCATACCTTAACTCTTATCTGTACATGTAAGCTTATCTTTTAAGATAAGATAAACCTTATCATTTTACATGGGTTCCACATTTTTAGACTTTTTACAAATAAAATACACAAAATATTTATGACCTCACTCCTTGTCCTTATTACCAATATAATATTTCTAATTCCTAATCATGTAGACCCTACTTCTCTAATTACCCAAACTTTGACATTTTCATATTACCGGACCACTTACGACAAATATTTACTTTTTACAACATTCCTATTGTACTTTGACTGTTACCGTACTCCACATTATTGGCGGCGTCGTACTGGCAGCGCCGTTATCTTCTATCGGACGCTACTACTAATTACACTTAACAACATCCTATTCCTAATACATACATTAATGAAATAGAAATTATGGAGGAAAATTTTAGTGTCGACAGATCAAATCTACATAGCATGATAGTAGATAATGATGTTAGGTCCCTCATTATGGTCTCATAACTTTATATTTATAGGGTTCTCTTGGTCTAATTTTGTAATTAACCCTGAAAAGGCCGACCTCATAAAAGATAAGGATGAAAAATAGCTAGAAAAGACCCAAGAAAAGGTGGGAAAGTGGAAAAGGGACCGAGGAACCCATGGGTGCCCGATTCACGAAAAATGGGTGCCCTAGTTAGGGTTAAGACGACATGGGATCTTTAGAAATGGTTGGATAAGTAGATGCAATAGGTCGTAAAATACAAAATAAAATAATAAAAATGGCCAAAAGGATGAGGGTTAATTAGTAATTTCTTTCCTTAAGAACCTTTTAAATAGTAGTATGAGACTCGGGATAAATAATTATCTAAAGTGCATGATTTTGTGACTACACTATCGCATCCACATGCTCTAGCATATCTCCCCCACGAGTACATCTGGGGCACATTCCACGTTAACATGTGTATGGAGGTATCTACAATCAATGTCCACTAGGCATCACCTACAATCACATATAAAACATCTCATATTAGCACTTACAAATTCTTATACTCACTAACCAAATTAACAAATTTAACCAATCACAATATGTGATAGTTACGCTTTGCTTGTCTTTGCTACCACATCATCTACCTCGGGGTGTCTACCTACCCTCAACTCCTCCAACTATCGGCTCACCTTCCTCATTGATAACCACTAGAAATAGAAACAACCATCGGTGTGTCGCCCACCTTGGCTATACACCTAAGTAAATCATGTGTCATCCACTGTATAGGCCCTATGGCCCGATCTTGCTCATCTAGACTTGAGGGCACTAGCTATCCTCCTCAGGGCCTTGCCTAGACCACAGTGACATCACTTCCCTAGTAGATCGACACCATATATATGGATCTATCGGAAAATGTTGATCCATACCAAACTGTTGAGACACTCACTCACCTTGGAACAACTCAGCTACTCCTAGAAACCAATATTGTAACCACGTGGTGCACCGCAACTCAACACCATCCTCCATAGTCTCTATACGACCTCCATATAATGTCCCCTGGGGCCCATCTCGATCTAACCTCAACCTATACATGATCATGTCCATCCTCCTACTCTAGGTCCCCACCCACGTCACTGCGAATATCTGCAGTCGATTCCACTCGGTTCGTGGCCCACCAAGTGGCCTCACTATAACAATATGCTCATACACCCATACATGTAATAAAGTAGTAGCTCCTAACCCACCTTCATGGTCCTCCTATGTGAACTGATACAAATCCCTATACAAATGGGTCCAAAAAACATCATTTCCATGCATATCTAGTACCATACTCCTCTATACTACGATAAATATCATGCATCCTATATAGAATTCCCACCCCTTCGCCCTCCATGGCCACTAATGAAACTAGAACCACTTGTAACACAATTCTATAAGCTGTGGAATCCCAAATCTCATAATCACATTAAAAGTGATATACGTCTCCTCTGTGCTTAAGACCACGGGAAGTAACATCGTATTTCCCTCATCGACCACGAGGCATCCAATATGGCCATAATCTATACCATCTCTCCAATTGTAGGCAACCACAATATCCTATATACATCCTCCAATGTCTTTGTCATCTCGCCTACCGGCAACCAGAATGTACAAGTATATGCACACCATCTCTCACAAAAAGATGTCAATAAAGACATATTATGGGGTATTTCCCAATGTAGTAATGTGCCATAGGTTGGCATGGTTCAATATATCCCACTCATCATCTATCAACCCCAAACCAAGTAACTTGGTCAAGTGACGAACAACACGAAATTCCTCGAGTGTATATCCCTTTGTATAACACAAACGAGCGATAATGCACACTATTAACATGTTTACATAATTAGATATTAACTATATTAACATCAAAATAACCTAAAATACCTAACCAATGCTAAAATCTTGCCCCTGTAAACTAGGGCCTAGGTTTTGGACACTAGCACCCATAAGTAGGTCACTAGTGCAAGGCTGGGTACTAGTGTCCCAAAAGATAGAAACGACATGTATGCTTCGTCACAGTCGAAACGTCAAAATCTACAAAAATTTGAATTTTACTAAAATTGATAAAAACAAGCACTTTGACAAAAATTCTAAATTTGATCATACATATTAGCTCCATGGTCATTTTTGATGTCACGGCTGCCACCACCCTCTCGAATCTTGTCGAATGGCATCTCTAACATGTGGCATCATCACAATTCAAAGCTAAAATTCCAATCACTCTCATTTCAAATGAAATTACTATTCACTTTTTCCATATTACTATATATAGTAATTCAACTTTACTCTATACTATAGTTACTACTTGCCACCATTCTGACAACTAATATTAGGCACACAGTTTGGCTCATATCCTAAGCCTTATTACTCTGTTTTCCTCCCCATTTTCTCCATCTAGATCACGGTATCCTCTATCATTATACTATACCATTCTAACCATTCCATTTTCAAATTTGACACATGTATTAATCAATAACTATGCATGCTTTGTTAGTACTAATACCTCTTCTATACTTTTTCTTGGTTACTATTACAAATTTTCACAACCTTTTCTTTCGGCTTAGTTTTTTTATCCACATCTCACCCTTTTTCTGAAAGGGATGCATATGATCGGGATCATCCTATAATCCCTTTGATCATACAACATAATCAATCGACACTCCTAATATGTTACTATCACAATTCTCTCTAATTTCATTCAAACATGGTAACAATTATTCCATACGACAATCAATACCTCTTGCTTTATTTTAAATATATTTTCCCCAAATAACCTAATTTGAGGAAAATAAAAACCTCTCCATGAGTAATCTTCTAAATACATTTTATTCAAATCAACTCCTATCACTCGAATCAATCAATTGATATAATAAAGCACAATTATTACCATTTCTAGATGACCTAACTTGGGAGCCGCATTACATCATTGTCACTTTGAGATGACCTAACTTAGAAACTATCTAACACTTTTCAAATCGGAACACCCATTACAATAAGAGTGGGGGCAATGAGATGCCATTGAATTTCCTTTACTTCTTCTATATGTGTTCTACGATTAGGAACAAACAAGCTACGATCGGAACTAAACAGTAACAATTTGGTCTTTATCCATCTCGTAATGGTTAGACCTTTTGGGAAAGCATAATGAAAGTAGAGAAAAATAGACCTCTCTTCCCAACACTTTTCCTCTGGAGGTGGGACACCCAAATCCTTCAATTATCAATAAAATTGCATCGGGAATTGATCACTCCTTATCTCCTCTATCGCCTTTATAAAAAATCTAGAGTCTCTAATATCATTAAAAATATTTCTCCAAGTTACTCCTTACAAATGTTTATTATCTCCTCTTACGCCACATGGGTAAAAATGTTGATCCATGGCTCCCCACACTACAAGTTTCTATATTCTATGCATACTCCACAATATGGCTTCTCCGGACTCTATACAAGTATGTTCTTTACTTCCTTTACACTATTTGAATTTCATTCAAATAACATAAAGGGGGAAAATGTAGACACAAAATTATGTGCATATCACTATTATACTATGTCGTCAAAGCATATTGTTATATGTATAAATCGTAAGTAAGAAAAGTATTCACTTGTGACACTTTGTCTATTGTCCATCTACGTCTTTGATTGTAACCATCTTCTACACCTCTCATGTATGTTTCCATTCTCGGTCAGTCACGAGGATACCTATCTATCTATCTTTTCATATTTTCCATTATTTATCTCAGATCTCTGGCACCCACTCTGGGCACTAGCACCCAAGCACTTGTGTCCATTCTAGGTGCTTCTGTCCTATTTTCTCTTTTTACACAGTTTGACATTTGAGTTCAAGCTTGTTAATTTTTATCCTTATCCCATGTTCCTAGTTGGCCTTTTGTGTCATTAGTGTCAAAATTAAAGCAAGATAATCATATATATACACAACATACTCACTATTATTCTAGATGGTAATTCAAAAGGGCTATCACATCTACATAATATCACCATTATCAAAGGGACTACATTTTTGGGTTGCGTATACTGCTGCATAGGAAGGGAAGTGTTGAATTCCATACCACACATTTGCATCAAAGCTAACAATATCCCACTATCTTGGCATCATTGGCATAAAGGAAAACCTAAGGAAACTATTTCACACATAGGCACACAAAACTACATGAAGTCTTAAATGTAGTGCAGTGCTTGGTACTAAGTTCATTCATTGGGTGACCACCGGGGTCGGTGGCTTCACATATTGCATATTTTATTTAGATATAAGGTGTTTGTGAGATTTTGTAGATAGTTAGGGTTTTTATAGTTTACATGTGTGATCAAAACCATGAAAACAAATTTGGAGTGACAAAAAAATATTAGAGCGAAGACCTTTAGATCCGGAAAAGAGCGAGATCCACGAATATTCACACTGAGATGCCAAAGCACCCGAGATCAGACACTAATAGCTAAGCACTCTTTTCCTTTTATGGGATCTCCTGTCAATCACAATTCATAGTCCTAGAACTCTCTACAAGCCCTTGTGGTATCATTTCTAGCCAAATCGAATAGATATATAGTCCCGACTACCTCGACATTATACAAAAAATCAACTAAGTCATTTATCCCTCTCATTTGCTTAGAGTTTTACCTTTGTTGAATATTTAGTACTTGTATATTCTTGTATATTATTATTTGTACATCATTAGTTCTGATAGTTACTCTGAAATAAATATTTTATTCAATTTATATTAAATCACCATGTGAAGCATGAAGTGATCGCAATGTGAAGCGTAGAAACTAGGAAAAGGAGCTAAACCCTAGGGGTGAATCATATGCGTAGTAGTGTGTTGTTGTAGCTTGTGCTTATTGATGTGATTTTATTATTTTTTATTGTAAGGATGGACCAAAAAAGGAGAGCAAAAGAATAGTCAAAGTCCCATATGTGAAAGATCGGAGAAATGTATTATAAGTAAGTAAAAGTGTGTAGAGAGTAGTAACTAAGGAAAGAGTGTACCTATTGTATGAGAGAGTATATGATAGAAAATTTTCTTATATGTTTTGAAGATTTTGTCGGATGGGGTTGAGAGTGATTAATTCCCAACTAAGAAAGCATCAAGCCATGAATTTGAGTATCCTTCCACAAAGGATGAGGTTTTTGGGTGATCTTACGCAAGGAGAAGAGTGTTGGGGAGAGATGTCTATTTTTCTCTCCTTCCATGATGATTCTCAAATGATAAGTGCCACTTTAGATTGGCACATCAAGATTTGTAGCTGAATTGTAGCTGAATTATGTAAATGAAGACAAGTGTCTGATACTATATATCCATACTATAACTTCTTTGGAAACTATGTTGAACTGAAAAAATGTCTAATTTTTCCCCCAGGACAAACACCCAAGTAGGACATAAACATCCACCATTCCTACCAGATACTAGGTGCCGAGTATCTACTCTATGTTTGTGATCCAAGTCTAGTTTTGACCACTTTATAACTACGTGCCTTTACCATTTCTATGTGTTGTTCTGTTATGGAGTTGCATGCTTGCTAGAAGGGTGATTTATTCACCCAATAGCTTCCCCCTCATTTGGGGTGTGTGAGATGAATGTAGGAGGATGTGGTCCAAATGAGAGGACTAGAAACCGACATGCATATCATAGGTTGGATTCCTACAGGGGGTATAGGATGTGGATGGTAGAAACGAGGGCATATTCCAACAAGATAGACTAATAATCAATCTGTTAGTGTGAAAGAGATACGATACCATATAATATAGTGTAATAAGCAACTATGAAGACAATAGGGACCGTGAAAGGTGGGTTGCACATATGGGAAATCAATCACAATGTCATAAGACACTAAGGGCTGAAGCGACCATAAAAAAACAATAATCAAGCATGACATAGGGCATAACCCATAAACAATAACAAACAATAGTCAACAAGTAATAAGAGACAACCATGGTTGTATAGAATCCTACAAGGAAAATGCTACACATGAAGCACTGTTAGCATGTTAGAAAGATAAGTAGTATGTCAAAGCATGTATATATCGGTTAAAAAAGTGATAGTAACAACAAGTAGTAAATCGTATGTAATACGACTGTGATGTGTAGGAAGAGAGTAACAATGATAGATGCCCCTAGGAGCCTCGGTGGTAATGGTATAGAGCGGTGTTGAGCATCATGCATCGTGTAAGAATCTGTAAATTTCATGCATTCACCTCAAGATACCATGTGAATGTGTATGTGTGTATAAAAAATATAATGACATACTAAGTATCCAACTAACATAGGAAATAAAATGCAACATGTAAGTATTATAAGCTAACAAGAGTAAATACAACCAAGATGTGTAGATGTTGTGTGGAGGTGATGGTGCGATGTGACATGGAAGATGCGTGGATGAGGGGAGCCATATTTTCCCCAATAGATGTGTGTGACATGAGGTTCATTTAGGAATTGTGCCCTCAACAGTCAAGTATGAACTGTAGAACAAGAGTGTGTCATCGGGTAATGAGGTAGAGTATGTAGTAGCAACATTGTGTTGTATAGATAGGAAGAAGTAATGGTATAAGAAGCAAGTGAGGAGGGGGAAGTATGATGCCCCCTAAGTGTACATATATCAGGAGTTACTAGCAAATAAATGTGATCATTGTGAGCAAGAATAGTCAGAGTATGTATAGTGAACAAAGGATGTATACCACATATATAAAGTAGTATGTGTATCATGAATAAAAGGATCCATAAGTAAGAATGAGGAGAAAAGTGTGTATGGAGTGGCATAGGAGTGGAAAGGGAAGCCATAAACATAGATATATGTAGCAAGGTGTACTCATAATAAGGTATAATAAGTGTTGCTTTAGAAAAAGTAAGGTATAAGTGTGTATGTGAGTAGTATGGATAGGAAACTATAGATTAGAAAGTGCGACTATGAGGGGAAAGTGCAATTCCCCCAAGTGTACTCAAGTGATGGAGATTTAGCTGATGATGCGAGAGAGACCATGTTATGGTGGTAGATATTTAAATGTTTCCCAGTTATTGACATATGCATTATCTAGATCAAAAGGATGAATTATAATTTTAATTGTAGGAGGTTGGTGAGGGGTCTCAACTTGTGGTGAGGGAATTGGTTGTTCTTCCTTTGATGGTTTGGCCTTAGATGGGGCTTGTGGTGACTCTTGCATTACTAGAGAAGGAATATGAGTGACTATTGTGTGATGCTCACTAGACATAGAGGGATCAAATTTAGGAACCCATTGGGGTTTGGTAATTAGAGATGAGCATGTAACAAAATGTTTTGTAGCAAATGAAATAAAGCCTTGATGCTCAAGTTTCCTAATTATTCATTCTAAAGCATAACAATCATTGTCACAATGTCCATTAATTCTATGATAATTACAAAACATGTGACATTTATATTTTGTAAGCCGATAAGGAGGGTAGTAATGAGTAGGTGGCAAGGTGATTAACTAGTGATTGAGGATCTCAAAGAGAATATCATGTTTCCTAGTATTTTGATTAAACTTGAGAGGTGCTTGTTTTGGTCATACCTTGACCTCACTTGCATGAGCTCATGTAATAGACATGGGATTCGGATGAGGTGTAGAAGAAGAACTAGCATGGGCATGAGAAACAACCTTGAGGTTTTGGATTTCAGTTATGAGAGATACAATCATGGTCTCCATAGCTTGAAATTTATCTTGGAAAAAAGGTGTAAAGCTTGAATTGAGTCGAAGATGGATTGATTAGTTTTGTTATCGTGATTGATAGGGGGGTCAGAGATATGATTGAAAATTACACTTACTTGTGAAGGTGATGTACGTACCCAAAATTGTAGGGTATTGCACCATTGGAACAGCGTAACACATACCCCAATGATGATATAGGTCTCCTTGCAAGGTGTTTGGGATCCAGAAAATCTCTCTAAATATGTGTTAACATCCCACATGCCCCGCTTAGCCCCTGCATCCTTTATTTTTCTCTTTTCCCCTCTTTTGTTTGCTTTTTTCTCTTACTGTTACGAAACCACCGCCCGATCGGGGTGGCGGTCCCTGTAACCATCGCCCTACTTAGGGTGGCAGTCCTTCACACATTTTCCAGAATGCTCTTTTAATGTGACTCATGTAAATTCAATGTTTACCAGATTTTTTTCACCGCCTTTGGCTTGCATTTATGATTCTCGGTTCCCTGGAATAGTGTTTTGCCATTGTTTATAGTTTAAGAGTTCAATTTGGTATTTACCTTCGGTAAATGCAAATGTTATAAATAATTGGCTTGTGCTTAAGAAAATGGCCCCTCAAATTTACCTCTCATTTTCTCATTTCAGTAGTTCAGTCTTTTATTTTTCTTAGGATTCATAGTTTAGTTCATTACATGCTTAGTTAGCATTGTTTCTTTGTTAGAAAGCCACATATCCATCTTGTGCAAAGCTCTGTTGTTATTTCATCCAATCCATTGGAGTAGGATAGTCTATTTCTCAATAGGAAGCCATTAGAGTTGTAGGTTTTGTTCATCAGACAGGATAGTTTCAGGTTCTAGACATTTTATGTTGCATGACTCGCAATAAATCCCGCTAGAATTGCATAAGCCAAGCTCGTACTCTTGTGCTATCCCTCTCCTACACGCATTGTATTCGATCTGCATTCCTAAGCTTCCTTTTTCCAATATCTACTTCTGTTGATGTTAGCATTACACGATTTTCTAGATCCATGTGAGCATGAAGGAACGAGGAGATCACACTGAGGGGACAAAGCCACACACACCATCGGATTCACCACTATTCTATGGAATCCAGGTTCTAGCTTTCAAATTTCTAGTTAGAAGCATATCAAATAAAGTAGCCAATCATTTCATTTCAGTTAATCTTACTTTTGATATTGCCAGGGAAGCTGTGGGGATTGATAGTTTCTAAGAAACTATGATTCACTCCTCACTTCTGAGGTAGGATCGAGAGTCTTTTAAATAGATTAGATCAGTTATTTCATTGTTTAGAATAGGTTCACAATTACACGGGCAAAGTAGCTATACTCAATTGCTTTATTTGTTTAAAATTCATCATTAGATTAATTGTCAATTTCTAGATATATCAAAAAGGTTTATCTTTCAATTTTGTTCAAATAGTTCATCAAAAAAATACAAAAATAGAGAAACTATATATGCTATAGATATACTTCACATAGTTAAATTTCACTTTACTGCAGTTAGATTTACATTGTTGCTTTTGTATGACAATCATGGGACCTAGAGAGCCCAGAGAATATGTATTCGAGCCAATCATGCCCCAACCGAATCTCGTCACAGCAATAACTTATATAGATCAGAATCTTAGGATCCAAGTTTTCCGAACAACGGTAAGTTTACAACAGATGAGCCTCTAATTAAGTGGGTTAAACATAGAAGACGACCAAGCACATATGTTTCGGTCAAATAAACCAAACTACAAATTACCCTAGATAAACATGTGAATGACTATGGAAAGGCTTGAAAGAGAGCAATCGTTTGGTTGTGATCCTTTGGTCCCATAGCCAGACGCAGGAGATACTCTCACAGACATAGATACTAGCTTAAGAATTCAGGTTGCACGAACACCTGTGAGATACACTGAGAAGATTGCACAACTATTAATTCTGAATATAGAGGCTGAGAAAGCATATGATTATTGGTTACTAGGGATTAGGGACTAAATCCGTACATGACCATAGTAGGACCACAAAAACATGAACCTACGGTTGTGACCCACAAATCCCACAGCCCAACGAACCCATAGGTGAATCAGACATAGATGCTGGCCTGCGTACACTAGTATTCAGATCTACTCCACTTCCACCTATCATCATCGAACAGTTATCCTTGTTAGACATAGCAGCTAACAAAGCTAAGAATTTCTGGACCAGGCCAGAGAATCACCCGTAGAGTCAACTACATTTACCATCCACCCTATGACCCTGTCTGGAGACATACACGAAACTATCCCAGGTCATTTTCCACGTATCCCACAACCCATAGATCGAATAACGCCAGAGCTTGATATTGATTGGAGCCTTCGAGCAGTCATCCTCACCGATCGATCTATCACACCAGTTCAGGTTAGGAGGGCCTTCTTTGCCTTAGATTCATAAATTCCACTAGTGCGTGTCGAAGACATCAGATTGCCTAACTAGTTTGTCTGCATCCCACACGTATTCCATCCCCACCGGCTATCTCAGCATGACCTCGGGAGGTCGGGTGCGAGGAAGAGTTACTTGTAGATTCCCATGCTCGCTTGTCACTTTTCCATCATACAAAATTGGTGAACCTAACGTGAACTTCCTACTTTCTAGTTCGGAGTCATATCTCTCCTAGCCCTTTCAATTAAAATACTTTTCGTCATTTTACACCTCATCTGCTTTCACCAACAAAATTGGTGAACCGACAGGAGCATGTAGTACTTTTCCTTACTTCTTCCTTCCACCTTCCCTCCTTCCCATTATTCTGCGGGTATTCATATACCACCCGAATATGTCGAGGATTTGATGCGTATGGTAGACCCCTCTTGGGTCTTGAGGCATACTACACCCAAATGAATAGAAAATCATCACCCTCACTCTCAGTATGGGGTGATAACTACTCAACTGACCAGTTGTCAACACAAACTCCAAGGATCAGATATAGCTCATCCTTCCAAATAGAGGAGTTGGATCAGCTCGATCAAACGCAACAAAGCAGAGCCTTGAGGCTCAATCAATATAGCGTTGACAAGAGAATCTTGTTCGTCTCCTCAGTCTTGCTTAGACCATAAATTAGTAGACAATCAAACCCATACCTGGGTTTAGATGATGAACATTCAGTACGTTATGCCAGGAATGAACAACGCTCTCGGAGTATGTACCCACCCATAGGGAGTTTACAAACACAACCCGAGGTCTCTTTTCAAGAAAATACCTCTATACCACTGCAT
The DNA here is from genome assembly GCA_018340775.1 of Taxus wallichiana var. yunnanensis. Taxonomy (NCBI): domain Eukaryota; kingdom Viridiplantae; phylum Streptophyta; class Pinopsida; order Cupressales; family Taxaceae; genus Taxus; species Taxus wallichiana. The sequence goes on from CM031241.1 coordinate 104,540,442, forward strand.
ATAGGAAATACCCTTGGGGAAACTTGGCAAGACAATGATCAGTTCATAGCAGGTATCATAGGCCTATACAACATCAGGATATACAACAAACACCACCAAGGCAAAATATCGTGACTTCACCAAATGAAGTCATTTCAACTTTAGTAGAAAAAGTTAGGGGGTTAGAACTTGCCCAAGCAAGTCAAAATTCTCAATTCATGCAGGCAGGAAGTTCCAATCCTCCACACCATCCTAGCCAAGTAGACCTCCTCACAGGAATAGGCACGTTAGGCATGCCTCCTCAGTATTCACAACAAACGCCAACTAGACCCACCATCTCTAACACCGCTCCTCCCGGTCTAGTACAAAATAATCCATTCCTGGACAATACCCCGTCATACTTAAACATGTACTCCAAATCACCACAAGGGGATATGTTCTCCTCTCCGGCATGTTTTCTCAAACACAGGGGTTTCCTTATGCCCCCGCCAATGCATATGTTGCGCCATATCAACAACCCATTCCACCATCACTCCTCGTGAAACACCATCAATGGTGAAACCTATGTGATAGAGACTTATTCGAGAATACTTGAAAGAGCCTTTAGATTTCACCATACGAAGCATCATTCTTCCAATACCTCTTCCCGATTTTCCCAAATACAAAGGCGAGGAAATCCGAATGCGCATATCAAGGCTTACACCACAGTCATTCGGGAACTAGTCCCTTGGGATGGGGTTGTTCTAAAATATTCCCAAAACTTTGGAAGGCATCGCTCTCGATTGGTATTATAGAATACCTAAGGCTTCCATCCATTTGTTTAAATAGCTCATTTCAGAGTTCATTAAGGCATTTGACATGAACAAACTATTTAGAATAGGAATCAGGGAATTCTTGCACATTAAGTAGGAACATAATGAATCTATCACTCATTTTATCCAGAGGTGGCGTACAGTTCTTTATTCTTTGCTAGTGCTCCAAATATGGACCAAATGGAACTATGTGATTTATTCCTTCATTCTCTTAGCATAGAAGTAAAGGAAGAAGTCTAGAAGTTCCCACTAAAGACTTACGATGAAGTACTTGAGAGCGCTCTCCGAATAGATCAAGCAACAATAGATAGCGGTCGTAAGACATATGGAACAAACGGAAGGTTAATCACCTCCAACCAGAATACAATGGCTTATCCTACTAACGCAAATGCCAATCAAGGACCTAAATTCCTCAATAAAAATCGTGGAGTGACAACAGATGGAGTAACTGATCAGGTCAAAAAGGTAAATGTTGTGAATACACCACCACCAATAAACAACCAATGAAACAACAACTTTACCCCAAAAATCAATGCAATGGATTTTAATCATCCACAACAACAACAACAATGGTGAAACCTTACGGGGTTCAAGCCAAAACTCAATTTGGATATCAAAACCAAAATCAAAACCAAAACATAAATGTAAAACTTTAATCCTAATAGACAACAGTTTGATTAGAGTTTTGGGCCACAATATGCACCAAACCAACAAACTAGGAATTACAATCCTAACTCATATTGTGGCTTCCACAAAATTCAAGGCCATGACACTAGAACGTGACGTGACTACAATAAATTCATGCAACGCTTGCCGAGAGGAACAAAGGTAGTTTTTCATAGATATGTTCTTTGCAAATTCTGCATCACCGGTGCAAGTACATTTACGGGGTAGTTTCCCCTAAAAATGCACCTCAAGATCTTTAATGATCCGCTCCCAAATCACAAGCAACAACAAAGTTAAATCGAATGGGAAAAACAAGAGCATAATGATAGGAAACAATGATTATGAAGCCTCAACTTCACTAAATCCATCGGTTGCACCACAATTAGGAAGTCACCGTGACCTAAGATAGTTGGTTTAGTAGAGTTAGGTGCCGAACTACCCGTGGAAGTTGTAACAAGGGCGAGAGTATTCCTCTCAACCAAGTCCGAGGCACTGCCGAGAGATAGATAACATCCAACAAATAGTAGTAAAACCTAAGGGTTCCTATGATTTAATTAGTGATCTAACAAAAACCTTCTCGCACATTTCATTTTTGGACTTACTAAAGAACTCTCCTGCCCACAGGGCTGCTCTTTTAGAGGCATTAGGTTTAGGTCATTTAATTAACATCACTCCACCTCTCGAAACACAGGTAAATCATATATACTTTGATATTCACCCTCCGGGGCAGCCGGATAGGGATGTCAAATTCATATTCAAAATAAACAAAATGCCAACAGATGCTGAGATTGCACGTTGAGGGGATCCAGCCTTACATTTGAAAGTATGGGTTTATAATAATTATGTGAAACGGCGATGGTAGATGATGGGGAAGCGATTAGCATAGTCACCTTTTCTTTCCTTCAAAAGCTAGGGTATGGAGAAATGAATTGTTCCACGACTCGAAATACATTGAGAGGCTATGATAGCCTTAAAGCCACCTCGATTGGAACTATAATACTACTACCGGTCACCTTAGGACCCAAAATCATCCCGATTGAGTTTTATATTATAGATCGGAAACTAACTATAATATGATCCTTGGGTGACCATGGATACACCGATTGAAGGCAATCCCTTCTACGTTATTTCAAGAAGTAATGTTTTTACACTTAGGAAAGTTGTTTGTAGCCAAAGGTGATCCAAAACCATTTGATATACACCTAGTGACTTAAAGAAAAGACTAGGCATTCACTCAGAATTTTAACTCCCAACAAACCAACTTAATAAACCTGCGGACACAAAACCGGAGGAAAAGCTGGTACTGCGATAGATCTTGATAATATGAGCCTAGTCAAGGCACGATCCCAACCCTTAAGGATGAGGCTAAAATTGTAGAAATAGTATCATTAGGAATTACTACAAAAATCATTGAATTACTAGAACAGGATCTACCAATGTTTCTACCATTTGATTCGTAGGCATGGGATATACCCTAGGTGTTGGTTCTCTTCCAGACAGAGGATCTCTGCATGGTGGAAGTAGAATGCATGAACACAACAAATATCCCAACGTCCATATTCCCAGCTAAATATTGGACTCTCCATTTTGATGGAGGTAGATTTCGTTACGGAGCTAGGGCAGGTGTAATCTTTACTTCCCCCGAGGGAAAAATCCTACCATTTGCCTTTAAACTAAGTTTCGAGTGTACAAACAACGACAATGAGTACGAAGACCTCCTCCTTGGCCTTGTCTTATCCAAGAGGATTGGTGTTAATAACATCAGGGTGTTAGGAGACTCACAATTGATAGCAAACCAAGTCTCTGAGATATATGAAACCAAAGCGAGCACTTACAACTTTACAAAACAGCTGTATTAGATTTAAGCAAAGAGTTTGACTTCATATCAATTGAAGCAATCCCGAGAACAAAATCTTCTCGCCGATTCTATAGCAACCTCGGCATCACGCTTCACTCCAAACAATGGATTCCAAGATACCCGTTTCATGGTATCCCTTCGTACCGAACCATTGGTAAAAAAATTGTCAAATTCTCTGTTAACAAACAAGGATGAGAACAAATCTACTATCCTAGACCACATTGATAGTGATATGGCCACTCTAAATTACTTAAACGCCTATGCGGCATTACATCTCTCCCATCACGTGATAGATTTGTCCTTAATCCCACATTCATCTTCCTACTTCGGAAATCCCATGATGGAGCTTCCCTCACAAATAGAACTCTAGCATATACACAGTAGAAGATGGGGATGATCTGGAATTACCTCCAGCCCCGCCTAAGTTTGAAGAAGGTAACGCCTCTTTAATCGAAGAAACAATTGATGTTAACATCGGAACGGAGGATGAACCAAAGATCTTGAAACTAGGATCCTTGTTAACTCTAGAAGAAGTAGAAATACACACTCGAATCCTCAAGGAACATCAGAAGGCTTTCACATTTAGTTATAAAGAAATGACAGGGGTTGCACCACACATTGCGGTACATAACCTCGTCACTAAATCAGATGCAAATCCGATTAAACAAAATTCGAGACCAATGAAACCTAAGGTAGCTCTCATGGTGAAAGAGGAGGTAATAAAACTCCTCCAAGTAGGATTCATCAAACCATTTAATTACTCTCAGTGGGTATCTAATATCGTTCCCGTTCTAAAAAATAATGGGAAGATACACATCTGCATAGACTTCCAAGACATTAACAAAGCGTGTCCTAAAGATGACTTCCCGTTACCATCCATAGATGTCATTGTTGATGCAACAGCTGGATTTGAACTCTTGTCTCTCATGGATGGATTCTCAGGATATAATCAAATCAGAATATCTGAACAAGATCAAGATAAAACCACATTTATAACTCCTTAGGGAACCTATTGCTATGTTGTTATGCCATTCGGTCTCAAGAACGCTAGCGCTACATACCAGCGAGCTATGACATATATATTTCATGATCTTATTCATAAAATTGTGGAATCCTACGTAGATGACTTGTTGGCCAAGGCCAAGAAGCGTTGTGACCATCCGGAAGTGCTCCACGTCATTCTTTCATGTCTAATAGAGTACAGAGTCATGCTAAATCCATAGAAATGTGTCTTTGGTGTAACAGGAGGGAAGCTCCTAGGTTACATCATATTGTCACGAGGGATAGATGTTGACCCAACCAAAATTCGGGCTGTCCTCGAAATGGTCCCACCTTCGGATGAATCTGGAATCAGGTCATTTCTCAGAAAGCTTGGTGAAATCCAGAGATTCATCCCAGGAATTAAGCTTCACCATCCATCCAATCAACAATCTACTCAAGAAAGATTATAGTATCAATTGGACCGAAGACTGCAATGAAGCTTTCGGCGTAGTTAAGCGTTTCTGTTATCACCACCTACGCTAATGCCACCTAAGCTAGACCACCGTTAATTTTATATTTCGCAAGCTACCGATGTCTCGCTAGCTTTGTATGTTGGCCCAAGAGGATGATGACAAGAGAGAACGCGTGATTTATTTCATTATTTGAACATTGCTTGACTACAAAACACATTATACGCAGCAGTAACGAGAATGCCTTGCCATAGTCTTTGCAACCAAACACTTAAGACATTATATGCTTAATCAAGAAACAAGGATCATTGTAAAAACGGACCATTTACGAACTTTCCTCACACAAGGTCCTTGTCTAAAAAAGGCGGGACGTTTTATAACCTTAATGGGGAATTTGAATTAACATTTATAAATCATAAATCTGTTAAAGGATAGGTCATCACAGATTGGTTAGCTGATAACCCACTAGACGGAGGCAATCTAGTAGATCTGGACTTTCCTGATCAATGCGTATACTACATCGAAAGCAGACCTCCTATCTCTTAGTGTCCTTGGTATACGATATTATTAATTATATCATGGACCATACATATCGAGAAGGTGCCACAAAGAAGGTAGCTACACATTATTGTAGCCAAATACGTCGTTATAGAGCAAGTGCTCTATCGAAAAGCATTCGATGGAATGCTTCTAAGATGTGTCGACACAAAAGAATCCAAGAAGATTCTCCACGAATCTCATAGTGGAATGTGTGGAGGCCACTTTGGTGGCCATGCCACGCTCGTAAAATACATCGGATGGGCTATTTTTGGCCTACTCTAGAACATGATGCAGTAGAGTTTGTACGAAGGTGTCATAAGTGCCAAGAATTCTCCCATGAGATCCACATGCCGGCACAAGCTCTACAACCAATCACTACTCCATGGCCCTTTTCTACGTGGGGCCTCGATTTGATAGGGAAATTCTCTCCCTCATCTAGATGGCCATAATTTCATAATCACAGCCACCGAATATTTTACCAAGTGGGTAGAGGCTATGCCTCTTACTACTGTACTCGGGTTCTGTAATCACCAAGTTCATTTTGAACCAAATCATTTGCAGGTACGGTGTCCGCAAATCATTATCTCAGATAATGGGACTTCTTTTAAGAATGAAAAAGTTCATGAACTGTGTAATAAATTTAGAATGACAAAGTCTCCCTATATTACCCTCAAGCCAATGGACAGGCTGAAGTGACAAACAAAACATTAAAATCCATTCTTCTTAAAATGGTGAAAGAAAATAAATGAGATTGGCATTTTAAGTTATATCCGGCCTTGTGGGCCCACCGAACCTCAATAAGAACACCAACGGGAGCGACTCCTTTCTCGCTAGTATTTGGGGCAGAGGCAGTCCTCCCACTTGAGGTTGAAATACCCAACCTCCGTATCTCATTACAAGGGATTACGGGACGAATACGCTTACAGAGAAGCACGTCTCTCCAAACTAGAAAGCCTAGATGAGGCTAGGTTAGATGCTAAACAATGGCACATAATCTATGCTGACCGGATGTGCCGGCAATATTACAAGAAGGTATATGAACGTGACATATATGAAGGTGATCTAGTTCTAAGGCTAGATAGTCGGATTGATAAAAATACCGGTGAAGGAAGGAAATTCCGGCCCAAATGGTTGGTCCCATACTAAGTCATGAAAGACTATGGAAATGGTGCATACCTCTTATGTACGCTAAAGGGTGAGGAATTTGGCGAAATAGTAAATTCCCTACACCTTAAATGATTCTACGCATAAGCATCCAACATTATGTGTATAATTATGTCTACATTGCATCTTCATATAGTCGATTCATTTTTTCCACATGTTTCGTACAAATCTTGTGATAAGGAATTTATTCTTAAAGCAATTCAATACAAACTTATGATGGCATTGGCATAAAACACTCTAATCATTTCATCAAATAAAGCTAGATATGACAAAGTCTTAACGGTAACCATACCAAGGTCTGCATGCTTGTTCTCACTTTTGGTTTCTTCTTAGAATAGGTGTCTTGCCTATGGTCTGTTCTAGAAGCTTCATCGTGTCACATCTATCCCATATGTATATCTCTTTGGAAATAAGAGCATGCTGACATTTTGCTCAAATAAACAAGTCAAATATAGATCAAACAAAAAAATTAAATTTACACATTTCCTTGCCCCACCAACCTTTGGTGATGAGCTTGCATCTCTTACTAGTGACGTAGGGTTGGGAAAGGATGGAAATGCCCTTACTCGCCTATGCCTTGCCCATGGTGATAAACCCATGCTTCTTACTAGTAGCATGGGGCAAAGTGTAGGGGGTCCTCTTGACAAACAAACGTTAAAAGGTCATAAACAAAAAATTCAAATCTTGAAGTCTTGAGTCAAAAACAAATGAATCGGATGTCTAAAATTCCAAGAGAGTCAAAACCTAAAACCAAGATCTTGTCTACCATGTGGCCATCTACGAGATCTAAGTCTAGATAAATCGTAAAGCAAGTTACATCCCAAACTATGGAGTCACTTGGGTAGAATAGGCTTGTAGCATCCTAATTTGGTTCCACTAAAGCTTTGTCTATCTCTCGTCACTATCATTTCAATACATTTCATAACTTGTGCCCTTTCTAGCTCTCGGTGATGAGCCCTCGCATCTTACTAGTTGCGTGGAGTTAAGAGTGGGGCAAGTTTATCTGCTCATCTTACCGGTTTATCATCACCACTTTGTCAAAACAAATACGAAGTACCAAAAATTGCTTAAAGAAACTAAAAATTCAAAATCACATCGTGTCTACATTATCATATATCAGCATCATGAAATACAAAAAGAAAGTTAACATTTGTATCATTTGTTCTCCATTGCATACATTCTAAAAGCATATAAGCATACATCATAGTTTACATATGGAAACGGAAATAGAAGCAAGGTCATAGATGCCAAGAGTTTGATCAAAAAGAATAAATATATATATATATATATATATATATATATATATATATAAATGGACAAAATTCTGTCTGATGCCATCATGTGCTAAGCATGGTCAAAATGCTCAAAGAGCTCGGGAAATACAAAAATATCATACAAAATCTAAGAGAGCCAAGTGGCTTCTCAATCCCTATGAGATCCCTCTGAGGGTGCACGCCCACGCCTAGGACTCCGGCTATGCCGGTGCTCTGAATGCACGGAGGGCTCACGATCCCGAGGGGCAGCCGCGGTCTCACCATGAGAATGACTCCTCATAAGGTGCTCTGTTGTCCTATACCCTTCTAGCTCAGTACGGAGGGTAGATACCATTCTAGCCACATGCCAGACGGGGGAAAAGATGTCGGTATGTCTACCAGCTGCTGAGGGCTCCCCTGCATCCACAGATAGCTCTGCACGGGTCCTCTCCATAGGGATCATCAGGGTATCGGTGCATACCCTGCGAATCAGGTCTCACCACTCATCGGTGGTCTCTGCAAACAAAGGAGAAAACGAATTAGAAATAAAACAAGAGATAAAACACAAGTGTAAAAAAAAGGAGAGATGATAATTAAAGCAATCCTAACTCGAAGCAAAGGGAAGATAACTTACTCGGATCACTGGGCCTCAGGATGGATCTCTAGGGTCAAGCACTCGCCACAGATGCCGCCGCTGACTGAGGTGCTCCTCCCATGGCTAGAGTGATGTAACATCCCGCAACGGACTCATCCTCCCCACCATGGCCCTGGGAGAGTGGCTCCTCGAAGCTAGAGTCACCCTCTCTCGCACTCTACTCGCCCTCTCTTCTGCATGATATCCTAAGTGTCATGCCACTCAAGATCCTTTGTCCTCCTCTCTCCCTTGATTCGCTGGCCTCGGCCTCGGTCTCCTCTGTCTCTCCCCTTGTGAACTCCTCGGACTCGAGTCTATGTCGATGGGGTCATCGCTACTATGGGCAAGACCCACGAAATCTAAAGTAAAGGCACATGAGGAGCACTGGCTCTCCTCGAGATCGCACCACCCACCTAGCCGCAATAGGAACGCTAGGTATCTACAACCTGTCCAACCCCGGCCTCTAGGACCCCCTCTGGCCTCTCGAACTGACCTGTATACTGGCACTACCAGGGGAAGCATACCCATGTAAGGTAGGCCAAACTGCTAAGGAACTCGGCCAAAGGGGTGTATCTCCACTCGCCCTACTCTGTCAACAAGCTGCCCTGTGGTGGAGCAGGAGATCAAGGTAAGAGCCTCCTCACCCCATAAACCTGCCATGGTCTAATACGGTGTGGCCTCCATGTCATCAGTGGTTAGTGAAGCAACTGGCTGATGAGGTGCTCTGAGCATGAACATATCTATCCATCTGGCTTCCCTCATAGCTCCGGGGTCTGCCACCTCTACACCTCTGCCATAGGGATGAAGCACTCATAAACCCAGCTCATAACTAGGGTCGGGTGGCTCAAAGACTGCCCCTATAAATAGACTACCCTGTATAAGTTGTGGTAGGTAGTCTCAAGTATGTTGGCTCCCGGGCGTAAATCGAGACCATGTCCCTCAATCGGTGTAATGATGGGGGACCAGCGGTATAATAGTGTATCTCCTCCCTTGTCCCCAATCAATCTCGAGGCAAGGATCCCCATAATATCCTGGTGAATCAAGGGGATGGGCAAGCTAGGAATAGACCGAACTCTGATCCCCTTCTTCGAACCCGTGGAGATAACTGCATCTCCAATGTAAGAGGCCCATTGTGCTATCTCGGGCCCGTGAATTTCTGCTGTTTCAAGGGTGAATTGTCTCCGATGATCGGGACCCCTAGGATACTGATAAACATCCTCAAAAGTAATGGTCCACTCACCATGGACCCCTGGTAATCAGAAGGTGTTCTGATCAGCATCCCAATAGGAAAATAAGTCACAAAGAATGTGACTAGATGGTGCAACATGTGGGATGTGTGATATACGTAGTATCCCGGCCCTCTGAAGAGTGTCCTCCTCATCCTGTGAAAGGGCATCTAGTACTACTGGGAGCCAGTCACACTCTCTCTCTCGACTCCACCAAATGTACTCCTCCCTCGCTGCATACACCCAAAAACACACAAAACAGAGCAAGTTAGCATCCAAGTGACATTAGAAAAATCATGAAAACACATAGAAATGCTAAAAATGCAAAAACAATTTCAAACAAGTGTTCTTTTGGCATTCTGTGAAGAACCACCGCCTTGAATAAGGCAACGGTCGTGTCCTAAAAACCCATGTGGTTTTTATACCCTAAAAAGCCCAAAATAACATGAAAAATGGCCGTTTTAGCTAAAACAAAGCCTACCCAGTAGGCGCCCCCTAGATGGACCTTTTGAACCTAACATTTTCAAAAATTACCCCCCCACGACAAAGATTTTAGCATTTTAAAATTGAGGGGGTGAAAACGATAAATTGAGGAAAACTAACCTGTGATCTCACGGGTCAATGTTCTGCTCGTGGAGGCATGATCACTATCTCGTCATGAACATTTTGACTCTACTCTCGCAAGAAACCGTCACCGTGGGTCCCAGAGCTCAAAACCAACCAAATCAACACGTGCAAATGAATAGGAAAATGGGCCCACTTTTACATATATAACAACCTGACTTGTTTTGAATGCCCTTTTTCGCAGCTTGGAGCATCGCAGAGGTAAGTTCTTACCCCGCACAAATAGTACGTCCTCATTTCCCATTATTTTAGCATTTATTTTCCGATCTATTTTGTCTATCTGCACTTGATTTCTCTTTTCATTTTCAGGTGGCGGGAATTTTGGATGGTGTCATTTCGACACACGGACGTGTCAGGTATAACTTCTAACTTCCCATTTCGGGACCGCCATACTTGGACCCACCGTTTTACGCCTCTTCATGGCTAAAACGCTTCTCCGAGGGGGCAATATTTACATACCCAAAATTGTGGGGTACTGCACCACCGGAACAGCGTAACACATACCCCAATGATGATACAGGTCTCCTCGCAAGGTGTTCGAGATCTGGAAAAGATCTCGAAATATGTGTTAACATCCCACATGCCCCGCTTAGCCCCTGCATCCTTTGTTTTTCTCTTTTCCCCTCTTTTCTTTGCCTTTTTCTTTTCTGTTATGAAACCGCCGCCCTACCTAGGTGGCGGTCTCGTGACCGCCGCCCTGATCAGGGCAGTGGTCCTGTAACCGCCGCCCTGCTTAGGGTAGCAGTTCTTCACGTGTTTTCTAGAATGCTCTTTTAACGCGACTCACGTAAATTCAACGTTTACCAGCTTTTCTTCACCGCCTTTGGCTTCCATTTATGATTTTGGTTCCCTAGAATAGTGTTTTGCCATTGTTTATAGTTTAAGAGTTCAATTTGGTTTTTACCTTGGGTAAATGCAAATGCTATAAATAGTTGGCTTGTGCTCAAGCAAATGGCCCCTCAAATTTGCCTCTCATTTTCTCATTTCAGTAGTTCAGTCTTTTATTTTGCTTAGGATTCATAGTTTAGTTCATTACATGCTTAGTTAGCATTGTTTTCTGTTAGAAAGCCACATATCCATCTTGTGCAAAGCTCTGTTGTTATTTCATCCAATCCATTGGAGTAGGATAGTATGTTTTTCAATAGGAAGCCATTAGAGTTGCATTTTTTTCATCAGACATGATAGTTTCAGGTTCTAGATGTTTTATGTTACTTGACTCGCAATAAATCCCGCTAGGAATTGCATAAGCCAAGCTTTGTACTCTTGCGCTATCCCTCTCCTACTCACATTATATTCATTCTGCATCCTAAGCTACCTTTGTTCCAATATCTACTTCTATTGATGCTAGCATTACACACTTTTTGGATCCACGTGAGCATGAAGGAACAAGGAGATCACACTGAGGAGACAAAGCCACACACACCATCAGATTTGCCACTGTTATGTGGAATCCGAGGTTCTAGCTTTTAAAGTTCTAGTTAGAAGCATATCAAATAAAGTAGCTTGATCATTTCATTTGAGTTAATCTTACTTTTGATATTGCTGGGAAAGTGGGGATTGATAGTTTCTGAGAAACTATGATTCACTCCTCACTTCTGAGGTAGGATCGAGAGTCTTTTAAATAGATTAGATCAGTTATTTCATTGTTTAGAATAGGTTCACAATTGCACAGGCAAGTAGCTATACTCGGTTGCTTTGTTTGTTTTAATTTCATCATTAGATTAATTGTCAATTTCTAGATATATCAAAAAGGTTTCTCTTTCAATTTCGTTCAAATAGTTCATCAGAAAAATACAAAAATAGAGAAACTATATATGCTATAGATATACTTCACATAGTTAAATTTCACTTTACTGCAGTTAGATTTACATTGTTGCTTTTGTATGACAATCATGGGACCTAGAGAGCCCAGAGAATACGTATTCGAGCCAATCGTGCCCCAACCCAATCTCGTCATAGCAATAACTTATATAGATCAGAATCTTAGGATCCAAGTTTTTTGAACAATGGTAAGTTTACAACAGACCAGCCTTCAGTTAAGCGGGCTAAACATAGAAGATGACCAAGCGCATACGTTCTGGTCAAATCAACCAAACTACAGATTACCCTAGATAAACATCTGCATGACTGTGGAAAGGCTTGAAAGAGAGAAATCGTTTGGTTGTGATCCTTTGGTCCCATAGCCAGATGCAGGAGATACTCTCACAGACATAGATACTAGCTTAATTATTCAAGTTGTGCGAACGCCTGTGAGATACACTGAGAAGATCGCACAACTATTAATTCTGAATATAGAGGCTGAGAAAGCATATGATTATTGGATACTAGGGATTAGGGACTGAATCCATACATGCCCATAGTAGGACCATAACAAACGCGAACCTACGGTTGTGACCAAAAATCCCATAGCCCAACAAACCCATAGGTGAATCGGACATAGACTTTGGCTGCGCACACTAGTATTCGAGATCTACTCCACTTCCACCTATCATCATCGAACAGATTATCCTTGTTAGACATAGTAGCTAACAAAGCTAATAATTTCTAGACCAGGCCGAGGAATCACCCATAGAGTCAACTACATTTACCATCCACCCTATGACCCTGTTTGGAGACATACGAAACTATCCGGTCATTTTCCATGTATCCCACAACCCATAGATCAAATAACGCCAAAGCTCGATATTGATTGGAGCCTTGAGTAGTCATCCTCGCCAATCGATCTATCACACCGATTCAGAGTTAGGAGGGCCTTCTTTTCCTTAGATTCGTAAATTCCACTAGTGCGTGTCGAAGACTTCAGATTGCCTAACTAGTTTTTCTACATCCCACATGTATTCCATCCCCACCGGATGTCTCGGCACTACCTCGGGAGGTCGGGTGCGAGGAAGAGTTATGTATAGATTCCCACACTCGCTTGTTGCTTTTCCGTCGTACATGGTGACATTTTACAAGGGAGGTACATTGTATGTATGGATTTTTTGAGAGCATATTTGCAAATTGGGTGCTTTTGAAGTAATTGATACAAGGAGACTTGAGGAACTTTAGAGGTCATTATATGAAAGAAAAGGTAATTTATGAAATAAGAGCCCTAGAAAGTGACCCAAGAGGATAAGGCCAAGGATGAAATCCTAGGAAGAACTATGCAGTCAAATGTATGATAAACAATAAATGGAAATTTGAACCTTGGTGCAACTAGGATTTTGGGGTCATAGAAAGACATATATGATAGAATGGGGAAAATAAGGATACAAGTGGTCGACCACGAGTTAGGGATCACCAAATGAGTTATTGTAATTTGAATTAAATCTCATTTGAGTAAATTACTATAAAAAATGATATTGAGATAAAAAAGTACAACAATTTGCAACTAATAAGCTTTCAAAGATGTAGCAACCTAAGTAAATTGAGGGAGAAAGATGACTTATCTAATTTTGTGCCACATGGGAATGATCGGGACTATATTTATTGAAAAGGATGGAAATAACATCACAAAGGCTTGATGAGGGTTCGAAACCCGATGAATGTACAAGAAAAAAGTGCCTATAGGGGGACATGAGTACCACATACACTAATGAATGATTTGGACACTGTGTTTGCTCATATTTTGGAAACTGGTCTTTTCTTGGTTGGAAGGTCTTCACCTTGCTACTCACTCTTTGTCACTCCATTTTTGCTATTAGTTCGCCAATCACATCGAAACATGCAAAATAAAAGACTACCTACACATGCCCAAAACCACATCAAAACTTATAAAAATGATGTAGAATATGGAGTCGAATGACCTTGGAAGTCACCCGAAGAGTGAACTTATGACCAAGTAGTTCACTACATCTCATACTCCATATAGTTCTATGTGTGTGTGTATCTGTGTCTTGTGCCCTAGGTTTCCCTTGTGAAAGTTACACGATGATAACAGGATAGATCTAGATTGTCCCAAGTATGTAAAATGTGTGTGATGGAATAGAATAAAATCCCCTCCTATGTAGTGTATGCATATTAATACAACCCTTTTCCGTTGATGGATGTACTAGATATGTACTTTATAGTGTTATTGTGCCTTTATACAAGCTTAGGTGGTGATAGATAATGCTTATAATGCTTGTCCCCTTATTTAGAAGAAGTAACTAAGTATATATATGATTCCCTTGTTTGAATTTCATAATTAACAACTGAAAGGCCGACCCAAAGTGTTAAAAGGTGACCAAGAAGTGAAAAGGACCCAAAAGAGTAAGAAGAAGAAAGAGAAGGACATGAGCACCCAAGAGGGACAAGAGTGCTGGGCATTTCTGTCCTAACTAGGCGTTAGTGTTTGAGGACATCAAAATGTAAATAATTCAAGTTATGATAGAACTATAAGATGTGTAAAGCCAAAATGAGTTGTCAACCACTAGTTTTATTGCTTAGGATGCATGTATACATTAGTATGCTTTATGACCTAAAATTGTACCCAAGTGCATACATTTTGTGTCTAGAGGTAGCATACTATATTCTACCAACCGGTAGCATAACTATATGTTACCGAACGGTAGCATTATTTATGCTACGGGTTAGTAACATAGATATAAGCTACCGACCAAGTAACATATATTTATGTTATTGTTGTCGGCCATTTTTGCATTTTACATTATATACAACTTCAACTAAATAACATATTAATTATTCAAATACCTTTAATGTTGTAGGGTTGTGATATTTAATCGACCTTAATTGTCAATTCCCACAGGACCCTAGACACCTATAAAGGAATTGCAAATAAAATTTGATGTGTACTTGATATATGAAATTGTAGATTTTTAATCACTATATATGAAGGTGAATTTTACAACTTTTAATTTCATGCTAGTGGCGATTTGAATTACTAAAGTTGGCTATTGGTATAAATTCTAGGCAAATCCACTCCTAAAAGTAACTTGAACCTAGAAAATTTAAGTGATCCATTCCTATCCCTACACCTAAAATTTCACCATATGCAAATTTAAAAACTGAAATTTTCATGAATTAACAAAGATTCGCCACTAAAAATTTACTTTGTAGGAGAATTAGTGGAACCTTCTTTGGAGGTTTGCCCTTTTCTTACCATTTGGATTCTTCACTTTCCCAGACAAAATCAGATCATCTTCTACTTCAATGGCATATTCTTGGGCATTTTCAAGAGTTTGAGGTTGAGCTCTTCGTAGGATAAATCCAACCTCAAGAAATTATGCATTTATGAAGAATCTCTTTTTGTATCCTTAGATGGTGAATATTCCACATGTATTCTTTTCAACAATTTGTTGAATCGGGCCAAAAAATATCTCATGAGTTCATTTGATTATTTCTTCATTTGGACCAATTGAACAAGAAGATCTTGAGAGTCTTCAACTGATTTAAATCTTGCTTCAAATTGAGAGGACAAGAGGTAGAACCATTCAATTAATTTCTCTTGAAGTGACTCCATGAACAACCTTACTGAAACATCTTCATGTTTAACTCCAAGAACTCCACATGCAGTGATGAAAGCTACAATATGTTCTTCAGGAAGTTGAGTGCCATCACCTTTGAATTTGGGAAAATTATTGTGGGATCCCTTTGAAAATTCATGGAGAGGTGGTGTAAGAGCAAGCGGACCAGTATTCCTTCCCCATGGAATAGGTGGTTGAGTTTCTTCCATTTCTTCTTCAAATTATTATTATGATTCTTCTTTTGGGGAAGAATAGCTAGCGGTGGTGCAACTGGAGATTCAAGAAGGAGTCTCAATTGGATTTCCTATTGTATCACTCGATGTACCAGATGGAGATGATGTTTGAGAGAAGTAATATGGATTGTTTTGGATATGATATTGTTTTCTTTGAAGAGCTTCAAAATTTGGATCAACAATACCTCTCAATCTGTCAATCTGGTGTATCTCTTTTCAACCAACTTGTGAGAAAACCTACAACAAGAATGTGAAAGGAAACAACTAAAAATAGCAGTGGATTTCAAGCATCAAGTTTCATGTTTTTTGAGGTTTTTTTTTTTAATTTTATGGATTTTTGTTATATTTGATTTTTAGGATTTTTTAGATTGTTATAGGTTTTAGGACAACAAAATCTTCTCTAAAGTGGGTGTTAAAAACTGTTGGTGAAATAATTTTTCACAAAGGAAAATTAGGGGTTTTCACCAACGCTCTAGGATTAGGTCCCTCTACTTAGGAATGGGGCAACTCCATTTATTGAAAACAAGAAATATATACACTACTCTAACCATCATGGGTGGCCTTTCGACCAAGGATCACACAAGAATAATCCACTAAACCTGTGTGTAAAAAGGAGGTGGAGGAAAGGTGTGTGTATAGAAAGAGGGGAGAAAGTGAGAAGGGGGTTTTACTCAATAAATAACAAGATGAGTTTATTGACATAAAACCAGAATATTTCTAAGTTAACAATGAGAAGACACCATTCAAGAAAATAAGAACAAAACACAAGTAAATCCAAATTTATTTTCATAATATTTCACAAGTAATCATTCTCACGGAGTAAAGTTGAGATGGAGAGGAAAACATAAGACAAGGAGATAAAATAATGTTAGTTTCTTTCTTTTATTGAGACAATGCGAGCTATAAAGCAAGAAGAACTAACCCTTTGGAATGGATAATCCATTCCAATTTATAGCTTACAAAATGTGTCTTCCTTTTCCCCACATGACCTTTCATCTCACCACCACGTGACTTTTCAAATTCCCTTGGAGTGAAATTAGGTCCTTTTATTAATTTTGAAAAGGGAATTTTCTAATGCAATGTTAAGTAACTTAAGTGAATAAGACGAAAGAGTGAAAAATTACATTCCCAATGAATAAATATAATGTTATAGAGAGGGGGAGGGGAGAGAGAAGAAGAGTGAGGAGTGAAATCTGGAGCGAGAAGGTTTGTTGTTGACGAAGAATTACTTCTAATGGATCTTGAGTGAATGATCCATGAATAAAGTTCCCTATCTTTGACCTCCTGTTAAGTTGGAACATTGTGATTGCAAATTCCTCCTCCTGTGAGATGTGGAAACACTCTAAGGCATTGAATGAGTGTTTATAAACACTTTGTTGTCAAACTTTCACTGACATGGAAACATGATGATTCTTTTTAACACAAGGTTGGAGTTAGAACATGGAGATCATCACCTTGCTCTTCTTAACTTCAAAATTCACCTCTATGACACAAATATTTCCTTTTTAATAGAATCAAACCCATGATTCTCAATCCCTTTATTTCTCATTTTTATTCATTGGAAAATGTCCTCTCC
This sequence comes from Taxus wallichiana var. yunnanensis, assembly GCA_018340775.1. Lineage (NCBI taxonomy): Eukaryota > Viridiplantae > Streptophyta > Pinopsida > Cupressales > Taxaceae > Taxus > Taxus wallichiana. The sequence goes on from CM031241.1 coordinate 104,557,902, forward strand.
TCTAAGTAGAAGAATTGCTCCTTCATTCAACTGAAAATGCATAGTGTGAAATCATGAATATTTCAGGTCACTCAGGTGTTCTGCATTGTTTCAAACTTATCTAGGTGTTATTTCTTTAGCATGAGAGGCTCATCATCCTTTTTCTTGACCAATATCATAACACTTACTATTTTTAGTAAGCCTTATTTTAATAAGTCCATTTTAATTTCCAGTTGCTTAATTTGGCAATTTTGAGTTTCCTTGATGTGTAAGGGGCAATGGAAACTTTAAAAATGAACCATTTACAACACTAACTGTTTATAGATGGTGATCCTTAGGAAGGATTACTATTTTTATAAGTGGGTCTTCCTAATGTTAAAATGAAATGAAAGTGGTCTTAAAAGTTTTCTTATGTCACACGGATGCTTTGCTCCAAGTTTTGAAGGATTTCAATCTCAAAACTCCATAGATATGAAAAATGAGTTTTAATTTTAGAAAAATTTGTTCAGCCATTAAAAATAATTTATAACACCATTGGATTCATTCGAGCGGTGTTTTTGTAAGGAAGCTATAGTCAAAATCGCATGATAGACAAACACGAGGTTTGGAAGATGTAAGTAAAAAAATGTTTTTAAGCATGGAGGATGTCTAAAGAAATTTTGGTAGCATAACAACATGAAAACAACAATGGTGAAGAGAAAATAAAAGAAATGAGGCTAAAAATGGTCAAGTGTTTGATTTTCCCTCTCATTTGCACACCTTAACTCACATTAAACCCAAACAAGCTCAACCCGAATCAGGTGAAGGTTAGAGGTGTGGTTTCACCCTAAAAAATTGTGTAAAAAGGGGAAAATGGAAATCAACCTCTCTACAAATATTTTTGGGTGAGGCTCTCATGACGAGGGGTAAATTTTATGAAAATAGTGAGTTTTTAACATCTTTCTAACACCAGTTGTCACTTTTAAGCGACAAAAAGTTACTTCCATATGGGGAGCACAATTTTATGTTCCCAAGTCCCTTTAGCTATTAGAAAAAAGGGACAAAGGGACATCAGACCTCCAAAAGTCCTCCATGGCTCTAATCGACATGAAAAAATGGTTAAAAGTAAAAAAGTGAGTTTATAACATGTTCTAACCTCTGTAAGTTGTCACTTAAGTGAAGAAACATAACACTCAATGGGGAGTGCACTTTGGTGTCCCCTTTCACTAAGGGACAAAGGAACATCAGACCTCCAAAACCCCGTCCAATCTTCTTGGAATGTTGATGTCATCAATTTCAAGAGAGAAATAGACTAAGGAGCCATTTTTGGGCTCGAGAGAAAGACATGGAGTTTAGAGGACCACCCTTATATTATTTTTACTCCTAAGGACCCATTGCATCATTAAAACCATTTTAAAGACCTGATTCAACTTGAAAATTTCCTTTTTAGTCCATTTTCACTTTTTCCCATATATGTGAGCTAGAAAACCGAGTTGCCACCGGAGTCCAAAATGAGCATGAAAAGATAAAAAAACATGGAGCATAAGAAGGTTATAATATAATAAAATTTAACCTTTGGTTAGGCTTCATTACTCTTCCCAATATGTATTAAACCCTTTGAGAAAGTTCTACCTTTTAGAAAGAATCTTATGTTGCACATATGAACAAGTTTCCACATTTTTATACTCCCAGAATTATATTTTGATTATTGCACCATGAATTAGGATCTTTCATATTTCCAATTCATATGATATGGATTCCCAAGACCTCCTGAGGCTTCCAAAACCCTTCGAACAAGGTGACTAGCTCCTTTGAAACATGCTTTTCCTAGTGCCTTGCCCAAAAAGACCCAATTTTTCTTGAAAGTTTCGACCTCTCATGTCTCCACAAAAACTTCCTAAACTAAATTTTATCATCTTATTACTCTCTAAAAAAATTCCATATGGGTTGTGTTCTTGGATTTATCTTCCGAGGGATGTCCTCCGTGACAAAAAGACTAAAAATAACCCTTTTGAAGCCTCCGAGAGCACTATTCTTTCTTAGATCTCAGTACCCTCATGAATCAAGCTAGGTACAATTATATGCATATGAAACACAATTGAAAATAATGTTAGAATTTTACTCTTGGCCATAATGATGATTACACTATTGAAATGCTAGCGGAGGAAAGGGAATTTCAAGTGTGGGTTTAGTTGTCATGACCAAAATTTTAAATTTTGCATGCTAGACATTTAACATGACAAAAAACCCGATCAAAGGTAGGAGACCCAAAAAAATGTTATTGGTTAGGTTGAAGTGAAATCCACACACTACCTATATTACAATGATATAAAGAGGCCTCAAACCACAACTATCTTCAACGATTTTTGCGTGATAATGAAAAAATGGCTTAGTGTGCTTAAATTGACTTCTATTTGATGGTATATAACTTGGGAAGTGTGATTATATAACCTATTTGAGTGTGTCTCAGACCTATGTAGGGGTTTCTGCTTTAGAGTGCGTTGTTACTTTTTAGGAATTTAGGACATGTAAGAGTGCTTTAGAAATAATATTTGTAATACATTCTATTGAAAGTCCCACATGACTTAACAAGTGAAGTAGACTTGCATATATAGGGTATTTTAGGTATAATTTCACATTGTGGCCGACCCATAAGGAAATTATTAACCCATAGAAAGATATAAAATTGAGAAAGTGATTGTTGGGTGAATGGGGATGAAACAATTTTCTTTAGACCAAACCATAAAACAATTCAGTCTTAGATGAATGATCTCATACACGTAGATGTTGGGATTTTTCAAAGCTTTTGGAATTATTCCTACGAGGAATATACTACATTAGAATAATACAAGTAGTTTTGTGAGAGATAAAGGAGTGTGAATAAGGAAGAAAATTGTGAAATATGGATAATGATGTGTAACTATGCTTGGAAGGTACACACAAGTCATGTTTTAGGAGAAAAGTCAATGTCTTCATTGATAAATGATAAATTACCAAATTTAAGTGTCTATATTTCCCCATTTGAGTATGACATGAAATTATGTGCAAGGAAAAGGTACATGAATGTGTAAACACACTTTTTCTTCACTCAAGATGCTTGATTTTCTTGAGCGTTAGCATAATCTCTAAAGTGAATCTGCAACAAAAGTGTATTCAATTTCCATAGCAAATATTTTACCTTTAACTCAGATTTGAAAATGTAATTATATCATTGTAAATTGAAATTAAAACCTATAAATTAAATCAAGGAGTACACCTATTTTCTATGCCGAAGAATAAGATCCTTGATATTGTGCTTGGAGAGATCAATTAGAGCTGAACCATAAGAGAATTAAGGGAGATTACTCCCTAATTTTGTTGATGGAGATACAAAAGCTATAAGGGAATTGGGTGTCACATGACTGAAAACAAAAAGAGGAGTACCATAGCATTTTCTAATTTCCAAAAGAAACTAAAATGATGAGGGGCATCACGAGGTTTTCTAGTCATCAAAAATCTTCCTTGAAAGTGTGAAAAGAAGGGTATGACAGGGATTTATAGTCACCCTAAAAGCTTGCTAGAAAGTGTTAGAAGAAAGGTGTCTTAGGGATTTATGGTCACCCCAAAAATTCTTCCCATAGACCACACTAGTGTATACCGATCTAAGTCCAAGTATGCAAAATAACACCAAGTCAAAAGGAAATAAAGTATATCTTGATTCCCCCACTCTAAAATTCCCCATGTGTATCAAGTATGCAATGTTGAAATGTAGAAAGAGGAGGCCCATGCCCCCATACCCTATAATGAAATATTTTTGAGGATGTACAAATCCAAATGGGAATAAAGTGCTTATTCCCCTACACGTATATTAATTTATTTAAATTTACCCTCAAGTCTTCCCAATGAATATGAATTTGTATCATAAACATATAATTAACTACTTGTTCTAAAAATCTTGATTGTGTCACTACAAAATTACCCGAGATGAAACTATCCATCTTGGATAGCAACATATTATGATTCCATCCCTTATTAGTGATTTAAGCTGAAATTAAATCTTAATACAAGAATTGGTGGTTAATTATATATATCAAAAATACACAAATGTAGGCATGTAATAACAAGAAAATATGAGTAACAAGAGGAAAAGAATTACTTAGTTGATTCCTAACTATCCGGACTGAATCTAGGCTAGAGTGATGGTGGAACAAGTTCAATCTAGATTTTACATGCTTTTTAGGAGAATTGATACACAAGTGTGTCGAGAAAATATCATATGTGTATCGGCAGGACTTCCCATGGTACTAAGGTCTGATTTGGGTGCTAGTTTCTGGAGAATAGTGCAAATCTGGTTTATCAGTGTGTAATGGTGTCATCTTCACTTTGTTATGTGTCACATCTACTTTACTTTAGGGTTATCGTTTTGCACATGTAGTTGCAAAATAAACCCTCACTACTTGTACAAGACTCAAGCACACATTAGATGAAATTAAATATGTATATACTTGAGTCAAACTAACCTTGAAAATCACCCCAATGTGATTTTCACATATTTCGCACTATATTTCACTTAATGTAGTTTTTGTGTGTGTGTGTGATAAAAGCATTTCGATAAAGTGTGTGATGAAATTTAGAAATTTCCTTCCTATGCAGATGAATAATGCATCCCAAATGTAGTCTTCAAGTGTTCCTTTTGTCTAAGTATGGGGAACCGTGACTTGAGGTGATGTGGAGAGATCCAGGTGGGGAGAGGAGTCAGGTGGATGGGCCCACAAGATCAGGTAGAGTGAGTGGATTGGTGGAGAGGTTGGAGGGAGAATTTGACATGGCAGAGGTAGGGGAGGGCTCAAGTGGACCACCAACACAGTGGCCAGATGTGCCCCCATGGAGGTGACGTCGAGATGAGGTAAGATCTGATCCATTCATTGTTGTTTGATATAAGAAGAAGGGAATGGGTAGGTCAGTTTGGGCAGGGTAGAGAATTTGAAATGTGTGGTTAAAATTTTGAGGAAGGATGGGGTGGGAAAGGTCATAGGTAGAGGAAATAGGGTTGGGGAGGGATTTGGGGTAGGTTTGGGTAGGTGTGTAGGGGAAATGGGAAAGAAATGGGGGAAGAAAATTGAGGTTTCGGGCTTTGGGCACGGTAATAGTGACCGACGTCGGTCAATGTATGGCCGACATCGGTCTTAATATACCAACATTGGTCAGGTATTGGGAACCGATGCTAGTTTAACATGGACTGGTGTCGGTCAGTGAATTTAGGGTGTAGGTTTGTTAGGGTTGGGGGTTTGGGGCTCAGGTTTAGGTTGGAGGGTTTTAGGGTCAGAGTGGGGTAATGTTGGGGTTTGGGGTTTAAGGTTTTAGGTTCAGAGTGGGATAATGTTGGGGTTTGGGATTTAGGTTGGAGGGTTGAGGGTTAGGTTGGGTTTAGGTAGGAAGGGTTTTAGGTTCAGAGTGGGGTAATGTTGGGGTTTAGGGTTTAGGGTTTAGGTAGGAAGGGTTTTAGGTTCAGAGTGGGGTAATGTTGGGGTTTGGGATTTAGGTTGGAGGGTTGAGGTTTAGGTTGGAGGGTTTAGGTAGGAAGGGTTTTAGGTTGGGGTGGGGTTACGTTGGGGTTTGGGGTTTAGGTTAGAGGGTTGAGGTTTAGGTTGGAGTGTTTAGGTAAGAAGGGTTTTAGGTTTAGGGTGGGGTTACATTAGGGTTTGGGGTTTAGGTGGAGGGTTAGGTAGGTAGGGGGTGAGGTGGGGTGAAGGAAATGTTGGTTAAAGGCAAGTTGAATAATGTTTGTGTTTTGTTGAATGCAGCGAGAGAAGCTACGAATGAGAGAAGCAATCTTGCCCCTATTTGTGGAGGTATAGGGAGTGTGACGGCCCGATGAGTGGAGGCATGTGATGGACGTTGGCTTGATAGGCATGAGATGTTATAGGCATATAGAATGGGATCCTAGCCTCATGGTCGCACTCATCGATAGATGGGATACAACGACCAACACATTCCATTTGCCGACGGGTGAGATGTCAATCACCTTAGAGGATGTCTATCGGATCATGCGCCTATCGATAGTGGGTGTATTCTATCTCCTCAGAGGCTTTAAAGGAGTTGATGCTGACAATTTTTAGCGAGGGTATGGAAGAGATGAGGTTCCATAGTGCCAGTCTGAACTATGGTGAGATGTATACAACCCATCTAGAGGAGATGATGCTAATAGTTTTTATTATATAGGCAAAGTGTATTGTTTTGCACCTTTGGTAGATGTAGAGGGTGGGAGATTCCCATGCACACGATGGGGTCCTCCATGACATGATGGAGGAGAGGACCCACTTTTCTTGGGCACCAACATACTTGGTGCAGTTGTACATGGAGTTACGGGCATATAGGAGATTATGGAAATTTAGCCTATGCTTTGCACCTTTTTTTCTCCCTTTGTTGGGCATACAAGCACATTATATGTGTGAGGCCACTAGGTATGCCCCGAGATGATGCATTCAATCCAGATTTCATTCAAGTGGGTTACAGGCGTTGGGTGCTAGTTACTGGAGCACACAGAGCTATCAAGGCTACACACGATGTAGCCTATTATAGTGCTTTACTACGGGGTTGTCCCGATATGGACATTATTTGGAGGCCCTATGTGGGTTGTCCATCATATGGACAGATGACCATAGAGTTAGACTAGCTATAGTTGGTTTAATGGATGACGGATGTCACACGGAAGAGCGTGAGATGATACCCGTAGACAAGTTCAGATGATAGTTTGGCCTACCGTAAGATGTACCACCTCCCTTCTCATAGTATAGGAGGGATGACGTGGATAGACCTATGTCCCCTCCACAACCTACCGTGCCGACAGGGGTGGATGAGGCACCAATATACCGACACAATTATGATGTCAGGTGTACTAACAGATACAGATAATGGTGGGCAGCTCAACTACGAGAAATGCCACCCAGACCAGGATAGCTAGACATGGCCACCCTCACAGTCCAGAGGGACATGTTACATGGACAAGTGGCTGGTGTACAGGGCCACATTACAAGTTTATAGGGACAGTTGACGAGATCACGGGTAGAGGTGGCCATGTTACAAGCATAGGTGGTGGCCCTTTAGGCCCAGGTCATAACATTATAGGGGCAAGTACCCGCACAGGTGGGGTTGGAGACAAGGAGCAGGTGGCCACCCTACAGGAATATGTGCAGTGTTGCGAGTCGGTTGTCACTTTGCACCGACAGCATGATTTTGGCCCTACAGGCCCAAATTACCATGTAGACAGCGGCACCGGAAGAGGTAGCGAGGACAAGGTCAGGGACAGGGCCCCATGGTACAAGTACATGCAGGTCAGAGACCCTTATTGACAGGGTAGAGTACATAGGTTATGGTGAGACACATGGCACCTCCTTAGAAAGTGCCCATAACGAGATTCAGGGACACCCTAGGTGAGGTAAGGTACTATCAGGATCATTTGTTAGTAGTGGGGATAGATGTCCCCTTGTATGTGGAGTATCGAGCATAACAGGCCTTGAGTGAGAGGACCCGATCCTGCACTCATAGTGTGGAGAGCACAGGGGCCGATGAACCCAGAGGCAGGAGCAAGGTGAGCCCACCAGTGTATGAAGGCCAGATCTAGGTGAGGGAAAATTGATTGCTAGATCGAGGCCCACAATAGGTGGTGAGGTAGGTGTGGGGCATCACATAGGAGCGGCAAAGGATTCGGGAGAGACTGACGAAGAGATCCGAGGAGCAAGCGAGGGATATCACCATTTTGGATAGTATAGGGATTATGTGATATGTACCAGCATGCGTGCTGATGATTTATTGTATATGATACTGGCTTGCATGTCGATGATGTTTTGTATATGATACCGGCCTGCGTGCAATGATCTTGAGACATTTGTATTGGAGACATTGTATATTGGAGATATTTGAGCTAGACATGTAGAGATGTTGATGATTTATATATATATGGTGATGATGATGTTTATGGCATGATGTGTATATGTACTTTTGATGATGATGTTGTACATGTGATGGGAACTAGGTAAGTTAGGCGTGATAGAGTCAGGTCTTAGGCATGGATTGAGTCAGATTAGTTTAGGCATGATGGAGTTAGGTCAATTTAGGTGTGGATCAAGTCACGTTTGTTTAGGCATGGATCGAGTCAAGTCCTAGGCATGGTTGAGTCAAGTTAGTTTAGGAATGGATCGAGTCAAGTTGATGTAGGCATGGTGGAGTTAGGTTGATTAGGCATGTTTGAGTTAGGTCAGTTAGGCATGGTTGAGTGAGGTTTATGGTTGATTAAATTTATAATTCATTAATGTGTGGAATTTGTGATGGTATGGATCGTGTTAAGATGATTTGTAGGAAAATGTATGATTATGGTAAAGAAACCATAGATGTGATGAAATGAATATGTAATTTATGATGGTAAAGATGTTGTAGCAATTGTTGCTTGTGTTTTTTAATTTCCAATTATTGATATAGAAAGGAAACTAACTAGGGTAGAAAGTGAATAGGAAAGGGAAAGAGGGAATTGGTTAGGGTAGAGAGTGGCTGAGCTAACCTCCAAGGGCCCCATGCCCTCAAAGTGCTTTGCCTACATAGTCCTGACAAAAAGGACCTCAGGCCGATGTAGTTCTCCCATAAGCTAGGGAAGATTAGGATGAAGTAGTGAAATGGGTTGATGGGTGCTAGGCATGGGTGAATGTAGGTCATAGGCATGATTGATTTTAGATCATAGGTGTGGTTGAGTAGTTTTTTTTTTTGGTGTTGATGATCTAGCCCTGTATAGGATAGTCAACAAGTAATGAGGAAGGTGAATGGTAATAGATGGTAAAAAGAGCCACTTAATTTATAAGAACCCTAATGAGTCGATCATACCTAAGAGAGGCTCATGAACAAAAGAGCCTAAAGGCGTTGCATAATGGACCATTCTAAGGGTGAAGAAAGTCACATAATCACAAAATGTTGCATTTACGGAAAGTCCCTTGAGTAACGAGGAAATTAGGTGAAAAAGGCAAGGAGGTGAGAATGGGTAGTTGAGTGTAATGTAGTGTACGACAAGAAACTCGGGATCAAGAATAGGCAAGTCCATGACGAAAATTTCATCTCTCCTTTTTTAACTTTTTAATAGACTGATCGATGCAAGAATTCTATATGGGATGAATATATTATCTCCTTGAGGTATTCGTGAAGCTAATCAATGCGGGAAGCTTATGGATATTTATTACATTTTTGTAATGACCTTATATAGTTTTCCTTCAAGGGAGCAGTCTATTTATAGTGGTGGAATTAGAGTGAAGAGATGTCCCGTTTGAGGGAGTCATCTTTGCTAGAAGTTTGACTCAAGGAGTTGTATCCCTTTTTGTTTTTGGACATTTAAGTCATGGATAAGACTATAAAGGAAGATTAGGTTCTTGTTTAGAAGACAAGACCATTGCACACAAAGATTAACTATGAAAGAGGTGGTTTTGAGTGATGAACGACCATGGGATTCCATCTTGAAGAAGATGAAAAGTATCCATGAGAATCATGCTATGAGTAGAGCCGTGGTACTCATATTGAAGATAGGGCTGAAAAGTGACAGGAATCACATGATTCTTTTTGAGTCGTGGATCCTAAAAAATGGGTAATATGGAAGGTGAACAACGCTCAAGGATGAGTTATTAAGCGTGAGAAATTGATGTAGGACTTGATATCAACAATAAAATGGTCGAAGATGCAAGGCATTAAGGGGCTTAGGTTCAGGTTTACCTTTGAGTGAAGACAAACAATAAGCACCTCATCCATAGGCATGGGTAATGATATAGGGTCCAAGCCAATTAGGAGAACATTTTCCCCATTTACTTTTCTCTTCTTTAGTTACATGTTGATTTTCCTTTGGGGACGAGGTCACCGAACTGAAAGGTTCTTTATTGAACGTGTTTATCATATGCACGTTTGATACGTTTTTGGTAAATTTGGAGATGGTCAAGAGTGTTGAGATGACATTCATCTAATAACTCAAGTTGTGCCAAATGATCCTGGTGAAATTCATCATCGTTGAGCATGTCTTGTAGTGAGATGTAGACAGATGGAATCTGTACTTCAAGAGGTAAGATAGCCTTAGTACCGTAGACCATAGAAAAGGGGGTGGTAGCAGTTGAAGTGTGAATACTAGTGCGATAATCCCACAAGGTGAAAGGAATGTGTGTATGCCAATCTTTCCCAGTATTGTTGACTACCTTCATAAGAATTTTGTTCAAGGTTTTATTGGTTGATTCGGCTTGACCATTGGTTTTTAGGTAATTAGGTGATGAGCGAGTTGGATGCCAAAAGCGTCACATAGTTTTCATAGGGTTTTGTTTTTGAATTTTTTTCCATTATCAGTGATGAGGTGGTGAGGAACACCAAAGTGATAAATGATATGATGGTTGATGAATTCACATATCTTCTCAGCTTTTTTATAAATTAGGGGAATGAAATCTACCCGTTTAGTGTAATATTTAGTAGTGGTTATGATCCATTGGTGGCGTTGTGAAGAATGGGGGTTGATCTCACCGATAAGATCTAAACCCCATTGAGAGAAATGCCAAAGGTCTCGTGTGACCTATAAGGCATGACTAGGTTTGTGATGAAGATTAGCATGTTGTTGGCATTTCATGCAACATTTAACATAATTAAAACAATCATGGTTTAGGGTTGGCCGATAATAGCCTAGGTGAAGAATGCATTTTATAACAGCTAAACCATTAAAGTGACCTCCACAAATTCCATCGTGGACTTCCTTAATGGTGTAAGGAATTTCAGAACTTGTAAGGTAGTGTAAGAGAATGCCATTGAAACCATGCTTGTAAAGAAGACCACCCATGATGACATAACAGGAGACACTTTTAAGAAAGGCACATTGTCCATTACGAGTGAGATCGGTGGGTAGAATGGAAAGGGAAAGATAGTCTGCATATTTCTTATACCAAAGGTCACATGGGTCAGGGGCAATGGTTCCGACGGAGTAAACTTCATGAGGTAAATAAGAGGGTGATTGTAGCCTTTGTATGGTGACAAATATTTTAGAGTCAGTGGGCGAAGCAGGTATCTGAGAAGCCAAGCAAGCCATGGTATCCACAAATTTATTGGTAGAACGTGGGGTGGTTTGAAGTGCGTATGATCAAATGTGGTCAAAAGTATGTCTACGTGATGATTTTACTTTTTAAGTATCTCATTATGACATTGGTATATACCATTGACTTGGTTTATGACCAACTGAGAATCACCAAAGATGTTGATTTACTTAACATCTAAGGCATAACCTGTGGAGACCCAATACGAGTGCTTCGTATTCAACAATATTGTTTGTACAATCAAAATTGAGTTTGAAAGACAAAGGCATAGGTTCACCATCAAGGAGAATGAGGATAACACCGGCCTCACCCCACGCTGAAACTTGGAGCCATCAAAGAAGAGTGTCATTTGGTAAGTGGGTTCATCCAGGGAAAGGGTAGCTATAGACTCGTCTGGGAAGTCGAAGTTAGAGGGTTGATTCTTGGAAATAGGTGCATCAGCCAATTGGTTGGTGATATCCTAGCCCTTGATGGAATTTTGATGGATGAATTTGAGGTCGAGGTCAGCCAGAAGCATAATCCAACATGCGACATGTTGATGTTAATAGGGTTTGGCTTACATATAGTGTAATGGGTCAATATTCGTAATGAAAAAGATTTTATTCTTGAGTAGGTAATGGCATAGTTTGGTGGTGACAAAAATAAGGTTAGGAAAAGTTATTTGGCATGAGTATATCTAGTTTTGTAGTTGATAAGGGTATGACTTATGTAACAAACCTGTTTGCTCTCGGTGTTGGTCATTGTGATGAGCAAGCATGGCACCTAGAGAATGGTCAGTGGCGGAAATATATAGGTAGAAGGGCTAGTCATCCTTAGGAGGAATGAGCACTGGTGGTTGAAGGAGACATTGTTCCAAGGCTTTAAAGGATTTATGGCATTCAACATCCCATTTGAATGAAACTTCTTTCTTGAGAAGATGATGGAATGGTTGACAACAATCGGAAAGCTACAAGATAAAACGATGAATGGATTGCAACTTTCCTTATAGGCTGCAAAGTTGAGCGGAGATTAGTGCATGGCAACATTTCCGAATAGCCTTGACCTTAGTAGGATCGAATTCTATGCCACGTAAAGAAATGATGAAACATATGATTTTTCCAGAAAGTACCACAAAGACACACTTCTTTGGTTGAAGATGAACACAATACTTGATGAGACGGTCAATGATGACTTTAAGAACGGGTAGGTATTCGGTTCAATGTTTGGATTTGAAAATCATATCATCAACATATTATTACAATATGTGATGCACGATGTCATGGAGGATGTAAGTCATGGCTCAGCGATATGTAGCACCAACATTTTTTAGGCCAAAAGGCATGAATCGATAGCAGAAATTCCCCCAAGGGGTGATGAAGGCAGTCCTTTTTTGATCCTCAGGAGCTAGTAATATTTGATTGTAGCCCAAGATACCATCCATGAGCGATAAAATTTCATGGCCAGTAGTGATATCAACTAGTTGGTCAATGCCTTGTAGTGGGAAATCATCTTTGGGACAAGTGAGGTTGAGCTCATGGAAGTCTACGCAAATGTGGAGTCCCCCTGTCGCTTTTTTGACGGGGACAATTTTAGAAATCCATTAGGGATAATCAATGGGTAGAATGAAGGAAACCAAGAGAAGGCACTGGAGCTCTTCCTTGACTAGAAGAGCAATGCAAGGATGCATTTTCCGCAGCTTTTTTAATGGGTTTGGCATCAGGAATGGTTATGATATTGTGAACCACGATTTTTGGGTCAATACTAGACATATCGGCATAGGACCAAGCAAACACATTGCCATGGTCCCGAAGGAAGGAGGTGAAGGCTTCCTGTTTAGTAGCGTCTAAGGATTGGCCGATCTTTAGAATGTGCGGGTCATCTTGAGTGTTAATGTTGATTTTGATAGTCGATTCGTTCAACATGGTTTGCGTCTCAGAGGGTAATGACCGATGAATATAAGAGTCTTCCGCACCAAGGTAGGTGAGGATGGATTCATCGTCCTTACATTGAATGACATTAATAGAAGGCGTATCATCATTGATCATGTCAGGATATAGGAATGGGAGAGAAGAGGGAGCCTCGCCATCGCATTGATAGGTCAGTAGTCCTAGGGAAATGGTGTTTACGAAAAAAAAAAAGTTAGGAGGAATAGATTCAGGATCTATGGACTCGTGGGTGAAGATGGTAATGTGGGTGAATGAGATGGGGAAGATTTCTCATCCTAGATAAGGTCAACACAAACCTTCTTGGAGGGTAGAGTGTAAAAACCAATGCCACTATGGTCATTGTGTTTACGAGAGGTACAGGAAATGATAGTATGGCAACCTTGTTCATAAAAACCGAAGCCAAATCCTTTCCATGCGTACCGGTGGAGGAAAGTGTGAGAAAAGTGGCGGTTAGTGAGGGAGTATAGGCTAGACAAAATGGTTGGGCTTAGGATGGAGGTTCGGGTTTATAGGTGGCAATACCAAGTTCCCCCTACGTTAGGTTGGTACAAAGGTGGGGAGGGCCATAACGAAAAAACATCAATCATACGGATATCGTAGGCCGGGATGTTGACGCATGATTACCATACTCTTGTGGGGTGAGGAAGGTATTGATATTATATAGGTGGTATTCCCCAGTGAGGCATTGAAAAACACCTTCTAAGGGATCAGTAGTTGGTATGTGGGTAGCGGGTATAGATGGCTCACTAGATGTTGGGGAAACAAGTGTGTCAGTAGTAGAGGCTACAGTTGCAGTGGAGATAGCAAGGTTAGATGCCGCAGAAGTAGTGGCAATTTTGGTGGATGGACTCATGGGTGAAGGTGAAGTGGTGATAGTGGCAGATGCCTTGACTGGTACAAGCACATCATTGGGCCGATATAGCATGTTACAAGTCTTGAAAGGTGATGGGTTGGAAGGGATGGTGTAATTATGTCCCTCGTGTTCAAATTTGAGGCATCGATGTAAAGTCGAAGGGACATAACCCATGGCACGGATCCAAGGTCAGCTGAGTAGCAAGTTATATTGGAACTCTCCTTCTAGAACATAGAAAAGTTCCAGGACATTCGGGGGCCCATACAGACATGGAGAACAATGATACCCAGGGTAGAGGTCATGGCATCATTGAAGGAGCGTAACATAATCGGGTTACCATGCATGCAATTGGTAGGTATCTACATTTGGTCGTATGCATGGGAGGAGATGATATTAATGCTAGCACCACCATTGATCATAACACATCGTATGCATATATTATTGATAAAGATGGAGATGAAAAGAGTGGGGTCAGGGTTGTCGGACTGGAAGGGAGCAATCTCTTCATCTGAAAAGCTGAGGGTGACCACTTGGTGAGTAGGTGGAGGTGTAGAGGAAGGTGAATACCTAGTGAGAGAGGCTACGTGGTGAGGGGTAATGATGGAGGTGACGGGTGTGGGGTCATTTGGTAAGACTTCAATAGATTGAAGGACCTCCATGAGGGCTTGACAATGTGACTCCGATGTTTGGACGAGGTCATATAAAGACATTTTGAGGGGGGATTGGTGTAGTCGTTTTACCATTGTGCGATGCGTGACCCCATCAGAAATAGGATATGCAGGACCTCTAATCATGATTTTGGGTATGGGTGTGGCCGGTATGTTGGGTATAGGGTTGGTTGATGGGCCAGTTACTTTTTCCTTGCCCTTTTCTTTCTAAGCACAGGTGGAAATGTTGATCATGTTAATCTGAGAGGAGGTGGATGAAGAGGGTGTGTCATGGAAGGTATATTGACATGAGGGAAAAAACCCTAGTGGGGGATACGATCCTCGTGAAATGAGTAGGGTGCATTGGCATTTTGGTGGTGTTTTGGCCAACTCTCTTATACAAACCATATTGATCTCGAATCTTGGGGGTGGATATTTTGGTCGTTAAGTAGGTAACGGAGAAGATCTGTGGAAGTTGGTGAAGATGAAATGGGGTCCTTATCAAGAAGATCATCGTCATCAAAATTTTCTTTGGGAGAACACAATTGGACAAGAGCAGTTTTTAAATCCTTACAGTTCTCTACAATGTGTCCTAGCACACGATGGTAGGCATAAATTTTGGTTTCGTCAAACCCTTTTGGTTTGGGTTTGAGTAGGTCGTAAGGTCTACGATGTGGTAATGTGATGACAGAATTTTGAGGAGATTGGTTAAGATTTTTCATAGGATCCTGCTAATGGATCACAATGGGAGGTGAATGTGGGTTTGGGTGTATGTCTAAGCGATGGTGGAGGAAGAGGTTTTACGGGAGGGGAGTAGTTTGGTCTACTATTTTGGTGTGCGGTGTGGTCTTAGGTTTTGATTTCATCTGCTTGGGTAGGGGCATGGCAGAAGAGTTGGCTATGGAAGGTTTGGTTGGTTTAACTAGCTTATTAGAGGGTAGCGGGTTTTTAGCTTTAGGTTGCCCCTTTTTGGGAAAAGGTGACATGGGTGTATGAGATGTGGAAGGAAAAGTACATGGTGGAAGAGGATGGGTTACCCATGGGGGTAACCAAGGTGTCGTAGAGATGGGTGGTAGAGGTTGGGTAGAAGGTGTGAGTGAAAGAGAAGAAAGTTTCATGGGTAGTGAAGAAGTTATTGATGATAGTGGAGGTATGGGTGGTAAGAAGGTTACAGGTGATAGTGGAAGTTGTGGCTCACTGGGTATATTAGAGGTTTGTGATGAGGAGGAGGGTTGCTGCATTCCTAGTTTATCATTTGATGGAGGTTTCTTAGCCAAGGCCAAGGGGTGAGGTCCTAGGATGGACAAAAGGGGTGAAGGTGATAATGGTGTGGTAGGCGAGGTTGGTGTATGGGGCCTAGGAGATTGGATCTTATTTTTAGGGGCTAGGGTAAGTTTAGTGTTAGTTTTTGAAGATGTGGCTAAATCTAATTTGATGGGTGGATGAGTAAGGCTAGCTGTCAGTATGACCCCTAAGGTAGTGATAGGCTTAGGTAAGGGAGATTATATAGGCGTGGGTAGGTGTTTAGGTGTAGATGTATGTTGGGTTAAAGGTAGAGGTGTGATTTGGGCCATGGGTGGTGACATGGAAGGTGTTGCAATATAGTCGTGGTTGTGTTTGGTTTAGTCTCTTGAAACATTTTGGATAGATAGTGGAGGTGTCGGTGAGGGAAAGTTGCATTTGTGTCAAAGCAGGAAGTAGAAGGTGTCCCAAAGTAAGGATCTACCGACATAGTCTAGGCAATCAGCCAAGCGTGAGAATGGTACTTACGTAGGTGGGCCGATGTGGATTGAGTGGTAATCCCCATAAAACGTGTTTGAGATCTTGGGAAATAGTTAGCCTCGGACTGTGGGTAAGAGAGCCAAAAGCAGATCAACGAGATCTTGATGCTCACGATGATGAAGGGTCATCAAAAGACACTGGTACTTCAATAGGATCCTCTATGGGTAGAGGAGAGGATGGGCTAGATGAGGTTGACTTTCCTTCGACGATATAGGTTATGAACATGTATCTCCTATGAGTAGGAGAGGTGCAGGGAAAACTTCTCGAGAAATTTGAGGGGTTAAAAGCAACATGCTAATTATAGGCTCTTCCACGGGTGAAGGAGAAAATGAAGAGGGTTCCTCTGTGGATGAAGGAGTACATGAAATAGGTTCTTGTGCAGGTAGGGGAGCTCGAGGCTAAGATTTCATCTATGGAAGGAACATGAGGTAATTGGGAAGCAACTGGTATGTCATCAAAAATAGCATGGACCTCGCGGACATTGCTATCATTATTTGAGGTATCACAAACTTGGTTGGAAGATGGGGCATGATTAGGGAATGGCTTCTTGAAGATGTGTAGGTTTTGGTTAGCGGGTGCATTCGGGCTATCCAAGACTAGATCTCTGTTGTCTAACATTTCTTGGATGATATTCTTGAAGGTGATGTAGTTATTATCACTATGACCTTTAACACGATGATAGTTGAAAAAATCATGTTCTTTATACCATGCGGGCATGGGTTTCTCACGGTCAAAACTAGTTGTTGATCTGGAAAATCATTCTCACATGGGTGAACACTGAGACTAGAATCCACCAGCAAATTCGAGTGATGGAGGGATTAGAACCTCAGATGCAGATTTGAAACACGTGCAGAGAAGATAGATTGATGATAACGAAGATAGAGCTATAAAACATAAACAAATAAGATTAGAAAGTGATATGTGAGGGTTGCCGAATGGTGTTGGTTCCAAGAGGATATTAACTCCCTTGGAGGATGTCAACCCTCTTGTTTAAAAAGATGACGATAAATGATAAACAAAAGATAGCATGCAGAAGTACAGAAATATAAAATGACAAGAAAACTAAAATGACTAAGAAAAACTTAGTTGGGGCTCTGATCTGAAGATGGAAATGGGCATTAAGATGGCAAGGTAAGAGACACTATCAAAGCTTTCTCCTTCAAAGCTTCAACAAGAAAATATTTTGCACACCCTTAGTGCTAACTCTCTTTAGCCTAAGTCTTTCCACCTATGGTTCCTCTCTTCTCCTTTTTTTTTTTGAATGAGGGGGAGAACTCATATTTATAGCTCAAGAGTGTGGTTAGACTGAGGTTAAGAAGTAGTCAGGTTAGGTACGTTAACCCTAGTTAGAAGACATGATGTGATCACGTGGGTCCCATAGTTTGACTTATTAGGCAAAGTGGGGAACATGATTGACACAGTGGGTAAGATGAGATGATCACATGGGTCCCATGGTTTGAATTTTGAGGCAAAGTGAGGGGCATGATTTGAATGGGTAGGTAATTATAGATATTCCTTTTTATTTTGAATATTATTATTCATATTTTGTATTTTTATGAGATAATTGATAATTTTGATTATTTAAATGGATTATGTGGAATCCTTTAATTAATCAAAAATTACTAAATGGATGGGATTTAGAAGAAATTAAATTTGGGAAGGGGTGTTGGATAGAGGAGTGTAAATGCGAGATGACCGAGAGGGGTCACACCAAAAATTGGTGTCTACATTTTCCCCTTTTTGTTGAGTGGTTTGTGATAGCAAGCCACGAGACAAAAACAAAAAGGTTAGATGGAAGACATTTCCAAGGATGGATGAAGACATGACCAAAGGCAAGATGCCTCGGAAAAAAGGATCGCAATAAATATGAAAAATATGGTGATGAATCCAATATCACATCGGTAGAGGACAATTACGGTCTCAATGGAGATAGATGACAATGTTCTACGGACCAGTGAGTGGGAGAAGACCACCTGCAGTATGGATATAAACTAAGATGGCCAATGGGTCGTAGGAAAACATCAAAATATGTACAACTAAATGCAAAAGATGTGTGAAATCCTTTGTTTGCAAGGAATCGTGTAAAAAAATCACGTGTCCAAAAATGGATGAGAATGAAAATAAAGATGCCCCACAGATAGGGCATGGGAAGGACATAAAGTGAGTTATATGTGTTGTGACAAGTACATAGATGAAAAGGTTCCCGATATAAGACATAGATAGAATAATCATAAATGTGGACAAGATAAGCGAGATAGGATATAAAAGTGAGATAAAATGCCCTAAAAGGGTAATAAATATGATGAAAATCATGTTTCATAGGAAAGATGCATAAGTGTTAGCAAATTAGAAGGTGAAGAAGACAAAAAAGTCTTATTTCTTCGGTAAGTGTGATAGAGATACTTTTGTGACAAAACAAAAGCAGAGAAAATATTCAAGGAAGAGAACAAGATTAGATAGGTGATGGCTGTTATGGTATCTTCCAAGACAAAAATGTCAAAAGAAGATGGGAAGAGATTCTTAGAAATGGATATGATGATGTCCCTATGAGAGGACTGACGAAGATAAAAGATGTGACATGGTTCTCAAAAAGAGAAGAGGTCAATGTGGTAAAGAGAAGAACAAGAATGGTAATGAGAGGGATAGATGGTGATACGTAAATGGAGAAAAATTGGCATTGACTGTGAATACCAGATGTGAGGGATGATGAGAAAGAGAAAAGGGAATAGACAGGAGAATTGGTTGATTATGATAAGAGCAAGAAAGATTGAATATGAAGGCAATATGGGTATGGAATAGAGGGATGGAGACGGAGGAGGAGAAATAAGGAATGAAAGGGGAGGAAGAAGATAAAAAATTTATAGAGAAAGGGGGAAATGAAGAAGGACAAACAAAGAGAAGATAAGAAAAGAACAGAGAAGAGGATTAAATTATGAAAAAGGGAGAGATGTATTCAAGACAAAAGGTGTGATGAAGGATGGAGTAGAGGAAAATAGAGAGGTAATGGAAAACGAAAGAGATGATAGAGCAAAGAAAATTGAAGGAAACATATCATAGTGAGGAAATCCAAGGCAAAGATTATGGGCTGACCACATGGAAATGCATGTGGATGATGAGATGATAAAGAAAATGGGATAATCTTTGAAGAGTTACGTTTTCAACAGGAAGTAAGGAGAAAGTGTGAGGTAAATGGAGAGAAGGATGATATAGAGGAAGTAAAATAAGACAAAGATCAGAAAGGAGGAGAAGACAACGAAGAAAATTATGTAGATGGAAGGGAACCAAGAATGAAGATATTTTGTAAAGAGTGAGAAGCATAAGGAACGTAAAGAAAAACTTGAGGGAAGGAATGAAATCGATTGGAAAATAAACGGAGATGAATGAGATGAGAATATTTTGATTACGAGAAAATAGAGAGAAGGTGTATGATGAAGACAATGAAGAAATTGGCAAGGAATAATGGAAGATAGAGAGGTGGCAAGGAAAGAGAAAGGAAGGGATAGGAAAGGCAATGCCAGTGAATTGATGTTAAGAGAAATCCACCGATAATGATCAGTAGGAAAAGATGGGATAAAAGATAAGACAAGGTAGAAAGTAAATGGAGAATGGGAGGGGGAACACCAATGAAGGGTCGTTAGGAGAAGCCCTCGATAATGATCGAGAGGACACAGAGAAAGGAAGGAATGAAGATAGAATGGAGGAGATCAAAGAAAATGATTCGAGGTTGTGTAGAATGGGGATGAGTGATTTTTAGGAGAAGTCCACTGATAAATCTTAGCTTAGAAATAGAAGAGGAAGATGAAATAATGTTAACGAAAGATTAATGACAAGTGACGGGTAAGTATGGGGGTATATATGTGGGAGAACTCTAGAAGATGGAGTGAAAAGAGTAAAGAAAGGAGGGATGATGATGTGTAGGAGATGAAGATGAGGAGAGGATGCTGATGGATGAGAATGAATGAGATAAAAATGAATAAACATGACACGAAATGAATGGAGAAGCAACGGTTAAGTAAGATTACCCAACGACGGATGATGGTTATGAAAAAGGGACCGTAGGAAGTGGTGTTTGTGAGAATGAAAGAGGAGGTGAGAGGATGTGATGATGGGGAGTGATGATAAAATGTAGATGGAGAGAATGTGGGGTAGTGGGCAAGTGGAGGATGATAAATCATGCTTAAGAGGTACTCTTAAGTAAGATCACCATGCCATAGGAGGATTTAAGTAAGATCACCGAACCAGCAGTGACGATATAGAAGGAGAAAGACAACATTGTATTGGATGCAGATGTGGAAGGGTTGGTTGGAATGGATGAGTACGATGAGAGGCGAGAAGATAGAAGATGAGGAAGAGATGATGGGAGATGGAAGGATCAGATGGCCAACCATTCTTAAGAGAAACTCTTAAGTAAGATTTCCCTGCGATGGAGATGGTTAAGTAGGATCACCAAATTGAAGAAGAAGAAGAATGATGAACATATTGAGCTGTGTATACCAAAATGGAACAAGAGATAAAAAGAGGTGATATTAAAGTGATAACAAGGAAATAGAGGAGTGTGACATGAATGGATGGAGGAACATACACAACATAGATGGAGAGTGTAAGGGAAATCCTTAACTATGATGCCCACGTGGTGGTGGTGATGATGCAAGAGTGTTAAGCAGAAAAGGAAGAGTGGAAAGACATTTTTGGTGGTGATTGTCATTTGTTGAAAGAGGAAATGGTGGAGAAGCTTCTATAGTGGGAGGATCCAAGGAAGAAGATATACCTTAACTAAGGTTCTCTGGCTTTATGGATGGTTAAGCAAGATTGTCAAACTAAAAGTGGAAGAATAAAAGAGAAACTCAAGAGGAAAGACAAATAAGATATCTAACATCGTGCAAGGGGACAGAAAGGTGAGAAGGATGATGTGGAGACAAATGGTGATGAGTGGACATGGAGAGTGAGGAACAATCAATCAAAGATGATGTTGAACATGTTGAGAGATAAGGAGTTGCGAGGATAACAAACTTTCTTGAGAAGGACCCTCAAGTAGGATTCACAAACTGCAATGGTGATCAAGTAGAATTCACAAACCAAAGAGTGTATTTGCAAACACATTCATGGAGATGATGGATAAATATAAAAATCATAGTCCTGAATTTGATGTGATTTTTATAAAAGATGATTTGGATGAGATGAATGGAACATAGCTATAGAAATGGTTTATAGGGATACTATGTTTTGAATTGGATTAGAGATAAACAAGAAAGGGTTACCACTCAAGGCATTGCACTTGTAGCCAATAGTAGGTGTTAATACATAACCAACGATAGTTAGTTATACCAAAAGATCATGAGGGAAATATGGATGAAAGATGCTCGTAATCCTAATGTTGACATGACAAAGGGATTGAAGATGTGACTTGTACGTGGGAAGAGGGATCTCCAAAGGTGGTGTTCCTTAAGTCTATGCCCCAGCTCTGGGAAAGGGAAAGAACAATAGTAGAAAGCTTTCTGAAAATGTTGATAAAGGAAGGTGATCAATGTGGAAAACCTTCCAGATGCCATAATAACAGAGTAGCCATCCTTCAAGGGTATGGTCTACTTTATACATAATATGGATGGTAAGAATAATATGATAGCCGTCCTTCAAGGGATTGGTCTATTTCTTTTGATTTTGCTTTGATTTTGATTTGTATACTTTTTTTGTATCTGCATGAACAATTGTCCTTCGAGGGATCAATCTATTTTTATAATTTTGATTTTTTTGTTGCATACTTGACTTTGAGATTCACATGGGGAGAGCTAGGAATAGCTAAGTAAACCACTTAAGAGGGGATAGGACTGCACAAGAGACACCCTGGACCCTTCGCATGGCTGCAATAGGAGAACAAGAAGGTGACATATGTAATGGTTATAGGGTCACATCAAAGTAGTGAAGGTGGACCACATAATTCAGATTATTACAATGATAAATGGAAGGGGCTAAAGATGGCAGAACAATCTAAGGATGTAACTAAGTTCTCATTGGTAGATATGCTAACAGTAGACTGGTCGCAAGTGCAATGCATTAAGAGGTTCCATTTCTAGTTTACCACCATGAGAGAGAAGACAATGTAGTTGCAATAAGATGAGATGATAGCTAAGTAGGAAACAAAAATATGTCCTGAAGGAAACAAACATATGACCAAAATGGTGGATTTAGATGAAAATAAATGATGCCCTAAGAGAGACATAAACATAGAAGGACAATCATGGCCTCAAAGGAGGGCTTGATGAAATAAACGATGTCCCAAAAGAGACACACATATAGCCATAATGGTGGACTTCAAAATAGATGGTGCCCAGAAGAGACACAAATATAGCCACAAAGGTGGACTTGGAGAAAAAGGTCCCTCAATGGAGAGACAAACATGGCCTCAAAGGAGGGCTTAGAATGAGATGAGGATCTAGATATAATTAATTTAGATTGGATGGATGTGAAGAAAGTAAATAAAACAATGTCAAAGAGAAAAGTCCCCTAGTAACAAAGGGGTTGTACAGATGAGATGCTCAAGGGTGAGGGAAGGTTGTTCCCCCAATGAGTTAAATGTGAAGGAGGTAAAGGATGTCGAAAGAGCTTAGATGAGATTGTTTTAGATTTGGATGGGGTAAATGATTGGAGACCACAAGTGTGCTTAGTAAGATAAGCAACATTGATGAACAATGGAGGGCATTCCTTAGGAGGAATGACATGGGCTGGATGGATATTAAGAGATGATGTGGATGGAGGGATCATGGGAGATCCAACATATGGGATATGGATTAGATTTAAGGTAGATGGAGAAGGAAATTTCCCGGAATGAGGAAATCATTTTCTCAATAAGATTGTGGAACATTGACCGAAAGGCCTTACAATGTTCAATGTCACGACCTGGGGTACGATGATAAGCGCAACTACAATTAGGATTGAACCATGATGGTTTGGGACCATAGGGATTAAAGGCTTTAATAGGAGGAAGTTTAATGGCATATGTTTGAGTTAAATGTTGAAAGATATCTACGTATGACCCCATTGAAGTGTCATGGGGAAGGTAACTTTTGTGGGTTTTGATGGGATGTATTAGCTTAGCGTTAGGAGAAAATGTGGATGTAGATTGGATGTGTGAATTTCATGTTTTGGAGGACAAATAAAATTTGGTTGAAGGATGATATTGTTTGGATGTGGATTGATTATTACAAGATGTCGTAGATGGAAAAATTGATCCTGACATGGATGTTGTGGCATTAGATTGTTGAGAAGAGGGAAAACCTGAATGTTTCCAAGGAGGCGCAGGGGACTGTCGGGGATGTTTTCCCTGAGCCTTAGACTTCAACCAAGAATATTTATTTCTAGCAGGGATGAAAATAATTTCAACCTGGAGGATCTGATAGTGGTGGTGTGGTTATTAATGGAGAAAATGTACTAAAACAAGACGAGGATGTTAACAGAGAGATAGGTGTTTGTATGATACGATTAATGATATCTATATGAGATGTGGATTGTTTCGGCTTTGGCATGGGAAGAGTTGATTTTATAGAGGAGAAGGTAAATCATCTTTATTTCATTTAGATGGATTTGTTGGTTGAGTAAGTAATTCAAGAGGTATATTTGATAGGGTTACAGATCGAGAGGATTGGGTTGGTGTGATAGAAAGATTAGGTAAAGAGTATTGGGATATACTGGGTGATGTGGCCATGGGCGAAGATATAGGTACATATGTCAAGGTTAGGATAGGTGGACTTGTTGATATGATAAGTATAGGGGTCACTAGCATAGATAAAGTTTTAGGCATTTTTGGAATATGTGGAGATGTGAGTGATGTGATAACCGATGGAGTAGACCTTATGAGTAAGGGTAATGTAGCAAATGTAGGAGCATTTTCAGATGTAGAAGTAAAAGAGACTGGTTGTTTCATAAATTTTTTGAGGGGTAAGAATGATATGTTAGCTAAAGGTATTATTTTCAAAGATGGGGTTAAGGGTGCATGTTGTACAACCTGAGTTTAGTGGGGATGGTTTTGAGCAATATAGGTGTAGTAAAGGTGTATTTGAGGTAGATTTGGGTGAAGAAATAGATGGGAGAGATGTAGGGATATGTGTGGATACGAGTGGGGCGAAGTAAGTGCTAAGGGGGAATCTAATGTGGTAGATTGGGGTGTATTTGAAGCATCGAAATGGATGATATAGTTGAATTTGATGTAGGTGTGATAAGGATAGTAGAAGGTGCGGAGTTCGGGACGAGGTAGTGAAAGGTGATGTAGGTGTAACATGTTACGAATAAGAGGTGGGAATAATGTCTCTTTGTGGGAACATGCGGAATTGGTGATAAGATAAGATCTTGATTAACGGTGTCAACCATATGAGTGTTTGATAGTTGAGATGTAAAGGGGGTGAGCGTGATTTGTTGGTGGTTGATTAGTTTATGTAGTGGAGGTATCAATTTGGATATCCCCTTGATTTACGAGTTGTTGGACATAGTCTTTGAAGGAGCGGAATCTCTCAATGTCATGACCTTTGACTCGATGATATTTACAAAAGTGGGCCTCATGATACCAAATAGGCTTGGCTTGTGATTTGTCCATGGGTTGTATGGGAGGCACTTTGTCCATGGGTTGTATACGAGGTGATTTGTCAACGTATCAAATACATAACTATATGATTCTTCTAAAGGAGTGTAGTTAGTTGTTGATTAAGGAGATTGTTGTTGAGACCATGTGCTTGGTGTAGATGGGGATGAGGGTTCAATGACAACGTTATTGGCATGCAACCTTGAACTCTCCATTATGTGTGAATGGTTTGGTAGATTCAAATTTTGATTCAATTAAACTTAATTTAAGATGACCTGCTTTCAATGGCACGGAGTTTTGAGCTTGCGAGCCATTGTGAAAGATTCATCAAAGGTTCGTAATATTTGGATCTCAGTAAAGTGGATGATATATGTTTGGCGCATGAATGCGAGACTAAGTCGATGAGTTCAGTTTGTGGGATAGTGAAGGATAGTTGGTCTATAACATCATGCGATCGTATGCGACAAAGTTGGAAATGGGATCATTTTCATACTGTTGAATGGTATATAGATCAACGATAGTGATCTTGCATGCGATATTGATAGAAAAGTGTTCTAAGAACTGTGCAAGTTGAGTGAAAGAGAATATGGAATGTCGTGGGATATTGTGGTACCAGTCCAACCCAAGACCAGACAAAGACATGGGGAAGTGCGAAGAAGTAAATCATGATCATGCGCAATAAGACCGTAGATCAAGAATTTTCACATTTGTTACTGTCAAGTTAATGTACCAAACTAAGCACAAAAACCCTGAAAAACTCAAATGAAATTGATACCTGATAGATAAGACAAGATGCGAAGATGTAGATGGAAAAGAAAGCCGATGTAGACAAGATGGGCGCACACGAGTGATCCTGTAAGGTAGATCCGAGAAACCTGCGAGACATAGATACTTGATAGAAAAAGACAACGTTAAAAGATATTTGGGTGGACTGCCTGAAAAGTGGGTCCGGGAAGCGATAAGCTCCCTCGGCGGATGTCAGTCCACGTTTTCAATTAGAAGAAGAAGCATACATGATAAAAGAATGTAAATAAATGTCTAGATTTTCTGATCAAAAGTGACAAACAGAATGTAAACAATGGACAAAAAGCAACAGAAAATAGGAAACTATGAAAACAATGCTGGATTTGTGTTACCTGAATTATTTTACCTATGCGATTGGGCAATCGGTGTCGATTAGGAAAATCGGTGTCAACTGAGATAGGTCGGCGTCGACTAGAGAAAATTGGCATTTACTAGGGGAAAAAATGCGGGAAGATTGAGAAATGGACGGTGAAATCTAGATCATCAATCTGCTTTGGATCTATAGGATCCTTTAGGATCTTGAAAGAGCTCCACCTTTCGCTAGACGCAGGAGCAGAGTCACCAAGAGATCAATGGAGGCTTGCGATGTTGATGTGGTAGGAGCAGAGTAATGGTACTCCTCTCAGGGACTGATTTGGATGGAATTAACTTTCGCTCAATAGATAATGCTCATGATTGATGTTCAAAACTCTATGTCATTCTTTCTGTCTAAACAGAACTAAATTCCAGCCCTGTATTTGTAATCGGTGCCGACCGAAGTGTAATCGGTGCCGCTCTAAAAAATCAGCGTTGACCGAGTACCGATCGGCGCTGATCAGGGAACAGACTCCCAAAATGGCCAAAAAGGACAATTTTGGAAAGATGAGAGTGATCCTTCCACCTCAAATACGGGAAATATCCCACTGCATGGTTTGGGAGGAGGAGAAATAGGGGGGATAGATGGATAGAATAGATATGGGAGGTTAGGAATTGATATGGGGTAGATAAGCGGTTAAGATACATGTAAAAAGTGTAATTA
The DNA here is from genome assembly GCA_018340775.1 of Taxus wallichiana var. yunnanensis. Lineage (NCBI taxonomy): Eukaryota > Viridiplantae > Streptophyta > Pinopsida > Cupressales > Taxaceae > Taxus > Taxus wallichiana. Next base: position 104,584,530 of record CM031241.1, read on the forward strand.
AATAGTTAATATTTAATTATCTATGGGTAAAACATAATGGGGTGAAATAAACTTAGGATAGATGTTTAAATCAAATATTAAATAATACCCTAAGGGAGAAGTGGTGATAAAAACGTGCCCCAGGTTACCCGAGAAGGTAAACGAACGTGGGGGACACTAAATTGGGTAACCAATTTTAGGTGTCTACATTTTGCCCCTTTTTGTCGAGTAACTTACAATAAGCAAAGTTGCAAGACAAAAATAAGGAGTTGGAAGAAAGGAAGAAAAAGTGATGATATGATCCCCCTCAAACTAGGGATAGGATGGGCCCGAAACACTAACTCGATCCCAAGTTTGAAAAAGGTAGATGAAAATGTAGGATGCCCTGACTACATGCGGAGTAGATCGATCATTAATGATGCACAAAAATAATAAAAAGCAAGCAACCTAAGGAACTCACATTGGTAGGGAAGATTAGACGGTCTTCACATGAGATGACATTAATACCTACAGACCCGTGAGTGTAAAGAGGGCTGCAAAATAGTAGCACCTAAAGAATGATACATTAGTAGGGACAACCAGACGGTCTATGAAGCAGACGACGCTAGTGCCTATAGACCCATTATCTTTAAGCTGCCAAAAATGTGAGTGCCCCATGTATAGGGAACAAACTCGAAATGGGTGAGAATATCGAAAGTATGTGCCAAAAGGAAACACTCAGGTCATAATAATGACCAGATAAATAAGCCAAGCATCAACACTATGGAAAAAAGATTAGGAGATGGAAGAAAGCGATGTGGAGAAGAAAAATTGCAACCAATTGACAATAATGGGCCTAAATCGGTGTCGATGAAGCTAAAGTCAATGTTGACTAAAGAAATCGGTGCTGACCATACAAATCGGTGCCGACCGTACTGAGCCCATATAAATATGAGAAAGGAAAACATGAACAATTTATTTAGACCACGAAGATTGATTTAGAGAGAGTCAAAAACTGATTTTGAGGAACATGGAAGCCTCTGGGAGCAGTTAGAAGTGGAAGAGGACACGACCTAGGGTAAGTGGATCTACCTGAACTTGCTATATAGTTGGATCCTTAAATAGCATATTAGGATACTAGTTTTTAGAAAAAAAAGGGAATAATTGGGAGGCCAGAGTGTTTTAGACACTCGCTCCCCAATCGGCGTCGATTGGAAAAATCGACGCTGATTAGATGAAATTGGTGCCGATTCACTTCAATCGATGTTGACTAGGTTAGATCGATGCCGATTGAACTAAATCGATGCCGATTGGACCGAATAGACTGATAAGATGATAGAATGTGTTTTTGATGTTCTGATTTGGATAAATGGGAAGCTAACATTGCTCTTGACATCGTGGATGCAGGCACGAGAGGTGTTACACATGCAAGATGCTATTCCCGAGCTTATGGAGACCATTCTCCCGATGTGATTGACGTGGATTGGTGTCACCTAGAGCTAGCCGGGCTCGGGGGCTTTTGGTACTATCGCGGGTGCCTCGAGATGTAGAAGCGATGTGAGCACTAGTACATCGATGAGATAGTAGGACATGCACTTTCTGGTTTAGGACGGGTGAGATGACTATCACCCACGTGGATATATATAGGATCCTGAGGCTTCCGATCACCAGGGACTTGATTGAGATTACTCCATGAGAGCAGCAGCAGAGGGCCCTAGGATGATTGTATGGAGATAGGGCAGACGATTCAGAGATAGTGTCCAGGGCGGTGAGGATAGCCTCACATTATAGATAGGATGATGCTAGGAGTAGACGGATAACACTAATTTAGATGGTGATCTCCTATTTTGCTCTGCCAGATTTAAAAGGTTGCAGATTTCCATTACTGTTACTAGACTGTGTTTGTGACATCCTGCAGTTCAGAGAGCAGTGTTTACGTTTTTCTGATGACTTGTTAGCTCAAATATACTATGAGTTATGGATGTACACCACCGGTAGGCGGACAGGTATCGATGTTAGCTTTGTGCTCCATTGCTAGGCATATGAGCACATAGTAGTGATCAGGCCATCCAGGCTTCCATGGATGCCAACATCAGAGGGGGCCCTCGATTATGGATTCAGTGATGGTGGGCCAACATGGCCCTAGGAGATACAGGGAGATATGCGGAGTGGTATGCTAAGCGTTTCAGGATGCTGACACTAGAGTAGGTCATTTAGAGACCATATTGGGTCTACTCGGCATGGGCTAGTTAGGAGGCTCACCTGGTGGGGCTGAGATGGAGCAGGGTGATTAGGGGCCACAGGCCAGATATGTGGGAGTGTGTCCCATTTATATGGGTATTGAGGTAGTTCGGCCTAGTACAGATAGTTCTTACCACTTACAGGTCATACAAGTGGGATAGTAGAGAGACCGATGTTCCGATTTTGATCCCTATAGATCCATTGAGGGAGGCCCCACCTTCCACAGATAGTGATGACGATGCCGGAGTAGATGATGGCTATGTGGCATGGTATTCTACAGAGCTACCATGACACCTGCCAAGCATCTATAGACGTAGACAAGGAGGACATAGCCATAGTGTTGGAGAGGCTGGAGGGAGAGCATGCTACCCTGATACAGACACACCAGGCTACCCTCGAGGAGATTAGAGCTCTGACGGAGGAGAGGTATGCACTGATACTAGAGAGAGACACAGCACGTCAAGAGCAAGATACAGTAATCCAGCAGAGGATCGCTACCATCGGCACAGAGAGGCCCTCAAGGCCAAATACGGTGATACAAGCACTATTTTAAAGTCTGGGTCACAAGGTGTGACATTAGGAGGGCCACCACCACCAGCAGCAACAATGCCATTACGAGCACCTAGTACGGTGAGTCTGAGCACTTATTAGTCTCTCCTTGTCGAGGTGAGATACTATGAGGATGCCCTGGCACAACATGCCCTTGATGTGCCTTGTTACAGTGTGAGGAGGAGATCAACGACAACCGCAGCTAGTGGTGCATCAGAGGGAGGGAGCACCGGGAGAGATCGAGGTGGTGGCAGGCCCCAGTAGTAGGTGCTTCTAGCTTGATAGGTGGTGGCCAGGAGAGACAACCTGGACCAGAGGAGGGTGGAGGAGATAGTGTCTTCCACCTATCGGATTTTACGATATAGATATGTTATTATTATTTTTGTATCGATATATTGATGTAGCCTCGATTTGAAGGCATTTTTAATGTATGATATAGATGGCTTGATTGAAAGCCATCCATTCTTTTTGTATAGACACTCATGTATATATATATATATATATATATTCATCATTTTCTATGTTATGTGATTGTACTCATGCATTTAATTTTGATAGATATGGATAGATGTAGCGTAATTGTGATGGATACAGACATATCTTTGATAGCATCTGTGATAGAGGATAAATAGATGTGATTTGATGTGATTGATATGTTTAAGATGTTAATTTAATTTTGATGAAAATAGATATAGATAGATGTAGTGTAAGTTTGATGGTCATAGACATGTGCTGATAGAGGATAGATAGATGTGATGTGGTTTGATGTGATTGATTAGATTTGATATGTTTAGGAAGCTAACTTAATTTTGATGAAATAGATATAGATGGATGTGTATTTAGACAAAGTAGATAAGATGAGTATAGATAGATGGTAGATTTTGACTAAATTAACATGTTAAGTGGAAATGCTTTTTGTGACAACAAAGGATGTAATGATATTATCTTAGTTTAGAAGATAAAAAGAAATACACTTAGATAAAAAAAGAATGATAAGTTAGGCTCCTAACCGACCATACATAGAGACTTTGATAGAACACCAACAGACGATGCATACAAGGCCATGTATGAGGTTAAAATAAACCTGACACTAGTGAGTCACAAACCAGATCGAGGAGGTAAATGGAATGAGAAGTAAGTATGTATCTCATCAAAATATATGAAGGACATAATATGTGCTCATATTGGGAAAATAGGGTCTCCATATGATTGAAAAAGGTCTAATATCTCAGCTTCATGATTTCTTTTGATAGAGAGAAAACTGATCAATGCGGGAAGTTTGCTAGAGAAAGACTGATCGATACGGGAAGTCTTTCAATGATGCTAAAAAGTGAACAAACTAGCCGAAGAGGAAGTCTGTTACTACAAAGGCTGATGGATGTGAGAAGCCTTGAAAATTCCATGAAATAAATAGCTATCCTTCAAGGGAGCAGTCTATATTTTGAATTTGATGATAGCCATCCTTCAAGGGAATGGTCTATACTTTTTAATTTTTGATAAGGCATGAATAGTTGTCCTTTGAGGGATCAGTCTATCTTTTGGAATTTTAGGATAACATCCCCACGTTTTTGTTTTTGTTTTTTGGAGCTTTTAGAGTTTTTGAAAGAAGCTGAGTTTAGACCAGATAGATCAGATAGAGGGGAAGAAAACTTATAAAAACACATACTCATGCCCCGAGTAGATTCGATTAAGATAGACACTTAGGATAGATGAAGTAGTGATTAAGGTGTTCCTACCATGAGGAGGAACATGTCCATAAGAAAAATTCCATGAGTAGAGCCGTGATACTCATATTTAAGGTAGAAAAGACATAACGTGGAGAACCACATAGTTCTGAATCACTATGAAATGCATGACTGGTTGCAGATGGATGAAGAATCTAGTTTTGTGACTAAGATCGTGTAAGATAGATATTAACAATAAAAGGGCCTTAGATGCAAGGCATTAAGAGGTTCCATTTCAGGCACACCATCCATGGAAGATAGACGATAAGCCCCGGACCCATATTTATGAGTGATTACGTACGGACCCAACTAGTTAGGAGTGAACTTACCCCATTGACTCCTTTCTAGTGTAGTGACATTTTTGTTTTCTTTAAGAAAAAGATCACCAACTTTGAAGTCATGGTGCTGCAAGTGCTTATTATAAGCACGTTTGACATGCTCAAGATAGACTTGATGATGCTCAATAGAATTGAGATGCTGCTCATCGATAAATTCAAGTTGTGCTAGATGATTTTGATGATAGTCCTCATCGGAGACAAATTCTCTGAAAGAGACATGAAGAGATGGGATCTGGACTTCCAAAGGAAGAACAACCTCAGACCCATAGACGAGAGAGAAGAGAGTAGCACCAGTAGGAGTATGAATGCTAGTCTGATAAGCCCAAAGAGAAAAAGGGATATGTAAATGCTAATCCGTACCATCTTGACTCGTTACCTTTGTGAGGATATTACACAAAGTTTTATTGGAAGCCTCGGCCTGGCTGTTAGCTTGGGCATAGTATGGAGAAGAAAAGCTAAGTTTGATATTGAAAGCATCACAAAGGTTCTGTAAATAAACTTTTTGAAAGATTTACCATAATTTGTGATGAGTTTGTGTGGGACACCAAAGCGATAAATGATGTGTTGATAGACAAAATCAACAATGGGTTTAGCTTTGGTTGATGAAAGAGGAATAGATTCTACCCACTTAGTGAAGTATTCTATGGTAGTAATGATAGAGTGATGACACTGTGAAGAGTGAGGATTGATGAGACTAATGAGATCAAGACCCCATTTTGAAAAACGCCACAAATCTACTACAGGTTACAAATCCTGACTAGGGATATGTGTAAGATTGGAGTGTTGTTGACACTTGACACATTTCTTAGTGTATTCGCAATAATCTTGATTAAGAGAAGGCCAATAGTAACCTAAACGTAAGATGCGTTTAGCTATGGCCAAGCCATTAAAATGTCCACCACAGATACCATCATGGACTTCCCGAATAGCTTTGGATGATTCAGGAGTTTTGAGGCACCGAAGCAAAATACCATCAAAATTGCGTTTGTAGAGGATTCCGTCTAGAATAGTATAGCGATTAGCACATAGGATAAAAGATCTTCTACCATTGGAAGTCAGATCTGGAGGAAGCACTGAATGGGATAGATAATCAAAAATGTGATGATACCACTCATCTTGAGCATTGGTTGCGACGACGTTAATTGAAGTCAACTACTTGAGATGAGATGGCTGGTCTAAATGTTGCAAAACCACAGAAAGTCGTGAGTCTTGATAAAAGGTGGAATAAGTGAGGCTAAAGAAGCCATTGTATCTGTGAATCAGTTTGCAGCATGAGGAAATAGCTTGGATAGTAAATTTATCAAAATATTTAAGTTTAAAGAGAACGATATCGCGATATTTTGAAGGATATCATTCTTGCATTGATAGACACCAATGACTTGATTAATGATGAGCTTAGAATCACCAAAGATGTCGATATGACGAGTGCCAAGATTAATGGAATTTTGAAGACCTAAAACAAGAGCTTCATATTTGGCCATATTATTGGTACACTCAAAGTTAAGTTTTTTGTCAGGGATGTGCACCCGAGGGATAGGTGCACCTCCCCCAAGAAGGAATTTGACGAAGTGTCATCACCAATCCGGTACTATGATAATTCTTCACGGGAACTCCTCGTCTTATGATTATTTACTAATGCATAGCCTTTAGTTTTAGTGGATGTAATCTGGAAACAAAACAACAACATAACACAAGAATACCATTGACTATGATAAGACGGAATGACGAAAAATCTGAAATATCAAAATAAATTATAATATTAACATGAAATTGTTACAATATCACCCATGAGATTATTGACTTCACTTTCCTTCCACAAGACTATGGGAGAAACTTTACAATTACACCTCTCGATCAACACACCTTTAAAGATGGCTTCTTCAACACACTTTCTACAATATTTCTCACTACTTCTTTCTATGCTAAATGAGGGGGTGGCCTCTCTATTTATAGAACTTCCGAGGGCTTATCCATCCTATCTCTAAGATAGGATAAGAAATCTACTCGACGAATCATATTCCATACCTTAACTCTTATACGTACATGTAAGCTTATCTCTTAAGATAAGATAAACCTTATCATTTACATGGGTTCCACATTTTTAGAATTTTTACAAATAAAATACACAAAATATTTATGACCTCACTCCTTGTCCTTATTACCAATATAATATTTCTAATTCCTAATCATGTAGACCCTACTTCTCTAATTACCCAAACTTTGACATTTTAACATTACCGGACCACTTACGACAAATATTTACTTTTTACAACATTCCTATTGTACTTTAAATGTTACCGTACTCCACATTATTGGCGGCACCATCGCGGTGCCGTTATCTTCTATCAGACGCTACTACTAATTACACTTAACAACATCCTATTCCTAATACATATATTAATGAAATGGAAATTTTGGAGGAAAATTTTAGTGTCGACATCTTCCCCCTTCCTAGCTTCTACTCCGTCCTCGGAGTAGACTATTTTGGTGCTTGGAAAATCTTCAACTTGTCATGGTTGACCCATTTCGTAATGGGAGTGCCATCAATTCCTCGGTCAGTACGTACCATTTTCATGCACAGCTGCTATTTTGTAGGGCCCCATCCATTTTGGAAGAAATTTTCTCTGTCTTCTTTTTTTGTATCTGGAATCATATACTAGAACCAAGTCATTTACTTGAAATGGAGACCACGGATCTTTTGATCAAAGTACTCATACGCTTCATTTTCTTCTTATGGCTTGTATCCTTTGCTATTTCCCTCATTTCCTCTAGCAAATGAAGATGTACCAACCTTTCTTTTCTTGAATCACTTTCATCCATCCTTTCATTTTCATAACTCTCACGGTGGGAATATCAAACTCAATAGGAAGAAGCTGGATCAATGCCATAGGCCAACTAAAATGGGGAGTATCCTGTTGCTGACTTTGATGTTGCCCTATATGCCCACAATTTGCATGAATCCTTTTATCCCATTTATGTACTGCAAAGGCTGCATCTTTGCTAGAATTTGACATGACACAAAATTTGTTCGTTCCACTGTCCATTTGTGCTTGGCTTGTATGTTGTTTCCTTCTGTGCTTGATAGAAAACTTATTGACTAGGGCTTCTACCACCTCATTAATGAAGTGGCTTCCTTGATCATTACAATTTCTAATGGACAACCAAATCTGGTGACAATGCGTTCATATATGAACCTTGCCACTTCATCCATGGAAGCTCCTTTCAATGGCCTAGCATCAACCCACTTGGTTAAATAATGCTGTGGCAACTACAATATACTTATTTTGGCGTGATGTAGTTGGAAGTGGACCTACAATGTCTATTCCCCATTTTCAAAGGGACCAAGGGAAGAATAGGACATAATGGAGCTGATGAAGTCTTACGGTTACCATGTGTTTGACAAATATCACATGTCTTACAATAATTATAACAGTCTTTAAAAAGAGTGGGCCAGTGATAACCTGCATCCAAGATCCTTCTTGCTGTAAGTTGTCCAGAGAAGTGCCCTCCACATGTACCATTGTGGAATTCTTCTAGAAGCTCTTTTCCTTGATCATGTCCAACTACCCTCTTGTACTGTCCATCAGGTCCTATTCGAAATAATGCTCCATGCAGAATAGAGTATGGACGATAAGCTTGAGTAATCTTTCTCTTAGTCTTTGCATTGGCACCATCAGGAAACTTGAATTCATTCAGATAATTCCAAATATCTATGTATTCACTAGGGATTGTGTCAAGGGAGAACAATGCTGCATTGCGAAAATCATCATCATCACAAGATGATCCTAAACCATCATAGGCTCGAGAGAGTGCATCTGCATTGACATGCTTCTTTCTGGCCTATCTATAATATCAAATTCAAATTCTTGTAGCAAAATTATCCATCTTGCTATCCTCACGATAGGTTGGGCTTATTGACAATATATTTTAGAGAGTCGATGATCCGTTACAACTATAAATTTCTGCCCTAGCAAGTAATTTCTAAACTTCTTTACAAGCAAAAATGATAGCTAGAGCCTCTTTTCGATTTATAGTATAGTTTACCTCAAGCCTTTGCTCATTTTATTTGCTCCCAAAGTAAATTGGATGTTCATTCCCATTTTCATCCTTTTGGCTCAAAGTACTACCTAGTGCTGCATCCGAGGCATCGATGTACACAATGAATGGCTTGCTCAATCTGGATTCTTTAAAGCAGGTGAAGACACGGGGCTTCCTTGATTGTCCAAAAGCTTCATGTGCCTTGTTTCTGGTTCATAAGCAACATCCTTCTTCAAGAAGCAAGGTTAGTGGTACATGCAATCTTTGAGAAATTCTTGATGAACCTTCTATAGTAACCCACATGGCCTAAAAATGATCTCAACTTACTTCTATTTATAGGAAATGGTAAATCTTTGATTTTGAAACTTTATCAGGATCAGTACTAATACCATCTCTGGATACAACATGCCCTAACAAAACACCTTTAGAACATCCAAAGACACACTTTGTAGGATTTAGTGAGGCTTGTGCTTCATCTAACCTTTGAAATGTTGTCTCCATCTAGTGCAGGTGGTCCCACTTTGTTCCCTAAATGCAAAAATCATCTAGAAATAATCTGATGAAGGTCCCAATGTAGGGTTCGAACACCCTATTCATCAAACGTTGGAATTTTGTTGGAGCATTACACAACCCAAAAGGCATAACTCTATAAGCAAACGTTCCCCAAGGAGTGGTGAACGTGGTCTTCAGCTGATCTTTCTCTGCTATACGAACTTGGTTGTAGCCATTATATCCATCAAAGCAAAACTATAGCACTCTGGCCAGCTACTTCGTCCAAGATCGATATGAAAATGGAAGAGGGTAATGATCCTTCTTTGTTGCCTTATTGAGCTTCCTATAATCAACACAAATGCGTAGCTTCCCATTCTTTTTTATTGAGATCACAATGGGAGAAACCCATTCTAAATTCTCCATAGCAAATATGAATCCTGCATCAAGCAACTTATCTATTTCTTCTTTTACAGTCTTGGAAAAATTAGGATTCATTCTATATGGCATTTTGCTTTATGGGCTTAGCACCATCTACCAGCTCAATAGAATGTTCTACCCAACTTACTTGACGGAGTTCCTTGTAATCAAAAGTGAATAGGTGTATGTACCTTCGAAAGAGCTGGAGGTAGGATTCCTTCTCACTCTCCATCACAGCATCACCAATCTTTATTTGTTGGAGACGATCATCAACTTCTTCTTTAGATAATTTTATGGGGTCATGAGTTGGTGTGACTGGAAGGATATCCATGACTGAAACATCCACCTCACTTTCTTCATCTTGATGTCCACTTCACTGGTACTAGAGTAATCAGAGGATGTCCAATCATCAGTTTCATCACTTGAATCCACAGGTTCTACTTTATGATGTCGAGGGATCACGTTTATCTTCACCCTCTCTCTACCACGTCCAAGTGTCATGAAACCTTCATTCCAGTAGTTTCTTGCATGAACTCTCCTTAGCCATGGTCTTCCCAAAGCAACATTGGAGTGCAATGCAGTACCATTTTCATCACCTGAAAGTCTACCACACATACCACACCCATAACAGATATTGCCACATTTGAAATTACACCTTCTGGTTTAGTTTTTCCCTTATTTAATGACCTTAACATAAGTGTTGAAGGGCGATCAATTTTTAACCCCAACATATTCATTACAGACTCGGTCATTACATTAACTGCAGCACCTCCATCAACTAAGACATCATGAATTGAAATACCATTACATAATACCTCAGCTTGTGGAGCATAGGGATCTGCCTCTGCCTCCAAAACAGGGACCTCAACCTCCTTCCTTCTTCAAGCATTGAGTCCACCTCGCAACTCCCGCCTCTTCTCAGAAGACATAGCCAAGAGTTGACCATATGTAATATTTGCAGGCCTTTTGGACAGATCTTCCAAGATGGAGTATGGTCCTTGCCCCTATGAAATCAGAAAATCCTGCACACCCAACTTTCTTCTCCTATGTTTCTTACTAGTTTCTTCTTTCATCTTCTTAGGATCATTTCCATCTTGATTATCTTTTTCTTTCTTTCTTTTTGTTACAAACACATCTACTTCATTATTTCTGCTCTTATCTACTACATCAAAAGAATTCACAGGTGCTTTTCCTTTATCATTATCTCCTTACTAGATGTAGAAGCTCTATCCAGACAATTATACTTATAATGACCCTTTTTATAACAACCATAACAAACAACTTCAGAAATATTTCTCTTTGGACCTCTATCTCCTCCCTGAGAACTAAATTCCTTTCCTTGAAGAAGATTAATAGTTAACTGACCCATCTTTTTGAGCAGATCTTCATACTCAGTAGATGTATTAGGAGAAATATTTGTGCTCACCGGGAGTGGTTGTGGATTCAGGACCAAAGGTGCTGGTGTAGGCTCTACTTTAGCAACAATTTCTTTGGGCTCCTCTTCCATGCTTTCTTCTTGCCTTCTTGCAATCTCCTTTGCTTGTTCAATGGTGGTCAGGCGGTCATACTTCACTCATTGTCTGATCTCTGGCTTCATCCCAAGAATGAAGTGCTTACAGAGGAGATTATCCACGCCATTCATCAACCCATCTACTAGTCCTTCCTTCCGGATCGGGCATCGAGCTTCCTCTTAGCTCTAGAACACGAGCATGATAATCCCTTATCTTCTCCTTCTCTCCTTGGGATAGCTTTGTGATCTCGATCATGAGATCTGCATATTTCTGTTGTTCACCAAATTCTTCAAGAAAACTTTTAGTTAATAAATCCCATGAATTTTTCACATTATCACCTAGTGTTTCAAACCACCTAAGTCTTTGAACCATCCAAAAAGGTAGGAAAAAATTCAGTCCATTGTTCCCTTCTTATAAGGCCATTACAAATACAAGATCGTTTAAACTCTTGAATGAAAGAAGAAGCATCTTCATTAGATTGAGCTGAAAAAACAGGAATCTTTCCCATTTTCAAAAGTAACCACCGTGAAATACCAACCCACAAGTACAATTAACAAGACTTATGTGCACAAATAATTGGAATCACTATACTAGAAAGTGACTTTAGAGTAAAATAGAAATGACCACGGTAAACTATGGTAAAACTTGACTTACTACGGTAAAAACTGACTTTACTGTGGTAAACACTATTCACAGTAAAAAGTGAAGTTACTGCGGTAAATACTATTCATGGTAAAAAGTGACCTTACTGCGGTAATTACTATTCCCAGCAAAAAGGACTTTACCAGGGTAACTACTATTCATGGCAAAAATGCCTTTAACATGGTAACTACTATTCACGGTAAAAATGACTTTACCATGGTAACTACTATGCACAGTAAAAACAAGGTTACCCTCCAATTGATTTTTGACTTAGTGGGAATATCTCTCCAGAAAATCCACCAACGAGGAATGGTCCCGGCAACGGAACCAAAATGTCATCAGCAATCCGGCACTATGATAATTCTTCACCGGGAACTCCTCGTGCTATGATTATTTACTAATGCACAGCCTTTAGTTTGGTGGACGTAATCTGGAAACAAAACAACAACATAACACAAGAATACCATTGACTATGATAAGACAGAATGACGAAAAATCTGAAATATCAAAATAAATTATAATATTAACATGAAACTGTTACAATCTCACCCATGAGATTCTTCAACAAGACTATGGGAGAAACTTTACAATTACACCTCTCGATGGCTTCTTCAACACACTTTCTACAATATTTCTCACTACTTCTTTCTATGCTAAATGAGGGGGGTGGCCTCTCTATTTATAGAACTTCCAGGCTTATCCATCCTATCTCTAAGATAGGATAAGAAATCCACTCTGACGAATCATATTCCATACCTTAACTCTTATCTGTACATGTAAGCTTATCTGTTAAGATAAGATAAACCTTATCATTTTACATGGGTTCCACATTTTTAGAATTTTTACAAATAAAATACACAAAATATTTATGACCTCACTCCTTGTCCTTATTACCAATATAATATTTCTAATTCCTAATCATGTAGACCCTACTTCTCTAATTACCCAAACTTTGACATTTTAACATTACGGACCACTTATGACAAATATTTACTTTTTACAACATTCCTATTGTACTTTGTATTCAGTACTCCACATTATTGGTGGCACTTGTCTTGTGGCGCCGTTATCTTCTATGAGACGCTACTACTAATTACACTTAACAACATCCTATTCTAATACATATATTAATGAAATGGAAATTTTGGAGGAAAATTTTAGTGTCGCGTGAATCCACCTCCCCCTTGTTGACATTTGGACCCATCAAAGAAGAGTTTTACTTTAAATGAGAGAAAGACTAAAATTGATTTGTTGAATGCACTCATCTGGGAATTGAGCAAGGGGAATTGAGTGTCCGGGAGAGGAGCATCAGCTAATTGATCTGCAATGACCTGACCCTTGATAGATTTTTGTGAGACAAACTCGAGATCAAAATATATCATGAGCATGAGCCAACAAGTGATACGATCATTGTGATACGGTTTCACATGCATTATCTTGAGTGGATTGACACTCGTAACAATGTAAGTCTTGTGATTAAGGAGGTAGTGATGAAGCTTAGAAGTTGTGAAGAAGAGAGCACAACAAAATTTTTAGCTTCAGAATAGCATGTTTCATACTCATGAAGAGTGTGACTGATGTAATATATGGCTTGTTCTTTACCGTTAGCATCCCGATGTGAGATCATGGCTCCTAGAGCATGGTCAGTCACTAGAAATATAAAGATAGAATGGCTCCCCCTCGCATGGAGGTGTAAGCACAGGTGGAGAAAGAAGATAAGATTTGAGATCATCAAAGGCCTTTTGGAAATGCTCATCCCATTCAAAATGAACATTCTTACGGAGGAGATGATGAAAAGGTTGACAACGGTCTGATGTTGTGAGATAAAATGACGCACTAATTGAAGGCATCCCGAAGACCGTGGAGTTGCTTTAAGTTAGAAGGGGGAGGCATCTCGAGGATAGCCTTTATTTTTGCGAGATCAACTTCAATGCCCCTAATAGATATGATAAAGCCTAGGATTTACTAATGAGAGCACCAAACACGCATTTAGATGGATTGAGGTGAAGACAAAAATGAATGAGCCTCTCAAAGAGAGGTGCAAGAATGAAAAGATGATCTTGATGGTGTTTGGATTTATCGAGGAGATCATCGACATAATCCTCCACTATTTTTGTAAGAGATTATGGAAGATGTAGGTCATGGCTCGTTGATAGGTTGCTCCTGCGTTCTTAAGAGACCGAAAGGCATGACACGATAACAAAAAGTACCCCAAGGGTTATGAAGGAAGTTTATGTTGGTCCTCTGGTGCGATAAGAATTTGATTATATCCAGAGAAACCATCCATAAGAGAAAGCATCTCGTGACCCGTAGTTAAATCCATGAGTTGATCGATATTAGGTAGAGGAAAATCATCTTTTGGACATGCGAGATTAAGATCCCGAGAAGTCGGTACAAATTCAAATTTTCCAGTAGCTTTGGTTACTAGTACAACATTTGAAACCCATTATGGATAGTCAATAGGTTGGATAAAGTTAGCGAGAAAGCAAGCGCTGCAACTCTTCTTTAACAAGAAGGGCTATACGAGGATGCATTTTACGTAATTTTTGCTTAACCGGTTTGATGTCTGGAAAAGTAACGATATTGTGGACCATGATATCAGGATCAAGTCCTAGAATATCTTCATATGACCAAGAAAAATCTTGGTGATGGTGGGAAATAAAGGTGGTGAAGTCTCCTAACTCCTATAGATTAAGAGATTGGTCGACCTTAATAATGCGAGGGTCTTCAGAAGTCCCTATATTAAGGTCGATAGTGGCTTCATTGAGAAGCGTAGATGTGTCAGAAGGGATGGTTTTAGGAAGATAAGATTCCTCTACCCCCAGATAGGTGAGGATAGAATCATCATCCGCACAGTGGATAGCGTTGATAGTGGGAGAGTCGTTTCTAACTATTTCAGGGAATACTAATGGTATGGAAGTGGATTCGCCATTAGTTTCATAAGTCAGCGGAACCTAAGGAAATGGTATTGACTAAAAAAAAGTTAGGTGGGATGGAAATGGTGTCATCCACATCAAATGATGCTTCTGACTTGACGGGAGAAGATGGTTCCTCAATTGAAAGAGGCTCATCGAGAAATGTGATGGCGGCTTTTGAGAGAGGTTTAAATCCTAAACCAAATTTTGATGTGGTTTAAGAGTTAGAATAGACACAAGGTCATGCACACCTGTTCATATTTTCCAGGCCAAAACCCTTCCATGCGGATCGATATAAATAAGTTTTTGCAAACATGGGATTACGTCAGAGACAATCAAACCCTGCTTGAATAGGGTTTGGCCTAGGGAGAATCCGGGTGATAATGAGGTGTATCAAGACCACCGTAAATGAATTTAGTCCGTTGATTAGAGAAATGGTGACGACGTGACGAGACTTGGCTGATATTTAGGTTGTTTGTTCGAGCTACCATACTCATTAGGTTTGAGATGGGCATCAAAAGAGAGAAGAGGAATCTCTCCTAGCAAAAAACGCTGCAATGTCTCTCTAGATTTTGTAAATTTGGTAGTTTAGTTACAAGTATGAAAGAGGATGAAGCCTCATCGGGAGAACAAGCATTCTCCTTTAGAGGGATAGACCACGTGGTCATGTCGCATTGTGCGGAAGGAAAAGGATCTCCTAGATGAGTATAGATTTTTCCCTCGTATTGATATTTTAAGCATCGATGAAGGGTTGATGGGATGCAATGCATTTTACGAATCTAGGAGCATCTGAGGATCATATTGTAGTGGAATTTCCCTTCAACAATTTAAAAGAGCTCGTGAAGCAGCTTCTTACCTACTCGAATGGGTAGGACCACAGTTCCTAAAGTAACTGTCAGTTGATCGTTAAATGATCGATGGGTGAAAGGCAGTGGTGACACTACGTTATTTGGCAGCTTAATTTGCTTGAACGTGTGTGAGGAAATGTTGTTGAGTGTAGCACCACTATCAATCATAGTCCGTTTTAACGTAGTGTTGTTGATTTGAACTGTTATAAAGAGGGGAGCCTCCAAATCCTCGGAAGAAAGGGAAGGAATTTCTGAATCTTCAAAGGAAATGGCGGTTGACGGTCTATTCAATCCAACAATCATCTCAAAAGGTTGGGGCTCATCTGACTTCACTATGATACGGTGCAGATTATCAATCAGAGCCTAGCGATGCTATGGAGATGATTGAATGAGGTCGAAAAGAGACATTTTGACCGGAGCATGGGTAAGTTGTTTCATAACACTCTCCCTCTACTGACACGGGAATCGAGCCCGAGGTGAAGCACAAATAGAGACCCGAGGTCTCGAGGCTGATGTGGAAGGAGGAATTCCTTGGGGATATAGAAATGACAACTCGTGGCTGAGATGTATATGATGATAGATTATCATATTGTTTGTGGTGATATGAATCATGTCGATTTGAGAAGGTAGAAGACCATCCAGAGTGGAATTAATAGAACTAGAGGCCTGAGTAGATCATTGAGGCTCAAATTTGGTTGAGATGACAGGAGATACTTGTTCCTCCTCTTCTTTTAGTAAAAGATCACTTTCTTCCAAAAGACTGCTCATGACAGATTGGAGGGCTTTACATCCCTCGGTGTCATGTCCTGGGGTGTGGTGGTAAGCACAAATCAAATCAGAGTTGAACCAAGAAGGTTTTAATCCTTTAGGATTATAGGGTTTGATCGGAGGAAGAGATATGGATGAAGATTGGATAAGTTGGTGAAGAATTTTAGTATAGAATCTTGTAGACACAGATGAGGACAAAGATGACGAAGGTGACTCTTTCTCTCTAACAAACTGCCGAGGTAAAAGAATTTGAATATCTATTTTGACAGTCTTTTTAGGGATCCTTTTGCTTTTATGGACATCAGCAGAAGCGGCCTTGGGTGCCTGAGACGGAAGTAAGTGAGGCAAGATTTATTTTGGTGGAGGAGGACCTCCTAAGATATATTTTGAAGAAAACGAAGATGTGACAAGTGTTGTGGTCTTCAGAGATGAAGGAGGTTGCTTGGTCGAAACAGATGATGATTTAGATAATGCTGATTTAGATGAGGGAGGAGCTCCCAAAATAGGTCTAATAGGAGGAACAAAGGGTGCCTTGGATTTTGGTGATGAAGATGATGGTCCTGATAAAAGAGGTGATGCCTTTCTAGTGGGTAAATTCACTTTACGAGGCACCGATGAAGAAGGTGTTGTAGAAGAAGATGATGGTTCTGATGGTATTGTAGAAGAAGACACCTTCCCAGTCGATAAATCCAATCTTTTATGAGGTGCAGAGAGAGATTTTTGAGGGAAAGCACTAAGAGTCTTAATAGTCTGAAATATTGGTTTTCCTTTTTTAGGGATGGTGAAAACTTCAACCGCATAAGGTGATTGTAACCTTTTCGGGGGAAGGATATGGTGAGGCATTGAAGATGCAACGTCAAAATTTAATTGTCTCGGTTTAAGTTTAGGAATCGAAAGTGTTGGTGCTGGTGTTACTTCTTAATATTTTCCCTTAATAGGCAAGGCAGCATCGGTGGTGGATGATGAAGAAGAGGTTCCCTGTGATGGAGATACTTCTAGTACAGTAATTGTGGGTGTAACTACTATAGGAAAAGAAATAGGAAGGGTCAAAATCAAGGCGCTTCCATTGGTAGAGGAGTTGGTATAATATAGGTATATTTACCAATGGCATAGTCACGGAGTAAAAATGGGAGAAACAGAAGTAGATGTATTCACGGTGGAAACTTGAAGAGATGTGAATGCCTCAAGCATTGAAAGAATATCGATGACAAGGCAGATGAGGATGAAACTGTCTCTGGTATGGATGGAAGATCAGATAAAGAGGTAGAGAGAGATGAATCCATTTCTAACAATGGAGGAATATTCAAAGATGAATTGTCTGAAGATGATGGAATCTCAGAGATTAATGGAGCGGGAGGAAGTTCTGATTTGGTCGACGTGTTCAGTAGATGGCTTAGGTTTAGAAGAAGATTCTTTAGTAGAAATGAAGCTGATAGTATGAGTGTTTGGTTTTTGAGACTCTGAAGCGTCATTGTTCGGGGAATGATTGGGAAAAGGTTGTTTAAAGACATCAAGTGCTTGATTTGGGGGAGCATTTGGGTTATCCAGAATGAGCTCACCTTTATCAATGAATTTTTGGACAATATTTTTGAAGGTCTGACATCATTCAATGTCATGGCCTTTGGTTCTATGATAATGACAAAAGTCATTTTCCCTATACCAGAATGGTCATTCTTGGCTTTCATCAAAATGTCTAATAGGGGGAAGTTCGATCATGTGAAATTCCAACATTTTTTCTAAGATGGACACATATGATTCCCCCAATGAAGTGAAAGATCGAGTTGACGAGGGTCCTTTTCAAGAAGATGAGGAGTCTCTCCGAGGTGTTTGATTAGAAGTGTTATCGGCTCATGATGTTTTTAATATGATAGCATTGGTAGACCCCTGATTCTTGTCTTTGTTAGAAGCGGAAGGGTTTGTTTTTTGTAAACGAGAAAAATCTAGTTTAGATTTAGAGTGAAGTTTTAACTTCCCTTGTTCAATGGTGTGGGACTCAAGTTTGCGTGCCATCGTAAAGGATTCTTCAAATGTGTGAAAGGTTTGGATCCTTAAAGTGGAAGAAATATGATTAGCACAAGATCGAGTAAACAACTCGATCTGTTGAGATTGAGGGAGGGAGAAAAATAATTGATTTATTATACCTCTCCAATAAGTGACAAAGTCTGTAATAAACTCGTCATCAAATTGACGAATGTTATAAAGATTTGTAATTGAGATCTTATGTGCGATATTTATTGAAAATTTTTCAACAAACATTTGAGCTAATTGAGAGAAAGAAAACAGGGAGTGTTGAGGGATGTTATTATACCAGTCTAAAGCAGGCCCTGCTAGAGACATAGGGAAAGTACGGAGCATAAGCTCCTGATCCTGGACTATAAGGTAGCAAGCATGTTTGAATGCTCGTAGGTGCTATTGAGGATCCTCTCGGCTATGAAATTTTGAGAACTTAGGAAGTTCCCATTGGGGAGGATAAGGCTTAAAAGCCACTGATGGATGAATCGGTTCATTACACACTTCTTCAAAAGAGTATGAAGGGCGAGCCCCTTTGGTGGAGGCTTCTAGGTCTATGATTTTCTTGAAAATAACTTGGACAACGTCAGATTGAGGAGGAGGTATGTTAGTATGTCTTGTATAAGAAGTGAATGGTAGATTTTGTTGAGGTGTTAACGGGGGATTCATTTGTTGATTAATAGGATGATAAGAGGAATAACCAGGCATTCTAGGTGATGCCTGGTGAGGTATTTGTTGTGAAGGAGCCTGCGTATGAACAGGCTGTGAGATGATAAGTGGTTGAGAAAAAGGTGGTTGAATGAAAGACGGAGCTTGTGATTGGTAGGCTCCTACACTTGTCGACTGAATCAGAATGGATCGAGGAATATAGGTGTTGATTTGATTGGACATGGTGGGGAACAAATTATGAATGAGGCTTTTGACTACCGGATTGGTTATTAAAGTCTTGTGACGCGAGAGGATGGGTAAAGGACACTATCGCTTAAGCATTACAAGAAAGACCAACTAGAGGACAAGAAGAAGGAACCAACTAACTCGTAGAAGAGGGTTGATTCATAAAGAGGTACTGACCTTGGGATGTAATGGACGACATAGAAGAATTGACAAAGTAATCTGTGAGTGTGTAGATGTACCCATCATAGCTAAAGAAGAGGGCCTCTCAAAAGTAGGTTGTGGAGTAGCTGAGGTAGCCGCGGCACTAGGAATAGGCAAGACCATTTGAGAACTAGTTGACATGGTCGGTGGAAGAGAAAAAGGAGGCACAGATGCACCACCCTCTTCCGTGGTTTGAGGCAAGAAAAAGTGTGCTAACTGTTCTATAAAAGCCTGGGATGGTTCATGAGAATAATCGTAAACTTGCTAGATTGGTGGTCCCTAATCAGATATTGAACAGACTTATGTACTAGATAGTCCATAAGGGCTACCAGATTGCGATCAAGGAGGGCCTAAAATTTAGGATCTCTACGAGGAACATACTCTATATCAGAAGCAGATGATACCTCTGAAGGACTGGGGGAAGCTGGACGTGATGGGATCGCTTTAGGATGATAGAAAGGATTATATGACCAAGATGGGGAACCAACTAACAGTGGTCCCAAGGAAGACCCGAGGGGTGCCGAAACATCCACATTAGTGGTGGTCTCAGATGAAGAAGAGGCCAGTTGAGCCATTTTTCTAGATTATAAGCGGGTTTTGACCGTCATAAACAAGTAAAAATATAGAAAAGAAGATTGACCTAACTAATGCACATACAATTCAAGTAGTGTAGGTGATTATCTCTTTCAAGTTTTCATGCTTTTAAGAAAGAAAATATTAGGAAGGCTTTTAGAATAGGAACTACTCATATAGCCAAACTAAGGATGGTTTGGGAATGTTTTGGTGAGGAGTCCCGAAGGCACTTGATAAAGACCAGTACATGGCTTGATATAGGGGCTGCCCCACACTTCACACACCGCTACGATAAGGGAGTCGGGTGCTTTGTCAATATATACCAACACTTCCGTGAATTTATAGCGTGGCCCGAGTACGCGTAGGCTCTTCCTCTTGGATGTCACTTCCAGTAGGCGAGGCCGGGGAAGGAATTTTGTTTAAATGATCAATACCTAGTGGTTTTGGCTTTGTGTGCAAGGGTGAAAAATAAAAATCAAATAGTGTCACTACCGATTTTGATCAATTTTTCAACCTATTTAGAAAACTAGATGAAGAACATACAACAGAAATGACAAAGAAAAAGTTCTTTTTAAGCACTGAAAATGAAGTGTTTGATTTCTATGAAGACAAGTCAAACAAGTTCTTTCCTAAATGCAATTAAATTCTTTTTAAGCACCAAGACCAAAATGTTTGAATGTGATAGAAAACAAACAAACAGGTTCTTTTTAAGTTCTTAAAAAAAAAAAACACCATAAAGAGGAATACCTGTAGATTTAGCTCTCCAAGGTGTGTGGACTTCAAAAAGTGTGTTGTTGAGCTCTTCCCCTTGAACAATCCCATGAACAAGAAAATTTCTCCGCAAGAAAAGGTTAAGCAAACACACAAACAAATCCAGAAAGATATATCCAGATAATAGTAGAATGAAAATTTCTATTTCAAGGAACTAAAAAACTTTCAAGAAAATAACAATTTTGCATAAAGAGATGGATCAAAAATGCAATCTTGAAATCAAATGAAAGATTTATTAATCTTTGAAATAGGAATTGGAATTTAGTTTTGCAAGAAAGAAGAAACTTTAACTTTGCAAATTATAAGTGAAAGAAGCAAGACCAAAATGAAGGAAGGAAATGCTTAAGGAGAACTGACGAAAAGCAGTGAAGAAACAAAAAAAAAGCTCAAAACTGGAAAAGAAATGAACTTACCAATAAGGGACTTTGGTTCGGTCCCACCGGCATGCAAAATGTAGATCAAGAATTTCCGTGCTTGTTACCTGTCAAGTTAATGTACCAAACTAAGCACAAAAACCCTGAAAAACTCAAATGAAATTGATACCTGATAGATAAGACAAGATGCAAAGATGTAGATGGAAAAGAAAGCTGATGTAGACAAGATGGGCACACATGAGCAATCCTATAAGGTAGATCCAAGAAACCTGTGAGACACAGATACTTGACAAAAAAAGACAACATTAAAATATATTTGGGTGGACTACGAAAAGTGGGTCGGGAAGCGATAAGCTCCCTCGGCGGATGTCAGTCCACGTTTTCAATTAGAAGAAGAAGCATACATGATAAAAGAATGTAAATAAATGTCTAGATTTTTTGATCAAAAGTGACAAACAAAATGTAAACAACGAGACAAAAAGCAACAGAAAATAGGAAACTGTGAAAACAATGCTAGATTTGTGTTACCTGAATTCTTTTACCTGTGCGCAGGCCGATCGGCGTCGATTAGGAAAATTGGTGTCGACTGAGATAGGTCACTGTCGACTAGAGAAAATCGGCATCGGACCGTGGGACGGTCGGCGTCGACTAGGGGAAAAATTACAGGAAGATTGAGAAACAGACAGTGAAAGCTAGATCATCAATGTCCGTTGGATCTGTAGGAGCCTTTGGGATGTTGACAAAGCTCCACCTTCACTAGACACAGGAGCAGAGTCACCAAGAGATCAGTGGAGGCTTGCGATGTCAATGTGGTAGGAGTAGAGTAATGGTACTCCTCTCAGGGATTGATTTGGATGGAATTAGCTTTCGCTCGATAGATAATGCTCAGGCTTGATGTTTAGAACTCTTTGTCATTCTTTCTATCTAACTAGAACTAAATTCTAGCCCTATATTTGTAATCAGTGCCGACCGAAGTGTAATCGGTGCCGCTCTGAAAAATTTACGTCGGCACCTGGTCGGCGTTGATCGAAGCAGAGACTCCTGAAATGGCCAAAAAGGATGATTTTTGGAAAGATGAGAGTGATCCTTCCACCTCAAATATGGGAAATATCCGCTACACGGTTTGGGAGGAGGATAAATAGGGGGGATAGATGGATAGAATAGATATGGGAGGTTAGGAATTGATATGGGGTAGATAAATGGTTAAGATACATGTAAAAAGTGTAATTAAATAGTTAATATTTAATTATCTATGGGTAAAACATAATAGGGTGAAATAAACTTAGGATAGATGATTAAATCAAATATTAAATAATACCCTAAGGAGAAGTGGTGATAAAAACATGCCCCAAAGTTGCAGAGAAGGTAAGCGAGCGTGGGGACACTAAATTGGGTAACCAATTTTAGGTGTCTACAAAGACAACATGCATTTTTAAATTTGAGGAGATGGTGTTGGGGATATTCTTTATTATTGAACTTATTAAATGTAGGAAGCTTCCAACAAGGAGGGTAAGATTTAATTGGAATCGACGGATGAATCGGTTCGATTCTGATTTGTTCATAGGATAAGGTGTTCTTAGGTGGTACGGTAAGTAAGGGTTTGTAAATGGCCAACTAATTCATTAAGGAATGAATTGAATCACTCGAGGTGTGGTAAGGTTGAGATTGGATCATTTGTGTAGTTTGAAAAGTATTTTGATGAGGCGAATGATAAATTTTTGGGTGTGTGGGTAGTTGAGGAAGCGTCGATAAGGTGGTGATAAGTTTGTGGATAGGGTGTTTACGAAATGGTTTGCTAAGAAAATTGATTAATTTGTGGATATGTAGATGTTTGAGGTACTACTTGGTAGGGAATAACATGTGTCAGATTGGGATTGTTGAATAAGATGTTGTTGAGAAATAGGGGCATGACGATGAGCGGGGATATGTGTGTTAAGAATCGGAGACAATTGGACATGCCTATTAATGGAATTGTCAAAATGGGATGTGGGTGGAATGTGATCCACCAATTTTGGAGATTGGGAGGATTGATAGATTGTAGGAGATGATTTGAGTAAGAATTCATATATGGGGTTAGGAGGAGATTTGAGTGTATCTAGAGGAGCAGGAGATGGTGGTGCAATCGATTTAGGAAGATTGGCTTGACGAGGGATATGAGGGTTGGTGTCAAGGTGGGGAGAATTTTGTATGACATGGTTCTCATGAGGTGAAACCATGGAGACTGGACGTTGAGTAACTAGAGGTGTGGTTTTGAGTTTAGTATCTTATCGAGAGAGATCATCGAAGAAGTAATGTCATGGGATAAAGCATATTGTTTATTTGTCTCGATTTGGGAGAGAGCGACAATAGGTGTGAAATAGAGAAACATTTGTTTATGTATGTTGTTGACAAACAAATCAAGAAGAATTTTTTTAGCCTCATGATTAATTTAGAGGATGTGAACAAAAAAGAAAAAGTAGGTAATGAAGGTGCCTAAAGGAGTCTAAAATCTGGTTTTAGGTCGTTATGGATTGGGAGATAAGCGAGATGGTTTCCTATTGGTTGTTGAGTCCCAATCGAGTTAACCAGGTGAGAGGAATGTTTGGATGTGTTAATTATGTTTGTGCAGTCTTAGGAAGTGTGTGATAAGTGAAATGCAGAGAGTTTAATTACTTTACTTAAGCTATGTGATCGGGCGGGATGCGAAGGAAAATATTCTTTTAAAGCCAAAATGAAATGTGACGTTCGATGTATACAAGACACTCAGGAAAGGGAAAGTTTGATGTAGAAAAGAGAAAATAGAGAAAAATGAGAAATACCTGGAGAATCACTTATCGGTGTTATTTGATTGCACGTGATAGTGATGTATTTTATAATCGAGTGACACGAAGCGCTGGGTACCACGAAATGACACCGTTTAGAGTTGGGGATGGGGCTGGTAAAAATGAGTTTTTTTGTTTTACAAAATGGTCTTTGATCGCATGATTTAATGGTTACAAGGTCATGGAGGTCACCTACAAAAGAAAATAAATCGATTAGTGAGAGTTACAAAATAAAAATAAAAATTGTCCAACGTAGAACAAGAATGAATTTAATCAATAATATACAATAAGCTACCCAAGCTAACTGATATACAAGAGAAGAATATATACAAAATTAATCAAGTAAATGATGAAATGAGTTATATAAATATAGACAAATAGAGTGAATAAAACTAATGAAACAAATTACAAGATAAAATAATGAGATCGCGGTTAGACGTATGAAAAAGAGAAAAATAAAAATAAAAATAAATAAATAAATCAATCAATCGATAGATAAGAAATGAAGGAAGACACAACAAAATAATAAACAACAATCTCGAATGATTGGTAGGGGAGCCGAGGAACAATGAGGGGACAAGAAGGGACGTGATTGGAGAGGAATTGGCGTGAGCGGTTTGGACGGAAAAGGAAGTGGGGGCAGTGAAAGGTATGAAGATAAGCTGAGGAGGTGAGTGAGGTGTCAGTGGGTCAGATTGCACATGGACATGGCTTTCACATATACAATGACATAATGAGAACCAACAGAGATCTAAATGAGAAATTTATAATTGGCTATGATGCTATGAGCTCAAAAGTATAATGGAAAAGATTGTAAAGCAATTGCTTAAAAAGGAGACTTTACAGGCATGAAATTACACTTCAATATTAAATGTATGTCTTTCTAAATGACATTGTTTATAAATGTGTTCTAAAGAATTATAAACCAATCGATGTAAATATATTTTACAGTCACTACCACAAATCGATAAATTTAATCTTCTTGCTTTGTTTTGTGAGGTTCATAATGAAAGTGATGGTCTTTAATGTGGCCTTGGAAATTTTCTTGAAACTTAAATATTTCTTCTAATGTGATCGACTGTATATATCCTTCATGAATTCACTATTACGTTACAATTTCTAGACAATTTTTTATGTTTTTACAAATCATGGCTTTGTGCCTATATTTTCTCTTAAATCACATAATGTTGCTAATTCCATCCTTAACGAGGACATAAGTGCCATGTAGGCATGCAAATCACTCGAAACACACACACACACGAGATCCAGAGGCATTAAATCTAAAAAATAATGCTTAGGTTTCGGACCCATTTTAAAAAAATCATCATGTTACGAGAAAGAGGAATCCATTTCCCCTGTCACTTTGAAGGATGGATTAGTCTATATAATTGACTATTCATTCATGGATTTAAATCAAATCCTACACTTTGTAGAAGTGAAATGAGTCTGAATACCCTAAGAGCTTGGATTCGGGGAGATAGCTCGTGTTGTGTGGAATGGTTGTGTTTGATGTGGAGGGCTCCATGAGAAGTGGGGAGAGATAGACGATGGGAGATGTTGGCGAGATAGGTTTGTGTGGGAGGCGAGGACATGGAGAAGGAGGGGGAACTCGGGAAGAGGAGAAGTGGGATAGAAGGGAGATGGGGAGTAGTGCATCGGGCAAGGAGACATGTGGAAGCTAAGAGGTGTAGGGAGCTTGCATGGTGAGGTGAGGTAGATGCTCGTAGAGAGGGGATAGCTCGGTTGTGTGTGGAAAGGAGATGTGGCGAGTGGCGAGTGGAAAGGTGAGGAAATGATTAGGGGGTGGGTTGTGTGAGGTAGCTTAGGATGATGACAGTAATAATTTTTAAAAATATATATTTTTTAATTTTATAGTCTTATTATAATTAATACTAAAAATACACTTGATGCTAAGTATAAATGCCAAACATCTAGATCACCTAGTTTTTAAATAACAAACCCAAAGCACTTACCACAAAAGCTCGATGAAGCTCGATGAAGAACCAGAAGTACTTACCATCAAGATGACACCACATGGAGGAATATAATATGCAGATCAGTAACCAAGTGAGTCGGAAAACAAAATATTTGTAAGAGATATTACATGACCACAACTAGGAAAATATTAAATTACACAATCAAACTTGAAGATATAGCTAAATGATAAGATTAGTTTCTAGATTCATATCCCATGCAAGAAGATTTCAACGAGAAAACAAGCAGAGCACGTACCTCTTAGGTGATTTCAAATGACCGTCTTGACTTGAAATCGAAAAATACTTGAATATTGCAAATAAGCAAGTTAGAAAAGATGAGTAAAATAAAAAAATGACCAGATTTAGGATCTGGTCCCACCGGCAAGCCAAATGTTGATCTGGAAAAATCATTCTCGTACGGGTGAATGCCAAGATTGGAAGCCACCAACAACTTTGAGTGATGGAGGGCTTCAAACCTCAGATGTAGATGTGAAAGGCGTAAAGAAGATAGATAGATGATAACAAAGATAGAGCTGCAAAACAAAAATAGATAAGATTAGAAAATGATTTGCATGGGTTGCCCGAATGGTGCCAGTTCCAAGAGGATATTAACTCCCTTATAGGATGTCAAACCCCGTTTTTATAAAGATGACGATAAACAATAAACATAAGATAGCATGCGAAATGCAGAAATATAAAATGACAAGAAAACTAAAATGAATAAGAAAAATTTAGCTGGGCTCGATCTAAAGGTGAAACGAGGCATTAAGATGGTGAGGTAAGAGATACTATCGAGCTTTCTCCTTTAAAGCTTCAACAAGCAAATATTTCACACACCCTTAGTGCTAACTCTCTTTAGCCTAAGTCTTTCCACGTATGCTTCCTCTCTTCTCCTTTTTTTTGAATGAGGGGAGAACTCATATTTATATCTTAAGAGTGTGGTTAGGCGAGGTTAAGAAGTAGTCGGGGTTAGGTAATTTAACCTGGTTAGAATACATTATGTGATCACGTGGATCCCATAGTTTGACTTATTAGGAAAAGTGGGGAACATGATTGACTTGGTGGGTAAGATGAGATGATCTCACGGGTCCCACGGTTTGACTTTTGAGGCAAAGTGGGGGTCATGATTTGAATGGGTAGGTAAGTGTAGAGATTCCTTTTTATTTTGAATATTATTATTCATATTTTGCATTTTTATGAGATAATTGATAATTTTGATTATTTAAATGGATTATGTGGAATCCTTTAATTAATCAAAATTTATTAAATGAATGGGATTTACAAGAAATTAAATTCGGGAGGGTGTTGGATAGAGGAGTGTAAATGCGAGATGACCGAGAGGGTCACACCAAAAATTGGTGTCTACACCGAGTATGTTGTTTTATAGGTGGAAGGGTAATGGCACCAGCCTTAACAAGCTTTTCCAAAACAAAGGAGTAAGATTCTCCTATCGAAGTGTGATTTCGTTGTTCTCGTATGAATTGGAAAGCTTGGATGGGAGAGAGATTAGAAGGAGGTTTGGTGGGCTTGATTGATGAGAGGACCAGCCTTGAGAACTATGACATTAGCAGACCCTTTGGGTTTTGAATAGTTGTTTGGGGGTTTGAAGATGAAGAAGCATCATTTGATTTGAACGTGATGTTCTTGTTATGAAGTTGAATCTTCTTTTCTTCGATAACATGAATTTCCAATTTCCGTGCCATGGTGAATGCCTCATCAAAAGTACAAAAGTTCTACACTTGTAGGGTAGGTGAAATGTGTCTAGCACAAGCCGAGTAATTAACTCTATGAGTTCAGTTTGAGGTAGCTGGAATGTGAGTTAATTAATTAAACTGCGCTAACGAGCGACAAAGTCAGCGATGGACTCGTCATCATACTATCAAGTGGAATAAAGATCAGTCATGGTAACCTTCTTGACAATATTAATTGAGAAGTGGTCTAAGAAGGCTGGGCTAGTTGATTGAACGAGTAGATGGAATGTCTTGGTAGCCCACTGTACCAATCTAATATAGGTCTTGTCAAGGACATTGGGAAATTCCTTAGAAGTAAAGTGTCATCGTGGGAAATCAGGTAACACCCATGTTTAAAGGACCATAAATGTTGTTGTGGGTCCTCTTTTCTATTGAAGCGGTTGAATTTTTGACATTTCCCAATGTACGGGGTATGGTCGAATAGGAATGGATGGGTGAATATGCTCATTACAAATTTCATCATAGGTGAGGGAATTGTGTGAGCCAAAACCGATGCTTCTAGTGTCTACATCTTTTCCATCATTAACTTGATGAGGTCATTGGTAGGTTGTGGTGGAAGGGCTCCTCCTGTGGCATAAGGGGCTAGTATTGAACCTGTGACATGGGTGGCATTCCATTGTATGGTGATGCTGAATAGGGAGGTTGAGAATAGGGAACCGACATAGAGGGTATGTATCCAGAATGGGTAATAGATGAGATAGGGGTTGTTGATAGTATGTGTATGTAGGTGGGATGGTCATTGTGACTCTAGTAGCGATTGGGGGCAGTGTTTGTGGGATGGAGAGGACAAGATTTTGGAATGGAGTAGGGGTCACCAACTCCATGGGAGGTTATTTTGAAATGGGTATTTGTGAGATAATGGGTGTGGACTAGGCTATGGTGCAGGTGGTGATGAGGTGACAACAAATACGATAGGCACAAGTGATATCTATGACGCTTGAGCGGTCATGGAGGGTATGGTTCTTAGGTGTGAAACTACTG
Source organism: Taxus wallichiana var. yunnanensis (assembly GCA_018340775.1). Classification (NCBI taxonomy): domain Eukaryota; kingdom Viridiplantae; phylum Streptophyta; class Pinopsida; order Cupressales; family Taxaceae; genus Taxus; species Taxus wallichiana. Next base: position 104,613,303 of record CM031241.1, read on the forward strand.
GGGGTGAAGTAGGTGAGGGTAACACCGCATTATTAAGGGCTAAATAAAAAGTTGGAATAAGGGTAGGGGAGATGGATATAGGCATGTCGTATATTAGGCGACTTAAGGAATCCAGGTGGAAGAGTGGGTAAGGTAGAGGCGTAAGTGGAAGATTCTAATCAAGGAGTCGTGCAAATTCTTCGTCGCATGCAACAATGGTGGTAGGTAAGGTTGGATCCATGGGTGATAGGACAGAGGGTGGTGAAAGGACTGGGTAGGAGTGGTTGGTGGCTCGCATGAAATATAAGAGTGTTGGTATGGCTGCAAATCGGCACCATGTGAACAAGTGTTGACCTAATAAGACCATGTATTACATGGGTAGATGACACAGAAAGCAACAAGACAAAAAAAAAGAATGAGGCTGGGAGGGTGAATTTGGTCAAGATTTGGATCTGGAAAACCAACTACAGACACCGATGATGGTCAGTTTGGTAGTGACGATTACTTAGAGAACCGGCGTCAGTCGTAGAAACCGATGTCAATTACAAGGTAGAAAATCCCCAGTTTCAAAAAATGAAACAGGGTTGATAAACAATACAAGGAAATGTTTTCTATATGATGGTAATATCAATAGAGTAGAATAGAGTATCAGGAAAATATGTTAATGCCCAAAGGGCCAAAAACTAGAACTGAATGATGAATGAAGACTATCCCAGGCCAAAGTACCCAGGAAGTCAGGAGCCGACATTGGTCAGGTATAACCGATGATGGTCAAATGAAAAATGACGACAGTTGATGGGATGATGCCAATTACTGTGAAATTAAGACAGAAATGAATAAAATTGGGTTGTGATTTAAATCAAGTGAAGAATCAAACTTAAGAATCGAGAATGAGAAGATGGGGCCCTGACACACTTAGATAAAGTTGGAATATTCCAACTATGATGGGGGTGTGCAAGGAAAAAACAAAAATGTGGAATCGTGTCCTCACACCTCAAAATGCAAAGCAAGAAGAATGCTAAGAAAAATACGATCCTAAGAGTGATTTTTATTTGTGTTCAGCTTATGCTATTTAGAACTGATTGTGTGTATTTAGAATAGAATTTTGTGGTTAGGAAGGCGTCCTATGAAGAAGGATATCTAAAAGGATAGGTTTCAGGTATGTTATGGTGGGGTCAGTCCATCCTCTGAGATGATGACTCAACAGAGGAAATGAGCTGGGGAGTACCTACGAATATGATCATGTGATTGTGGACAGTGTTCCCATGTAAGATTTTGTTTAAGAAAGATGTGTATATTTCAAATTTTGTGCAAGTTTGGTAAGAAACACGAGAGAGAGAGAGAATGTGGTTTCTACGATTCTTTGTGTCAACCAGCAGATGGACATGACTTCCAGCATATAGGTCACCCTTATTTTAATGTGAGCTAAATGTAACAAATCAAAATGTAATGCAACCAATTTTAAGCCCAAATTGAAAGATTATGTTCGATGACACAAATGGTGAATAGGAGAGGGTATGCTCTTTCACTAAATGCAAAAAGCAAGAAGAATGGTTCTTTTTAAAGGCACCAAAATAAAATGTATCCTTTAGAGCAATTAGAAAGAAGAGAAGATTACCAAGGAAGAAGATTAATGTGTAAGCTTTTGAAGGAAAAAACACACAATTTTTGCTAGGAATGAAGAAAATGCAATAGAACCCCTGATGGGTCCCACCGGGCATGCCAAAATGTTTCACCATTTTCTTTACATTTTGAATGACAAAATAGATAAGGGTAAGGGCTAGGAGGAATACTTGTTAAATGGGTTGGTTGGAGGTTGATGCGCACGTTCAGAATTCTTGACCCAATGCCAATTTTGAGAGCTTCCTTTTGGCTAGGAGGAACTACTTGTAATAGAAAACAAGACCACAAAAGATAAGTTAAATGATATATGATAGTGGACTGCCTAGCGTATGCTAGTTCCGGGAAGTGTGATACTTCCTAGATGTTTTTCAATCCACTGTTTAAAACAAATCAATGTGAAAAATAAATAAATTTTTACTGTAGTTGATATGATTTAGGTATCTCATTCAAGTACAATAATAAAATATAATCACAACAGGCTAGGTCATAGTTAGATCAAAAGAATGAGCTATCTATCACGGTACTGGGACTGGTCAGGGTCTGATTCTGGGTTGTTTAGGTCAATTGGTAAGATGTTGTTTGGCTCTTTTCTTAGGCTAGGTATAAGACATAGAGACCTGATGTCGTTTGGGTATAATCAATGATGATTTATGTAGAACCAATGTGATTATGGGTAGCAAGCGTTGGTAAGGTCGGGGTGTACGAAACTCATAGAGATCTGATTACAAGGTTTGATCTAGGATTTGATAGAGATGGTAGGGTGGATAAGGAGGTTTATAAAATTTTTAGGTGTATTCAAGGATGAAAAACAGGTGAGGATGGGTGATTTAGAGGTGTGGGTAAGGAAATGGTTGGGTTATAGGTTGGTAAGGGATAAAAGAATGAGCATGCAAAGTGTAGATTAATAACAAGAGTAACAAAAGCCACTAACTGAAATAACAATGTTGGTTAAGGATACACTTATTGTGATGCAGATTGGATGGCTGAATGGTAATGGTAGTTGATCGAAGGAAGGTATTTGGTGTCGTAGCGATGAATCCCATAATGCTTCCGTGAGTGCAATGCTTCTTGATTCATCCACAGTGCTGGTTGTGAATGCCTAAGTGCATGAAAAAGACTGCGGTTACGCTTGCATGCATCTCTCTTCTTGTCTTCTTTCTCTCGAATGTGCCAACCCAAAACAAAGGTTACTTAGTTGAATAAATGGTAACCAACGTTGGTTCCCAGAGTTGATGGCGTCGGTTAAGGATGGATTCCCTAGGTTTACTAAAATGGGTAGATCTTTCTAATTTCTTAGGCCTAGTTATTTTTTTTTACGGATTAGAACGGAAACTTCCCTTCTAATGGGAAGGAATGTGGTTAGATAAATTTTAGGAATTGATTTTAGGGTTAGACCAAATCTTAGCTCATTAAGGCAAGTAATACTTAGTTATTGTTAGTTATGGAAACATGCCAAGAATAGGTCTAGGGTGAGGTGGTTGGGTGAGGTGTCTAGGTGATGGTGGGGTAGAAATTAAGATAATGAGATAATAAATATTGTGAGGATATATATTAATTTAATTAAATCAATTAAATTAATAGTGGTGTGGGGTGGAAGGGGCCTTGCTTAGGTGAGTATGTTTGAGCTGGTTATTTGACGAGGGACTAAGGGAAGTGTGACCCAAGTTTAGTGTCTAAACTAGGAGGCCTATGAGAATGTCTATGAGGACTAGATCCTCGAGATCTACAACAAGTAGGATAACTAGGCATGGATATAGAAGATGGTTCTTTCTCAAAAAAAGGATTCGAAAAAGGTGTCTTATATGGGATACCATTAATCATAACAACTTGATTGCTAAAGATAAATTTAATACATTGATGTATTGTAGAAGTTAAAGCCTTAAGTTGACAAAGCCAAGGGCATCCTAGAAGTATGTCACATGAACTAAGAGAAGTAGAAAAAATGAGATATATCAAAGCTGGTAGCATATCCCATTGTAAGAGGGAGAAAATTGTTTCTAAAAGATGTTTAGTATTAAACTTCATATGTTACTTACTAAAACCTAGAGATGCAAATTTTTTAATGCGAACATATTTTTTCGGAGCCATTATCAATCAAGACACTATGGATAGGACTTAAAATAATAAAGGATCAAATACAAAGTACATGATAAAAAATTATTGGAGACAATATTAGTATCATTAAATGTAATAATATTCCTAGGAGCTGTAGAAGATATAATTGTACCAATCAAAGAATCAAGTGAGTGATCATATGTATCAAGAGGAGGAGGATCTTGATAAGCTGTGATACACCTCTTAAGTGTTGTTAGATTCCAAATTATTATGATTAAGAAGTTTCTCATTGAATATATTGAGATTATATTTATCATTTTATCATTAACATGATTAGACTAACTTGGAGGAGATTCAAATTCAATCACATTAGATTCATTGAGGTCTTGTAGGGCATGATGAAGCTTGGAGCATTTTTTTAGAGTGTCTAAAACATCTATGAAATTCACAATAGTCATTAGCATCAATATGTTTTCCATGGGGATTGTTTGTTTCAACCTCAATAGGAGGAGGGAGAATCTGAGGTTACATTGTAGTAGATTTTATAGAATAACTTGTAGCGAGGAGGGAAGCGTATGAATTACCTTCGAGGTACATCTTGTACCTAAAACTTTGTAGGTTGAGACATGCCATTAATGATAACTTTAGTATCAATCTTGTGATCATAAGGTTTTCATCTCTAGTTATATTTTCATGGAAATTTATATGTAGATGTATTGGGAACATTATATGGATACTTAATTATTTTCAAAGTAAGGAGTTTGATATCTCATTATTTTAAAGTCGACATAGCTCATTAAATGTTTTTTTTTCAAACATGATAGATTATTATAAAGGATAAAGAAGGCTTTGAGTAAATAAATCTTAAAGATCTTTTTCAATCAATAAGTGCTATTGGTTAGAGCTATTAACTAGATATATCAATCATAAACATATTCATTACAAAATTAGTGTTATCATAAGGGTAATAAACAAACAAAACAACCTATATGCATAACATATTAATATTAAAGTTTCCTAAAACTAAGTAAAACCAAGCGAGATATGTTTTCCATAAAAAAATAATCTTCTACAGAAAAATAGGTCTTATGTGGCCCCTCCACAACACGTAATTTCAAATTCAACATAGGGAAAAGAAAAAAATATCATATCCTAACCACATAAACCCAACCAAATTTTACATCATAAACACAACCAACTTCAATGATGAGTCAAAAATTTGTCCTCATTAGGCTCCATATATTCCCTACTAACCCCTTGCTTCCAAAACACTTTTATACCCATTATAGCCTTCACTAAGTATCGTAGCCTATGATAGAATATAAGTAAATATGTTGTACATAATGATTGTTATTAGTTAAAGATTATGGTATTTAGATAAAATAGTATGATATTTTGTTTTGATCATTTGGTCTCTATAATAATATGTAAAGATGCAACATAATTCATGGTCATGATCCTTCTTGCAAGATATTTCACTTGTAACAATTCTAAAAATCACTGTAGCCACTATGGAAACCTCCTATAGAAATTTTTGTAACTTTCATATGCTAGCTATGGAATCCTTCCTATATCAAGTGTTAAAGCTTAATATGAACTATTTTTTGAAGTTGTTGAATAAATTGAGGTAATACCATTAAGATGTGAAGAACTATTTTCCATAAACATGATATGTATTTATGAAAAATTTGGAATGAGTTGGAATTTGGTTGCTTGAAGTTTAATATTGGTTGTTGAATATCTCTCCAAGATATTTCTTCATTTGCTCTCTCTATTATTAGTGGGATTTGAATATTTATTTTGAAAGAAGAAATAATATTTACTCCAAATCTTCAAATATTCATAGGAGTGAATATTAATTTTGATTCTCTCTACCTTTTAGGAATTTGGATAACTATTTTATAGGAAACTAGATATTCTCCTATTTTCTTATATTTAGTTATATGGCTATAACAAAATTTATTGCAAGTATGGGTAAAGGATGTTGTAACTATTTTATTCTAAAGAACTATTAATCTTTGTGGTTATAATCACTTAGATTTTAGAAAGCTAAATTAAGTGCAACCTTGTGTATTTAACAAGAGGATATGTGCGATGAAAGAAGTTAATAGTGTAGACATTAAAATTTAGTAACTTTTTATTTTGCGATGCCAAGTTTGGTTATGCTCCCTTACTAAGACAAATTCTCACATTCAAAATCCAATCAAAATATCTCCTAGCTCTTTCACAACTTACTTATATTTATACTTTGATTTGTCATCAACTAGAGAAGTATTATTAAATCAAAGTAATATATTAGCCCTATACATCATGCCACAAATTTCTATTTTGCACCACGGTCCTCTTGTCCAAGACTATACAAATGGTCAAGATGTGGAATTTGGTCTGACAGAGACTTGTATGGTCTTGACCTTTCAGATTTTTACTCTATTTTCAATTTGAATGTATTTATTGCATCATTTCACCTTCCTAACATGGGCCTTATTAGAATATTTAGCATACGTAATACTATATAAACAAGTCAATCTCACTTTATAACTCGGTGATACTCTTACACAATCCTATTGCAAATATCATTCCAAAAGTACTCAAGTGATACATAAACATCTAATCCCAACTTGCACATATGGCTAGAAATATGCAATTTTGGATTTTGGTCACTCAATTTTGGCTTGGATGGTTTATTTAGGTCATTTGTAGTCATTTAGGTGTGTTAAGGTGTAGTTAGTCCTTCACAATTTCAAACTTGGCATTTCCCTCCAAAGTATGCAAATTTGAATTGTGAAGCCATTTTGGCTTGCTTAAGAGTTATAATGAACTTTTGGGGTCACCTATGGAGTTTCAAGCTTGTGATAGGTTCTATAGGGGTCTTAGAGTCATAAATGTATGTTCAAAAGTTTAGACTTTGGAGTTCTAGTCAAGGTTAAGTAAATAATGATATAACAAAGGGGAAATCTGTATGTATCAAGGGCCTAAGGACCTCCATTCGGTTGAAACCAACTCAAAAGGGTATAAAACCTTCTTGTAACTAATTCTCATTTTATCATTTGAATGGTGCGAAGGTGAATAAATTCCAAGAAGGTTGAGGAGATAAATTATTTTTGCACAAAATTTGATATTGGCGTTTTAATGGTGTTTTAGCATTTTTTTGTCTAAAAGGGTCTATGCATGCAATAAGAAAAAAATTTACGACTTGGAAAGGAAACTTTTAGATGTAATTGAAACTGATATTTATAGGATTTCATAGATGTTGTGTGTGTGTGAATGTAACTATCGAGCACAATTTTTACCTTGGGTTTTCTTGATTTCTCAAGGGGGTAACAACCTAACTCAACCTCAGTATGGTGGGGTTTCTGGGATACCCGTGGATGTGGATGGATGTTGTGTCATATTACGTTTGGTAAAGAAGATGAACAAGGCTTAGTCCCTACAATCAAGCCTACAAATCAAATCATTTAAAAAAGATAATGTTAGTAAAATATGTGGGTAGGTTGCCTAGCAAAAGCCATCCTGAGAAGCCCAAAGACTTCCTTCAAAGGATATCAACTTTCTCAAGAACAATTAAGTTTTTTTATTGATAATAATAATGTTGTGATATAATATGATAAGAGGAAAAATATGACCAACTAACGTCACTTATTTAGGTGGACATATACATAAGAGAAGATTAATGACAAGCTTAGAACCAAAGATCGGATTCTTGATCCGTATACAAATTTTCAAAGAAGTTGGACCCTACATAACCAACTAGGTCCTCCTCCTTCGTGAAATAAGGCGGGGTTCGGAAATGAAATCCTTAGCAAAGAATTATGACACTTCTTCCTGAATATCGTAGAGATGTACAAGTTTGGTGTCGAGTGTCGGGGATGCTAATGTAACTATTGGTGTCAAACTTTGATGCAATGTGGTAGTCCTCTGGTATGTCTAAACTAGATTCATAGTTATGCTCATATTGTGCAAGGTCTTCTGGAGCCTTTAAGCCTCGTAATACACATCCCAAAATACCTTAGTTGCTTCTTAGATACATTGAGTTGATGCAAAAATGGCTTTTAGACAATCTAAAGGTGCAACATGAATTTCACAAAGCTCTAGGTCATGAAGCGGCTCGTCTTTGCTCCCAGTACAAAGGATGACAGATAATGGGAAAAGAGCCAATGTCAGTAGCAGGGTAATTACTACCACCTAAGGCCATCTGAAATCACCATGTTAGGCAACATGTTAGAAAATGACAGATAACCAACAAAAAGGTTAGGTAGATTATGAGAAATAGGTAATAAAATAAATATTGAACAAGAATTGTTGACAATCAAGAAAATCACTGGCGATTGTTGTTAGTTTTAATAGCCTACAAAATAGAGACAAAACATTAATTAAGCTATGATTAAAAGAAGTTTTTTGAACATGTACAATATGGTAATTGTAATATGAAAAAAATTACTTGCAATTAGTGACCAAAAGAAAACAAAAATTAGATGATTACCTTGTTTGAGTGATCAAATGGATAAAAGACAAACAAATCTGATTGGACAATGAGAGTGGATGATATTACGATCAAATTGATGATTTTGGAGTAGCGTAATAGTGATGGAGCTTGGTTGAAGATGATTAGACTCTGAAATGCCTGAGAAAGAGCAATTTTTTCCTGCAAAACCCAAAATTCCCCCCAAAAGAGATCTAGAAACAAGTGTTTCACACTGATTCTTAAACGTTTCTTTGAATATTGGCGAAAGCAGATAGGGTAATGGATGTAGGAAGAATACTGCTGAAATATTGGTTGGTAGGTTGTTATGCGCGTGTTTACTCCTTGATCCACAGGTGATCGTGAGAGCTTCCTTTTGGCTGGGAGGAACTACTTGAAATGGAACACAAGACCACCAAATAAAAGTTAAATGATATGTGCAGTTAACTTCCTAGCGTGTGCTAGATCCGGGAAGTGTGATACTTCTGAGGCGACTATCATTCCTTTATTTAAAACAATTTAATGTTGGTAATGAAGTAAATCCTATTGTAATTAAAATGATTTAGGTATCTCATTCAAAACATAATAAGAAAGATCTAATCTAACAAGCTAGGTTAAGATAAGATTTGAAGGTCAAGTAACTAGTTCTGGTTCTCTGCAGATCTGATAGAGGTCTTAGGTAGGCCACAGGTGATTAAGGGTGATGCGGGGATAGGTGGATAGGTCATTGCTCTGGGTTGTATTGTAAATACAAAGCGATGCAGTTAAGGGTGATCAATTCCAATTAGGGAGAACCGGTGCCGATTACTATGGAAGACTAGGAATGCCACAGAATGAGCTTTGGATCTCCCTTATGATTGCAAAAAGGACTAGGCTGGTTGAAATGAGGTATTAAGTTGTTTGGATGGGATTTGGTGAGGTTTTAATGGGGATATGGAGGGGTGAGTATTAAAGGAGGTCAATGGGTGGCTAGGAGAACAAAGGATGAAGATATAATAATTAAATAAATGAACTAGAGGAGTAAACTATTCTAGTTACTTGAAATCTAGTTCTTGGCACCTGTGAGTGATGAATGAAGGTGTTGGTACGAGGTTTAATGTTGTTTAGGATCACCAAACGTTGGAAGGCTCATGCATGGGCTACATGTGCATTCCTTTTTTCTTGGTTGGATCAAATCTGTGCTGGGTGGTTACTGGATGAATGTTGGATGTCTGTGCAAGAGAAAATGCTTGATCTCCTTCCTTGCATGCGTGTTCTCACATAAAATTGTTCTCAAAAGATGTGTTATCTCTCAGGAATCTACCAAATTTTTGCCAACCTTGAAAATAAGGTTATTTTGGGGTTAAAAGGTGACCGAAGCGGCGATTAAGCTTAAGCAGCGGATTAAGGGTAATCGGCGTCGGTTAGGGCGGGATTTCCTAGGTTTACTAAACTAGGTAGATCCCCTTGATTTTCTGGGATCTCGTGTCGTTAACCCGCGGATTAGACTGGAAGCTTCTTGTAAGTATGTGGGAATGTGGTTAGAGGGAATGTAGGCATTGATTTTTAGGGTTTGGGTAAGACTTAGTTAGTTATGGCAACTTACTAAGAATAGGTCTTAGGGTGAGGTGGCTTGATGAGGTGTCTAGGTGAGGTGGATGTGTGGGCATTATCTAAATTAAGATATTTAAATAATAAATATGGTGAGGATAATGAATTAATTTAATTAAATTAATATTAGTGGGGTGAATGGGGCCATGGTTAAGTGAATGTGATGAAGGTGTTTATTTATTGAGGGACCAAAGGGGAGTGTGACCTAATTTTAGTTTTACATTTTGCCCCTTTTACTTGCATAGCTTATATTGGTAAGCGAAGCTAAAAAAATAAGATGTGGTTGCCCCATGTGTGGGTGAAGGTGATCCCCCTCAAACCAGGCCGATGAGACAAAAGGCAAAATCGGTGAGTGGTTTGATAAAAAGGTGAATGTGAGAAAGGGAAAGATGGGGAACAAGGGGAAAAAGGAAAAAGGTCTACTCGGGCAATCTAGGTAATGGGTCAAGGTCAAAGGTAGTAATAGTCAAATGCACGCACACGTATAAACTATAGCATGCTATCGGGTTGAAGAGTAGGCAAACTCTACATCGTCTAAGGTCGATAGGTTTATCCAAACAAGGTTGAGGTGATTCCGGTATCCAAGGTATAGGATATGGTCAGGAAACACGACATAGGTCAGGTGCAAGAACGTTTAGGTGTGTTCCGGTACACCAAAGGTAGGGTCAGGATAAATGGTCACGGCAAGAGGCAAGGTAAGGTCATCAGGTCAATCAACACAGGTAACAGTTCCGCAAGGTATAGAAAACACATGAGGTCAAAGGTCACTAGCGGTGATCTAGGTCAAATAATCTAGGTCATGACACGGGTAGGGCCGAGGTATGGGTAAAATAATGAGTCCCCAAAGGAGGATGAGGTTAGGTACTAAATGATGAGGTCAGGGGGGTGAGGTAAATGGTTTGGGTAAAGGTTGGGTGTGGAAAAAAGATTGAGAGGCAGGTTAATAGGGTAAAATTTAGGGCAAGGTGTAAGAGAGGGTGACCAATGCCGATAAAGGGTAACCGACACCGGTAGAGTGGAACCGATCATGGTAAGGTAGGGCATGTGACCGATGCCGGTGAAGGTAAAACCGGTGTCGGTTAGGTCGGGTTTGTTATAAAAACAAAAAAATCCATGTTTTTGTTATTCATTTGTCATTTAGCGAATTGAGAAAATGAAAAAGAGAGAGAAAAAATGGAAAAGTTTCTAGATGGAACGAAGTGGTGAGTTTGTGATCTGAGTAGTGGGTGATTGGTTGTAGAGAGGTGGGTCCATAGGATCGGTGGGCGTGATTCAATTGGTTGGAGATGTGGGTAGATATTTTTGTATGGCAGAGGCTAGAGAGGGATCGGGTGGGCCACCGGTGCAGTGGCCAGACATGCCACCATGAAGATGGCAGCACGATGAGGTAAGCATCCAACTCTTGTTGTATTTTGTTAAATAGATTAGGTGATTTGCAAATTGGGTTTTTGTTTTTTTATTATGGGTGGGGGAAAATAAAATTGGGAAGATGGGAGGCTAAATTAGGTCGAATAGGAGGGGGGAGAGAGATAAGTGGGAGAAGAGGGGAAGGAATGAGGTGTAGGGGAGGTGTAGGTGATTTTAGGTGGGAGAAGTGTCAGGGTAGGAAGTTTTGAGAAGGGAGGGTTTAAGGGTTGCGGGTTTTCACCGCAATAGTGATCTGCATCGGTCGGGTTGAAATGATGTTGGTATTATTGAACCGGTATCGGTCACGAAATAGGTGACCAATTCCGGTTTAGGGGTGATTGGGGTCGGTTAGAGAGAACCGGCACAGTCGGGTTTTGGAGAGTAAGGGGCCAAAAGTGCCACAGGTTGGGTGGTTGAGATGGGTAGAGGTAAAATAGGGTGCAGAAAAATGATAGTGGGTGAGTATGGGTATGAGAAATGTAGATTAATTTGTTGTTTGTATTGGATGTAGGGGAGAGATCAGTTACACATGTGGGACAGGGTTCCACCCTTACTCGTGATAGTTCACGGCGTAGTGACCCCTGAGGAGCTGCAACATGTGGAGGTGGTGTACCTAAGTGGGGTCTGATGCTATTGGCATGTGGTCTGACAACCTAGTCTGATGTTTGTGCTCATCGATAGATGGGATTCCGCGACCAACATGTTCCACCTACCAACGGGTGAGATCACTGTCACCCTGGAGGATGTGTTCAGGATTCTATGAATACCAATATTAGGTACACAGGTCTATTCGATCTCCTTCGAGGCCTCAGAGGAGTTGATGTTGATGGTGTTTAGAGAGGGGATGGCCGAGATGACATTCCATAGTTCCAGCATTCGATATGGAGAGATGTACCTAGCCCATCTAGAAGAGACGAGGCTAGTAGTTCTATTGACGGATGTAGTGTCTTTGCTTTGCACTACCGGATGCGAGAGGTGGGTGGTTTCCCAATCTTTGATGGGGGTATTACATGACATGATGATAGACCATACCTGCTTTGGTAGGTTCCAGCATTCCTAGTCTAGCTATATAGGAAGTTATGGGAATATGGGTGGCTATGTAGGTTGGCCTGTGTTATAACTTTTTACTTCATTACTGGGCTTATGAGCACATAGTTTTGTGCGGCAATAGGGATGCCCGAGAAGATGGATTTCCTCTAAGATTGGTGTGGGTGGGGTATAAGAAATGGGTGCCTCTATTGGAGAGCGAGAGATCGAGCAGAGCCAACACATGATGTGGCCTATTTGTGGCATTTATTGGAGGGGTTTTCTGGAGTGGACATCATATGGAGGCCGTATGTGGACTTCCCATCATATAGGCATATGCATGATGAGCTAGTTCAACTGTAGCTACTAAGATGGATACAAGGTCACCGTGTTAGGGAGCACGATATGATCCTTATTGAAAGAGTAAGGTGAAATTTTGGGCTGCTACAAGACATACCCCCGCCCTTCTTGTAGTCTTTGGAGAGATGGCGTGGAGAGGCCCTTACCTCTCCCACAGCCGATAGTGCCCATAGGGTAGAAGGAGTAGGAAGTGGACCGGTGAATTGATGATGTCGGGGTCGAGATAGATATAGACAGTGGTGGGCAGCTCATTTACAAGCCATACCACCCAGTAGGCGGCGAATCTAGCCACCATCATGGTGTAGAGGGATTCCCTACGGGAGTAGGTGTTGATGATGATTACCCGGATTAGGTATGGTACATACACAACTGTTAGCTTAGAGGCGAGAGGTAGCGGTGTTACATGTATAGGTGGTCGAGTCTTCAGGACCAGATGGTCGGGGTGGGAATGGAGATGGAGATGGGGATGATGGTCGAGTAGTTTCCTTACAAGCACTAGGTGAGCGGGGTTACGGGGCTAGTTGGCCAAAAGCATGAGCACTGATTGGGGCCTTATAGGCCCGAGATACTGGCACGAGGGTAGAGGCACCACCACAGACACAGGATAGGGTCCCGATTCATAGGCGAAGTGGGACCGGGTGCCATAGGATAGGTATAGGGGCCGAGGCCTATGGGGCCACCACAGACCATGCCTATATCTAGGTTCTGAGGATGCCCTAGGTGAGCCGGATACTACTACCGGGATAAGCTGATGGTGGCTGAGATAGACTTTCTATCCTATGGAAATCTTGGGCATAATGAGACTTTGAGTGAGAGGACTAGATCTCACACTCACATTGTAGACAAGATAGGGGCCATTGAGCTCCGAGGCTAGATCATGGAGAGGCCACCAACTCACGAGACTAGCTCCGGGGTGAGGTGTGCGGCGGGGACCAGCCACCACCCATGATGGGTGGGATGATGTTAAAAATTCACCGAGACTAGGGCCGAGGAGGCGAGAGGGGTACATGCGACATAGATATGGAGGATGTGTCTTTGAGATATCGATATTTGGATCTTGATGTTAACATTTTTTATTTTTGTTATATACCGGCCTATGCTGCTGAGATATTTTCATAGAGGATATATTTTTATCACATCGACTGTTCGCACTGCGTGCGAAAGTGAGGATGTACGAGAGTTATTGTATATTTTAAGCATATACCGACCTATGCACCGAAAAAGAGATTTCGTATTGTTTTATTATTTTATTGTATATGAGATTTTTTGGTGACTTACGTGCGATGAAATTTTGTATTAGTTGGACTGCGTGATGATGATTTTTTTGAGATAGGCGTGATGGGATATCCATGTATATTGTTTTGAGAAAAATATTTATGTATATGATGAGATGGATGATATTCTTGGTTTGTCGGTGTTTTGATGAGAATTTTGAGTTGGTTTTGTGATATGAAGCGGAAATTAGGTGAATTAGGCATGATAGAGTCGGGTTGGTCTTAGGCATAGATCGAGTCGGGGTTTTAGGCATGGATCGAGTCAAGTCGGTTTAGGCATGGTTGACTCGGGTCATAGGCATGGTTGAGTCGAGGTTGGTTTAGGCATGGTTGTGTTTAAACTAGTTGAAGTTGTGATTCATTAATTTTTACATTGAATAATGATATGGGGCATGTTTATAATACATGCATGATGATGGTTAAGAAATGGTAGTTGTAATAAATGTATATTGTGATGATGATAAAAATGTTAAGCAACTTGTTGTTTGTTTGGTTTAATTTCCAATTCTATGATATAAAAAGGAAACTACATAGGGGCAAAATGTGATTTAGGAAGATGAAAGATGAATTGGTTAGGGTAGAGAGTGGTTGAGCTAACCTCTAAGGGCCCCATGCCCTCGGAGTGCTACCTACATAGTCCCGGTGAAAAGGGACCTCAGGCCGATATAGTTCTCCCATGAGCTAGGGAAGAATATGAGGATGTAGGAAAATGAGTTGGTAGGTTTTAGGCATGATTTGGGTTTAGGTCTGTTAGGTGTGGGTGGGTTATAGGTGAATTGGTATAGGTGATGTTGATTGTGGTAAAATAAGAAGATTACCCCAAAGGTAAGCGTCGAGGACCAAGTCTTGTTTAAGGTAATCAAAATGTAAATAAAGATAGTTAAAAGATAAGAAGGGGCAATAAAGCCTCTGATTGGTTAGGATCATACCAAGTAGATCATACCTTGGAGGAGGTAATGAATGTAATACCCTAAAGACATTGCATGATTGAGTTTTCTAAGGTGAAAATTAGTCACATGATCACCAAATGTCTTGGTTTCTAAGAGGTCCCTTGAGGCGGTAGGAAAATGGGGGTGCAAATGGTGAGAGGGGTGAAAGGTGGGTAATTTTATATGATATGAGGTGGCATGCTCTTTGGGCAAGAGATCCAAGGTCACAATGGGCAAGTCCATGACTAAGAATTTATCTCGTAGGGCATCCCTCTACACACCATGATGGTGGCTAGATCCATTGCCCGGCACAGGTGGTATGGCTCGTAAATGAGCCGCCCACCACTGTCTATACCTATCTATGACCACGACATCATCAATCTGCCGGTCCAGTGCACTGCTCCTCCTACCACCCTGTGGGCATTGTCGGTTGTGCTAGAGGTAAGGGCCTCTCCATGTCATCTCTCCTATACTACGGGAAGGGTGGAGGTATGTCTTATAGAAGCCCAAAGCGCCACCTAAGACCTTTGTCGAGGACTGAGAGATCGAGAACTAGTTACTTAAACTTGAAATATTATTTTAACTTATCCTATTAGATTAGATCTTTCTTATTGTGTTTTAAATGAGATACCTAAATAATTTTAATTGTAATAGGATTTACTTCATTACCAGCATTAAATTGTTTTAAACGGTGGGAACAATGACCTTCTAGGAAGTATCACACTACCTAGATCTAGCACACGCTAGAGTAGTTCTTTGCACATATTATTTAACTTATATTTGGTGGTCTTGTGTTCCATTTAGGGTAGTTCCTCCCGGCTAAAAGGAATCTCTCATGATGAGTTGTGGATCAAGGAGTCAACACATGCCAAACAACCTATCAATCATCATTTCAATAGGTATTCCTCCTATACACTTGTGGAAAATTAGGTGATTGACTTGTTATCATTTGTGGAAAATTAGGCCCGATTGATGATTTTAGAGTAGCGTAATAATAGTGGAGTTAGGTATGATGCGAGACACAACTTTTTAGCTCGAGGTGGAGGTAGCGGAGTTACATGTACATGTGGCTAGTCTTCAGGCCTAGATGGCTGGGGGTGGGGATGGAGATGGAGATGGGGATGATGGTTGGGTGGCTGCCTTATAGGCATAGGTGATAGGGTTCTGAGGCCGAGTTTTCCACATCTTAGGCATAGATTGGGGCCTTACAATCCCAGAGAATCTTTGGAATAGGGGCGAGAGGAACCACCTGGCAAACACCTTTGGGACAGGGTCTCGATTCACGAGGAAGGAATGAGACCAAGGTCCCGCGGGGGCAGCTACGAGGGCCGAGGCCTATGGGGCTGCCACGAGACCATGCCTATATCTAGGTTAAGGATGCCTAGGTGAGGCCGAGATAATACTAGGATCAGGTGATGGAATTTGAGATAGAATTTCTATCCTATGGAGAATCTTTGGTATAGCGAGGCCTCGAGTGAGAGGACTAGATCTTGCACTCATAGTGTAGAGAGCACAGGGGGCCATCGAGTTCCGAGGCCAAATCATGGAGAGGCCACCAGCTCACAGAGACCAGCTCTAGGTGAGGTGCAGTAGGGATCAGCCACCACCCATGATGGGTGGGGAGATGTTAGTAGGTCACCAGACTGGGGCCGAGGAGGCAAAGGGTACAAGTGACATAGATATGGAGGATGTGCACCGAGATATCTAATATATGGCTCTGATTGTTGATGTATTGTAGTCATTTTTTGATATATACCGGCCTACATGCCGAAGATAGTGAGGATGTACAGAGTTTTTGTATATTTTGAGCATATACCGGCTTGTGCACGAAGAGATTTTGTATTGGTTTATTATTTTATTGTATATGAGACCAGCCTGCATGCCAATGACATTTTGTATCAAGTATCGGCCTACATGCCGATGATTTTCTTGAGATAGACATGATGGGATATCCCTGTATATTGTATTGAGACACACATATTTATTTATATGATGAGATGGATGAGATTCTTGATTTTTGGTGTTTTATGAGACTTTTAATTTTTTGTTGTGATATGGAGTCAGGTTGGTTGTAGGCATGGATCGAGTCAGGTTTGGTTTAGGCATGGATCGAAGTCAGGTTGGTTTAGGCATGGATCAAGTCAGGTTTGTTTAGGCATGGTGGAGTTAGGTTTGTTTAGGCATGGTGGAGTCAGGTTGGTTGAGGCATGGATTGAGTCAGGTTAGTTTAGGCATGGATCGAGTCAGGTTGGTTTAGGCATGGTGGAGTTAGGTTGGTTTAGGCATGGTTGAGTTGAAATTGGTTGAAGTTGTGATTCATTAATTTATATAATGAATGATAATATGGGCTATTTTTAAGATGCTTTATAATATATGGATGATGATGGTAGTCATAATAAATGTATGTTGTGGTGATGATAAAAATATTAAGCAACTTGTTATTTGTTTGGTTTAATTTCCAAGTTTTAGATATAAAAAGGAAACTAAGTAGGGTAGAATGTAATTTGAGGAAAATGAAAGATGAATTGGTTAGGGTAGAGAGTGGTTGAGCTAACCTCCAAGGGCCCCATGCCCTCGAGTGCTTCTACATAGTTCCGGTGAAAAGGGACCTCATGCCGATATAGTTCTCCCATTAGCTAGGGAAGAATATGAGGAGGTAGAAATGAGTTGGTAGGTTTTAGGCATGATTTGAGTTTAGATCTGTCGGGTGTGGGTGGGTTATAGGTAAATTGGTATAGGCGATGTTGATTGTGGCAAAAGAATAAGATTACCCCAAGGTAGCGTCGAGGACCAAGTCTGTATAAGGTAATCAAAACATAAATAAAGAAGGTTAAAAGATAATAATGGGCAATAAAGCCACTCGATTAGTTAGGATCACCAGAAGCAGACCATACCTTGGAGGAGGTGATGAACGTAAGACCCTAAAGACATTGCATGATTGAGTGTTCTAAGGTGAAAAGTAGTCACATGATCACCAAATTTCTTGGTTTCAAGAGGTCCCTTGAGGCGGTAGGAAAATGGGGGTGTAAATGGTGAGAGGGGTGAAAGGTGGGTAATTTTATATGATATGAGGTGGCATGCTCTTTGGGCAAGAGATCCGAGGTCACAATGGGCAAGTCCATGACTAAAAAGTTGTCTATTTTGACTTGTATTTGAGATAGACTGATCGATGTGGGAAGTCTATATGGGATGAGGAAATGAACTCCTTGAGGTCTTCGTGAAGTTTATCGGTGTAGGAAGCTTCATTTCTTTTTTTTTTTTTGAAAGAGCTTTACATAGTTGTCCTTTGAGGGAGCAGTCTATTTATAACAGCAATTGCAGAGAGGAAGATGTCCTTTTGAGGGAGTCATCTTTTTATTAGAAGTTTGACTCAAGGAGTTGGGTCCCACGTGGGGCTTTGAAGTCATGGACAAGACCAAGGTGAGGAAAATGATTCTTGTTCAAAAAGTAGGGTGAAATGACCATGGGATCTCATCTAAAAGGACGAAAATTTTCCATGAGAATCATGTTATGTGCAGCACCGTGATACACATATGCGATAGAAGATAAAAGTGTGGGTACTCCCATGATTCTTGTTTAATCATTGGTGAGGTGTATAAAGTGGATAGTGCTCAAGGGACGAGCATGGAAAGAGGCAAAAGGTGAGGTAGGACTATAGGTCAATATATAAGCTGTCGAAGATGTAAGGCATTAAGGGGCTTATGTTTGGGTTTACCATCGAGTGAAGCTAAGCGATAGGCTCTGATCCATAAGTATGAGTCACGATGTATGGTCTAAGCCAATTAGGAGAAAATTTTCCCCATTTAATTTTTCCCACTTTGGTTACATGTTGATTTTCTTTCGGGGTTAAGGTCACCGACTTGGAAGGTTCGTTCATGGACACATTTGTAGTAGGCACGTTTGAAACATTTTGGTAAACTTGAAGGTTATCAAGAGTGTTAAGATGAAGTTTGTCTAATAACTCAAGCTATGCTAAACGTTCTTGACAAAATTCATCATCATGGAGAGAAATATGGAGTGAGGGAATCTGGACTTCAAGAGGTAGAACAGTCTCTATACCATAGACCGGACAAAATAGTGTGGCAGTAGTGGAAGTGCGGATACTAGTGCGGTATGCCCATAGGGAAAAAGGAATGTGCATATGCCAGTCCTTCCCAGTATCATTAACCACTTTCATGAGAATTTTTTAGGGTTTTATTAGTGGATTTAGCTTGGCCATTGGTTTTTGGGTAATAAGGTGATGAGAAACTTAGCTAAATGCCGAAGGTGTCACAAAGTTTTTGTAATGTTTTGTTTTTGAATTTTTTTCCATTATTAGTGATGAGGTGATGAGGAACACCAAAGCGACAAATGATGTGATGATTGATGAAATCACATATTTTCTTGGCTTTTATGGAGATGAGTGGTATGGCCTCAACCCATTTTGTGTAGTATTCGGTAGCGGTGATGATCCATTGATGTCGTTGGGAAGAATGGGGGTTAATATCTCTGACAAGATCCAAACCCCATTGAGAGAAGGGCCAAAGGTCATGGGTGACCTGTAAGGCATGACTGGGTGTATGATGAAGGTTAGCATGTTGTTGGAATTTTACACAACGTTTGACATAATTGCAACAATCATGGTTGAGGTTGGCTAGTAATAGCCAAGGCGAAGAATATGATTAGCAATAACAAGGCCAGCTTTGAAGTGACCTCCACATATGCCATCATGTACTTACTTAATTGTTTTCAAAATCGTGAGCCATCGTAAGAGAATACCATCAAATCCACGCTTATAGAGAAATCCCCCATGATGACATAACAAGATACCTTTTAAGGAAGGATTTTTGTCCATTACGGGTGAGATTAGGAGGTAAGATGGAGAGAGAAAGGTATTCGTATTATTGTTTATACCAAAGGTCGCTCGGGTTGGGGGTAGTGGTTTGAATAGAGTAAACTTCGCCAGGTAAATAAGAATGTGATTGGAGTTGTTGTATGGTGACAAATATTTTAGAATCGGCAGGTGAAGAGGGTATTTGAGAAGCCAAGCAGGCCATGGTATTTGTAAATTTGTTAGTTGAACGAGGAACGGTTTGAAGGGCGTAATGGTCAAAGGTGGTCAAAATTATGTCTACATGATGTTTATACTTTTGAAGTATCTCATTATGACATTGGTATATACCATTGAATTGTTATATGACCAATTGAGAATCACCAAAGATGTTGATTAATTTGACATCTAGGGCATAGGCAGCTTGGAGACCTAATATGAGCACTTTGTATTTGGAAATATTGTTTGTACAATCAAATTCTAGTTTGAAACCATCGAAGAAGAGCATCATTTGATGGAACCATCGAAGAAGAGCGTAAGGTTCATCGAGGAAAGAGTAGCAATGAACTCATCTGGAAAGTCAAAATTAGAGGGTAGATCCCCAGAATAGGTGCATCGGCCAATTGGTCAGTGATGTCTTGGCCCTTGATGGACTTTTGATGAATAAATTCAAGGTCAAGGTTAGCTAAAAGCATAATCCAATGTGTGACACGCTGATTTTGATAAGGTTTGGCATACATGAAGTGTAAGGGGTTGGTGTTGGTCACAACATAGGTTTTGTGGTTGAGTAGGTAATGGTGGAGTTTTGTGGCAATGAAAACTAAGGCTAAGAAAAGTTTTTAGGATGGGTGTATCAGGTTTCATAGTCCAAAAGAGTATGGCTTATATAATAAACCACCTGCTCTCTATGTTGTTCATCACGATGAGCAAGCATGGCTCCCAAGGAATGATTGGTAGCTAAGATGTATAGGTAGAAAGGTTGATCATCTTTAGGTGGAATGAGTACAGGTGGTTGGAGAAGGTATTGTTTTAAGGCCTCAAAAGATTTGTGGCAGTCATCATCCCATTTAAAGGAGATATCCTTCTTGAGCAGATGATGAAATGGTTGACACCAATAAGATAATTTTGAAATGAAACAACGAATCGATTATAACTTACCTTGCGGGCTATAGAGATTTCTAAGGTTAGTGGTGGAAGGCATTTTGAGAATGGCCTTGAATTTAGCAGGGTCAACTTCTATACCATGTAGGGAAACAATAAAGCCCAGGAGTTTTCTTGAGAGGACTATGAAGACGCACTTCTTAGGTTGAAGGAAAATGCAATATTTAATAAGGCGGTCAAAAATGGTTTTGAGGATAGCAAGGTGCTCAAAGCGGCATTTAGATTTGGTGAGAGGTCATCCACATAATATTCCAATATACGATGCATGATATCATGGAATATGTAAGTCATAGCCCACTGATATGTGGCACCAGTGTTTTTAAGGCCAAAAGGCATGACTCGGTAGCAAAAGGTCCCCCAAGGGGTGATGAACGCAGTTTTGTGTTGATCCTCTGGGGCAAGCAAGATTTGGTTATAACCCGAGAAGCCATCCATGAGTGATAGCATCTCGTGACCAGTGGTAAGGTCAACCAGTTGGTCAATACCGAGGTAGAGGGAATTCATCCTTTGGGAAGGCAAGGTTAAATTCATGGAAGTCAGTGAAAATGTGAAGTCCCCTGTCACCTTAGTAGCGAGACAATATTAGAGATCAACGAGGATAATCAATGGGTAATATGAAGAAAATGGATAGAATACATTGAAGTTATTCTTTGATGAGAAGGGCAATGTGAGGGTGCATTTTACTCAGTTTTTGTTTAATGGGTTTGGCATCGGGAACATTTATGATATTGTGGACCACTATGGTGGGGTCAATACCAGGCATGTCTGCATAACACCAAGTGAAAGCGTGGTTATGATCTTTGAGAAAAGAAGTGATGGCTTCATGTTCAAGATCATCTAAAGATTGACCGATCTTTAGGATGTGTGGGTCATTCTAAGTATGGATGTTGATCTCGATAGTCGATTCATTCAACATGGTTTGCATCTCAGAAGGTAACAAATGATGAATATATGAATCTTCTACACCAAGGTAGGTGAGTATAGATTCATCATCCTAACATTGAATGATGTTAATGGAAGGTGTATCATCATCGATCATTTTAGGGTATAGGAAGGGAAGAGAAGAAGGGGCCTCGCCCTTGCATTGATAAGTCAAAGGCTGTAAGGAAACTATGTTTATGAAAAAAAATTTAGGAGGGATAGATTATGGATCCATTGACTCCATTGGTGAAGGTGGTGATGAAGGTGGAGTGGGTGAAGAAGGTGGAGAAGGGTTGACGTTCTCGATGGGTTCAATGTGGGCTTGCTTAGTAGGTGGTTCAAGAAAGCCAATACCACTACGGTTGTTATGTTTTCGGGTGGTACATGGGATGACAGTATGGCAGCCTTGTTCATAAAATCCAAAACCAAAACCCTTCCACACACATTGGTGTAGGAAGGTGTGGGCAAAATGATGATTGGTGAGAGACTGGAAGTCAACGGAAAATGGGCAAGTTTGTGATAGTGGTTCGGGTGTGTAAGTGGTAGTATCAAGTCCCCCATAGAAGTACCATAAAGGAGGAATTCTCCTATGTGGTGATCATAACGAGGGTGTTGGTGAAGACTTCCATACTCTTGTGGAGTAAGGAATGTGTTGACACTATATAAGCGATATTCTCCCAGAGTGAGGCATTGAAAAATGCCTTCTAAGGGATCGGTGGTTGGTATGTGGGTAGCTGGAATAGATGATGTGTCGAGGTCAACATGGAGGTGGAGCTAATGGATTGGGAGGCCGATGGGTCAGCCGTGGAGGTTGTGGCAGCAGTAGGAATGGAGGAGGTATGTGCGGTTGAGGTAGTAACTGTATTGGTAAGTGGGGGTGTGGGTGTAGTGGTAGTGGTCAAGGAGGTAGACGCCTTAATGGGTATGAGCACGTCATTGGGTTAGTAGAGCATGTTGCATGTTTTAAAAGGTGATGGATCAGCTGGAATGGTATAGGTGTGTCCTTCATGTTCAAACTTTACACAACGATGCAAAGTGGAAGGAACGCATAACCCATGACACGAATCCAGGGTCTGCCAAGCAATAGGTTATATTGAAATTCCCCCTCCAAGACATAGAATAGCTCTAGAACAGTGCGGGGGCCCACGTGAATGTGGAGAATGACAGTGCCTAGTGTAGAGGTGATAGCATCATTGAATGAATGCAACATGACAAGATGTTTATGCATGTAATTGTAGGTATGCACATTCGAGCGAATGCACGAGGATGAAATGATATTAATTCTTTGCACCCCATCAATCATTACACATCGTACATGTATATCATCGATGTGGATAGAGATGAAGAGGGTTGGGTCTGGGTCATCATTTGGTGTGGTGTGATCTCTTCCTCTAAGAAGCTAAGGGAGGCTACTTGGTGAGTAGGGTGAGGTGTGGATAAAGGTGGCAATTTGGTGAGAGAGGCTACATGATGGGGTGTGATAATGGAGGCTACGGGTGTAGGGTCATTGGGTAAAACCTCAATAGATTGAAGAACCTCCATGAGAGCTTGATGATGGGATTTTGAGGTTTGGATGAGGTCATATAGGGACATTTTGAGGGGAGATTGGTGTAATTGTTTGAGCATGGTGCGATGTGTGACCCCATTAGAAATAGGGTATGTGGGTCCACGAATAGTAATCTTAGGTGTGGGTGCTAGATGGTATGTTGGGTATAGGATTGGTTGGTGGGTTAGTTTCCTTTTCCTTACCTTTATCCTTCTAAGCACGGGTAGTAACGTGGATCATGTTTATCTGAGGGGAGTTGGCAAATAGAGAAGGTGTAGGGTGAGTGGTATAACGACATGACGGACAAAAACCTACCGGGGGAGAAAAGCCTTGTGAAGTGAGCTAGGCGCAACAACATTTAGGTAATGGTGTAGCAAGTTCTTTGATGTGAACCATGTTAATTTCAAATCTTGGAGGTGGCTCTAGGAGATGTGGGGGTGGAGGTCATGGTTTTTGAGTGGGTAGTGAGGGAAGGACTATGGGAATGGGTGTCGGTGAAGCAGGGTCCTCATCGAGAAGTTTGTCATCATCAAATTTGGCTTCGAAGGACACAACTAGATAAGGATGGTTTTCACAGCCTTGCAATTCTCCACATCGTGCCCTAACATACGATGGTAGGCATAACTTTTAGTGTCATCAAACCATTTTGGCTTGGGTTTGAGGGGGTCATAAGGTCTGAGTGGTGGTAATGTGATAACTGAAGTCTCAAGGAGGTTGGTTAATATTTTGGCATAGGACCCCGCTAGTGGATTGTAATAGGAAGTGAAAGTGGGTTTGGGTGTAGGTGCGGCTGATTGTTGAGGAATGGTCCTTGCAGGAGGGGGAGTGGGTTAAGCCATGGTTTTGGGTCTTTGGAGTGGTCTTGGGTGTTGGTTGTGTTTTTTGGGTAGGGGTATGGTAGATGAATGGTCGGGGAGGGTGTATCATTGTTTTGACTACCTTAGTGGAGGGTAGCGGATTTTTTTTTGGGTTACACCTTCTTTAGTAAAGGTGATATGGGTGTACGAGACCTAGAGGGAAAAGTAGATGGGGAAAGAGGGTGAGTTACCCACAGGGATAATGAAGGTGTTGTGAAGGTAGATGATGCGGGTCGAGCAGGGGGTGTGAGAGACAGAGACTGAAGTGTAGTGGGTAATGAAGAAGTTGTTGAGGGTATTGGAGGTATGGGTGGTAAAGATGTTGTAGGTGTAGGTGTAAGTCATGTCGGGTGCTTGGGTAGGTTAGAGGTTTGTGAGGAAGGAGTGGGCTGTTGTGTTTTTGGTTTATTGATGGGTGGAAGTTTCTTGATTGTGTTGGGAGGTTGAGGTCCTAAAATAGACGAGAAAGGGTGAAGGTGATGCAAGTATGATTGGCGCAGCCGGGGTATGAGTTCTATGGGTTTGGTTCTTGTTTGGGTGCCGAAGTAGGTTTGGTGTTGACTTTGGAGGATGTAGCTAAATCCAGTTTGATAGGTGGATGAGTAAGGCTAGTGGTTGGAGTGACCCCTAAGGTAGTAATAGGTTTAGTCGAGGAAGATGATGAAGGTGCGGGTTTGGATTTAGATGTATGCTAGGTTATGGGTAATGGAGTATGTTAGCGATGCGGAGGGTTATGGAAGAAGTAGTGATAGAGGTGTTTTTGCTCACTTCAACTACTGGAATATTTTGGGTAGATAGTGGAAGTATCATGCAGCGACATTTGCATCTGTGTTGAAACAGGAAGCAGAAGACGCCCCCACAATAAGGCTTTGTCCACATAATCTAGGCGATCGGCCAAACATCAGCACGAAATGTTTGTAGGTGATTTTGATGAGGAACCAATGGCTATTCCCATAAAATGTGTCTTAGAGACGGGAAATTCATTAGCTTCAGCTTCCATGGGTAAGAGAGCCAAAAGTAGGTTTGCAGGATCTTGGGTAGCTGATGGAGAATGCTCGCCTAGAGGCAAAGGTATCTCTATTGGATCTTTGATAGGTGGAGGAGAAAATGGGTGCTCCTTTGTAGGTGGAGAAGATGATGGGTGCCCCTCTATGGGTGGAGGTGATGATGGGTGCTCCTCTGTGGGTGGAGGAGATAAACAAGTATCTTCCATGGACTGAAGAAGTATTGTGGGTGACGGTTCCCTAGGTGGAGAAGCAAAAGGTGAAATGGTCTTGATATTAGCAAAGGGATCCTCCATGGGTGAGGAAGGAGGTGAAAGGTGTTCCTCTATGGGTGGAGGAATAGGTGAGGTAGGTTCCAATGCAGAAGGAGGATTTCAGGCTAGAATCTCCTCTATGGAAGGAATATGGGGTAATTGGGAAGCAATAGGTACATCACTAAAAATAGCATGGACCTCGTGGGTATGGATATCATGAGTTGAGGTATCACCGGTTTGATTAGATGAAGGGGCATGATTGGGAAAGGGTTTCTTGAAGATATGTAGGTTTTGATTGGTAGGTGCGTTAGGATTATCCATGGTTAACTCTCCTTTCTCGAGCATTTCTTGGACAATGTTTTTAAAGGTGATGTAATTACCGTCACTATGACCCTTTACTCGATGATAGTTACTGAAGTTGTGTTCTATATACCATGTCGGCATGGGGAGAGTAGGGTCAAAACCGGTGTGTGTGGTTTTATAGCCGGATGGGTGATGGCCCCAACTTTGATGAGATTTTCTAAGATAGAAGAGTAAGGCTCCCAATTGGGGTGTATTTCATTGTTCTCATCTAAATTGAAAAGTATAGATGGGTGAGAGATTATATGAGGGGGTAGTACTTTGATTTGTGAGATGATCTAGACCAAATTTGAGTACCACGCTGCATTAGAGGTGCCCTTAGCTTTTGAATAATTGCTCGTAGTGCGAAAGAAGAAGAGGTATCATTCGACTTGAATGCTGAATTGTTATTGCATAATTGGATTTTCTTCTCTTCAATGGCCTGAATATCTAACTTTCGTGCCATGGTGAATGCTTCATCAAACGTTCAAGAAGTTTGAACCTATAGGGTCAGTGAGATGTGTCTAGCACAAGCCCACGTGAAGAGCTCAATGAGTTCAGTTTGCGGTAGTTGGAAGGTGAGTTAATTGATCAGGCTATGCCAGCGAGTGACAAAATCTACGATAGATTCATCATCATATTGACGCATGGAGTATAAGTTAGTCATGGTAACCTTCTTAACAATATTGATGGAGAAGTGATCCAAGAAGGCTTGGGCTACCTGATTAAATGAAAATATAGAGTGTCTAGGTAACCCACTATACCAATCTAACGCAAGTCCAGTCAGAGACATGGGAAAGGTCCTTAAGAGCAAAGCATCATCGTGGGCGATTAGGTAGCACCCGTGTTTGAATGACCGCAAATGTTGTTATGGGTCTTATTTGCTATTGAAACGGTTAAATTTAGGCATTTCCCAATGTATGGGGTATGAGCGAATAGGAATGGATGGGTGGATAGGATCGTTGCAAATTTCATCATAGGTGAGGGTGTTGCGGGGCCAGAAACTGATGCTTCCAATGTCTGCATCTTGTCCACCATTAATTTGATTAGGTCATTGGTAGGTTGCGATGGTTGTGTGCCTCTTGTAGCATAAGAGGGTTGATGTTGGGCATGTAACAAGGGTGGAATTCTAGTATATGGTGCTGCCATGTAGGTAGATTGAGAAGGAGGTAGTGAAATTGGGTGTACCTGCAGAATGAATAACATATGAAACATGAGACTACGATAATACGTATATGGAGGTGGAAGGGTCATGGAAACCCTAGTGGAAAAAGGGGCTAACGAATGGGGAATAGAAAGGACCACATTTTGAAAAGGGGTGGGGGTCACCGACACGGGAGGTGGTTGTGTAGCCATGGGTATATGTGAGATAATAGGGGTAGATGAGGTTGTGTTTTGAGTGGTTGTCAAAGGTATGGTGGATGTGGCGAGTGCACGATAGATGTAGCGAACAATTGCGGTCATAATGGGTATAGGACCTCGCTACGAAATGGCGGGGGCAAGGTAGATTTCGGCAATGTGGAGATAGATGGGGCTGACACAGGAGTGGGAATGAGAGTCGGGGGATAGATACGGGCATGCCATATATCAACTGACCCGAGGCATCTCAAGTGGATGAGTGGGAAAGATAAAACTGCAAGGCGGTAGGGGTTTGGTCAAGGAGTTGTGCGAACTCCTCATCTCTGGTAGTAATAGTGATAGGTTGAATAGGATCCATGGTGGGTGATAAAATGGAAGGCGGTGAAGGAATAGGTGGGAGCGGTTAACAACTGGCGTTGAATAGGAGGGCACTAGCTTGTCAATGCATCAGTACCATGTGAATAGGTACTGATCAGGTTGGGTTGCCTTTCTGTAAATGACATAGAAATACAGCAGGAATAGGAAGAATAGGTGGTAATAAATGGATTAGGTACCAAATGTTAGTTGGAAAGTGGCACAGGATAACCGATGCGGTCAGGGAAGACCGATGCTAGTTACAGGTAACCGCTATCAGTCACGTGGGAAATGGACAGTTGGTCAAAAACAAGGTATAAGGCCAAATTTGATAGGTATGCCGAATACTAACGAGATTTACAAGGTCAATGGGAATGATAGTAGTGACAGGGACTCTAAATAGTTGAAGAAGGTGAATAAATGTCCTTTTGGGTAGGTTAACCAAAAGGCCACAAACCGATGCCGGTTGGGTATAACCTACAATGGTCATAGGGTAACCGATGATGGTCATTGGACCGACACCGGTCACTGTGAAATTGAAATAGTGATGAAATAAAAGTGGTTGTGAATTAAAATTTGATGTGGAATCAAACCCAACATTCTGAGAATGTGATCTAGGCATACTCGGTAGAATCCAGAATACACCAACTATGATGAGGAGCATGCAAGGAGAAACAAGAAGAATGAAGAACATGACCTCTCACCTCAAAACATAAGCCAAGTAGAAACACTAAGAAAAATGTGATCCTAAGAGTGCCTTTTCTATTATGTTTTTTTAGCTTATGCTATTTAAGGATTGACTCATGAACTATAGAATATAATTTTTGGTGAGGATGGCTTCCTACAAAGAAGGAGATCTAAAAGGTGAGGTTTCAAGTATGTTATGGTGGGGGAAGGATTCGCTCTAAAGTATGTCTCGACAGAGCTTGACAAGCTGAGTGAGAGTACTGCCAATCCTCATATCAGTGTGATCGTTGACAGGCGTTCCCAAGAAATATGTTGTTTAAGAATATGTATTTGTTTTGAATTTGTGCAATTTGGTAAGACTCGAGAGAGAGAGAGAGAGATGTGCTTTCTATGATTCATTTGTCAACCATCAGTTGGGAATGACTTCTAGCATATAGGTTGCCCTCAATTAATGTGAGCTAATGCGATAAATCAGAATGAAATGTAATGATTTTAAGCCCAAATCGAAATATGAAGTTTGATGACACAAATAGATGAAGAGGAAGAGGGATGCTCTTTCACTAAAATGCAGAAAACAAGAAGAAATGGTTCTTTTTAAGTACACCAAAAGAAAGGTTTCTTTTAGAGCAAATAGAAAGAAAAAGAAGGTTACCAAGGAAGAAAATTAATGTGTATGCTTTTCAGAAGGGAAACAAACACAAAAAAATTAGAATTCCCATATCCCATCACCTATACTTCTGTAACACCCAAAATGTCCCCCAAAACATGTCTAGAAACAGGTTTATATAGATCATTGGCGATCGGGAAAATTGTAAATCAATTGCGAAATCTTAGTTAGGTGTCCAAAAGGAGTGATTTTACTTCTATTTTAAACTTGATTTTGGAGGGTTTTGAAATGGTTAAGATAAGAGATGGGAGAGAATCAAACTTGGGCCAAGTTATTTAGGATGAGTATGTGAGTGATTTTAGAAATTTGTTTTAGTTAAGGCTAGTTAAGGTTGATCTAGTGATATTTTGGAAGGTTTAGTAAACCAGTTAATTAGTTGTAACTAGTGAAGGTGTCCGAGTTAGCATGGTGAGGTGTGAGGTTACTTATCTATTTTAATTTAGATTAATTAATTAGACTTAGGGATGTGGTGGTACATATTAAATTATTTAATCCAAAGGGGACTAATGGGTGTTTTAATGTCGCGGAGTGTCATAAATGGGTCATTTTTATCGTAAATGAGCTTGAGATAGGGAGTGTATAATTTTGGTGTCTACATTTTCCCCTTTTTTTGGAATTTTTAGCAAGTTGTTTAGATAAAAATGACAAAAATATTGTGTTGGCATGGGCATGGTGATTCTACGTAGAAGCACAATACAATGAACACGTGTGTGTTTTGTTTCAAAAGGATGCTCTAATTGAAAGGGGGTCAAATGTTGGAGTCTTGGAGAATCGGTGTGAGGGTGGCCAAAAGGCTCAATGCCTGTGGATGTATGACTCTTTACCAGGTAAAATTGTTGAGCGGGAAAACCAAATCGATGGGGGCCAAAGGGTTCATCACCCATAGACGAATGGTAAATCTTGATGTTTGACTATGTTGGTTTGGTCAAAGGTTTTGAAGGCTAAGACCATTTGAAAACATGACACACTTGTGTGAAGAGTGAAAATAATATGGTTTCAGGAAATGTAGATGGAAAGGCCGAAAATAGACCAATCACAAAGTATGTAGCAAATCGTCAGCGATTACGACAATCTTCGGTGATTATGTCATGTAAAAAAGGGGTTAAATAACCCAAAATTTTTTTACCATATTACATTCAATTATATCTTGACAACGACTTTTCATAACATGAGAAAACATGTTTTTGAGGAAAAAGGAGTGTGGAAATGACATCATCGAGTCGAAAGCGAGAAGCCCATATTAGCTGAGATGAGTTTTTAACCCTTTTCGTTTTCATTTTTATGATTTTTTTGTGATTTTGGTGGCTCAATGCCGTAGTAGGGCATGTGGAAGCACTAAGTTTTTAGCACGGATCACCGGTAATTCATAAAATTGTTAGCAATTGAGGTGAATTGCGACGATTACATTATAAAAATAGTTTGTATTTTGAAGGGAAGGTTTAAATTTTTGGTGAAAGTTTTGATTCAAGATTTGTTTTTGAAGCATGATGTATGTTTAAATGTTAATGTTGATGTTTATAACATGATTTTTTGTTTTTACCTCTTATTTTTCAACTTTATTGTGAAGGTTTTGACATTTTTTTGTGTATTTGTATTTTACAGGTGGATGTGAAGTTGACCATCCAAGATCATATACATTTGGTGTTAGACAAGGTCGGGGAGGAGGATCTATTTGATGATGAGTGGGAGTACTTAGAGGTAGTGGGGTTTGGTGGCATGAGGTTTTATAGGTGGATCCATAGATGTCGTAGTTTGATACTAGCATTGTTGGAGAGGTGGAACCCTTCCACTAATACTTTCTGGCTTCCTACAAGGGAAATCACTATTACCTTGGAGGATGTTCATCGGATTACAAGACTGCCAGTTAGGGGACATGCTATCTATTGTATATCATAGGGAGAGAGGGTTAGCGCTATGCAGAGGTTGTATGGAGGAGATGCCTAGGATGTGAGATATTCATCAGGAGCATTTGATTACCAAGCGGTATTTGAGGCTGAGAGAGATGGTTATCTACGAATGACCATGTTGATGTTGGTTATTTCATATTTTACATTACCAGATTCGGGGAGGTGGTTGGTTCCCATAGATGATGACAAGTGTAGTTACAGAGATGATGGAGAAAAGTACAATTTTTAAGTGGGCTCCTACTTTGCACACTCGGACATTTAGAGATTTGTGGGCTTGGACTTCCCACAAGTGCTATGGGATTGATGTTGGATTTTTACTACAGTGTTGGGCACACGAGCACATTGTTATTTCTCGTCCATTGGGGTTTCCTAGTGTTATTGATGTAAGGCACCCGGGTTTCATGAGGTGGAGTTAGAGTCTTGGTTGGTCCTGGAAGGCCAAGGGGCATAATTATTATAGGGACCGGATATCAGGGCTTCAGGTGGGTGATGTGATCTAGAGGCCATATGTGGATTTTCATGATTGGCCTAAGTTCCCTCAATTTTATTGTTTTTCTGACATGATATCTAGATTCAGGGTCACGGATGCGGGGAGGATGAGTTCTTATATTTTAGTCAGTGCAGAGATAGTTTTGTGTTGTTCAAAGCAGACTGCAGATCCAACTTTGTATGCGAAAAAGGGATGTGGACATTGAGACCCCGCCATTTGTTGTAGTGAGGCTTTCATTCATTGATGAGTAACTAGGTGCCATGGGTTTATATGAGGATGGAAAAATGGTTCCGATCAATGATGCGGGGGTGACCCCAGATTTTGTTGCATGGTGGGCTCAATCGTTGAAGAGTTTTGAGAGGGAGAGGGCAACAGAGAGGGTTGTACAAGCAATCAAACAATTTCATGCTCGGGGATAGGATGAGCATAGGAGCTAGAGGAGGAGAGAGGTGAGGGTGATGATACTGTAGCTATAGCTACTACAACAGTGATGACTGAGAAGGCCATAGTTGAGACAAAGAGAGATACAACTCAGAGAGAGTGAGATGATCTAACAAGAATTTGGGATGATCTCATCACAGAGTGGGATGGTTTGATAGCTGAGTGTGATGGCTTATAAGTGTAGCTTGTATAAGTCTATTTTGATAAAGACAAGTACAAGGGATAAAGGGATACATTGAGGAAAACCTTGGGGATCATAGGGCCTTCCCTTTCTGGCATGGAGCTCTCGATGATTGCTCGACAGGGTAGATAGAGTGGAGCATTTGAAACAACTCCTCTTGGCATGGTTTTAGCAGCAAATTATGATATTGTGTGGGAGAGAGAGATTATTACGTTGAGATGGTCATCAAGAACTACCCTAATGTAGTTTTGTATGTAGACTACTTGGCTGCCAAAGGGGCAGCTCTAATAGGGTCAAGACCTAGTGTGAGTGCAACGAGCATGGGGTAGTCACCTCAGAGGCTAGAGGGTGGTGATGGAGGAGCTGGAGGCACACCTACTCCTAGAGGAGAGGGTGGTGGTAGTACGATACTAGGAGGTGTTGATTTTACCACATGATTGTATATGATGTCATAGGCTCATAGAAGCCTGTTTTCTTTATATGATGTGATTATTATGAGACTTTGATATATATGTATATGATGATGATGGTTTTTAGGCTTATACTTGGTGTTTGTAGGCTCATAGAAGCCCATGATGTTATTTTGATTATGCAGACATTTGTATACATGACTTTTTATATATGATGATGATTATGATATTGCTTATGGTATTGTGTTTTGTCATGCATTTATGTTGATAAATGGATTTAGAATGTTTTGATTAAATGTGTTTTGAAAATGTGACAAGTTTAAATCAAGGAATACAATTGAATGAAGTAAAAGTGGAAAGAATGCCCCACTATAAATCTGATATGCATACACAATGGGTTTAAGATAATACTTTGCACTAGTAGCCTTTCAAGATGTTAAATAAGACCATCAATGGACAGTTCATGCAAATCACAATGGATTTGGGTGAAAGGTATTTTGCTATGATAATGGACAAAAGAGGCCTTGCAAATGTATATTGCTATGGGGAAAAATATTCTCCTTGATGCCCCAACTTTTGTATGTTTTTTTGAAGAAAAATTATCAATGTGGGAAGTTTTATTTTGATGGGAAAGCTAATCGATGCAGGAAGCTTTCCTGGATGCTCCTAATTTTGTTTCACTTTTGAAGGTTGATCAAAGCGAGAAGCCTTATATATGAGTAGCCATCCTTCAAGGGTATGGTATACAGTTTTTCTTACTTATTTTGGTTTTGAATGGCTGTCCTTCATGGGATCGGTCCATGACTTTAACAGGTAGCTGTCTTTTGAGAGAGCATTCTACTTTTGATAATTTATATTTTATAAATAGTTGTCCTTCAAGGATTAGTCTATTTAAGCACCCAATGAGTTTATTTGATTTTTTTAAGCCGAGGACAAAAAAACCTAATAAACCATTTTTGAGGAGGGGATAGATGTATATCTGACCTACACCCACATGCCCTAGGTTATAATACTAATAAATAGGTGTAGTGATTTTGAGGAATTTGTGTGAAGGAAGCTATTATTTAATGATAGAAGGATATGAATTGATTAAAAGAGGTGTCATAATGGTCAATCATTTAGCAGTAGAAAGGTCGCAAGTGCAAAGCATTTAATGGTTCCACCTCAGGTTCCTCATCGAGATAAGCAACATGATAAGTTGTTGACCCATACTTGTGTGTGATAATGTAGGGAACAATCCAATTGGGGGAAAGTTTTCCATGTTTACTCTTCTCTAATCTAGTAACATTTTGATTTTCTTTAAGTACAAGATCACCAATTTTAAAATCACACTCTTTGACATGCTTATTATATGCTCTGCTAATACATTGTTGATAAACTTGATGATGTTCAAGGGATGCTAGACATTTATCATCTAACAATTATAGTTGTGTTAAGTAGTCTTGGCGGTATTCGTCACCCAGGATAAAATCTTTGAGAGATACGTGAAGTGATGGAATTTGAATTTCAAGAGACATAATGGATTCAAAGCCATAGGCAAGTGATAAGGACATAGTTCCTATAGGTGTGTGGATGCTCGTTTGATAAGCCCAAAGAGAAAAAGAGATCTAGAGATGTCAGTTCCTACCTGCATCATCTACTGTTTTCATGAGAATTTTGTTAAGTGTTTTGTTAGAGACCTCGTCCTGTCCATTTTCTTGAGGATAGTATGGTGATGAAAAACTAAGTTTGATGTTAAATGTCTTACGAGTTGTTTAAATTTTTTTTAAAGGATTTCCGTTATCTATGATAAGAATGTGTGGGATGCAAAAATGACATATGATATGTTGATATATGAAGTTGATGATAGGTCTAGATTTTGTTGAGGTCAAAGGATAAATTCAACCCACTTAGTGAAGTATTCTATTCTTTGTGATTATGGAATGATGTTCTTGAGATGATTTTGGATTGATTGCACCAATGATGTCTAACCCCCATTGAGAGAAAGGTCATAAGTCTGGGCATGTTATAATGCTTCACCTGGGGACATGAATAAGATCTAAATGGAGTAGACATTTGTGAGACTTTTTTTACGTATGCACAATAGTCTTTAATGATAGTAGGCTAGTAATACCCTAGTTGTATGACACATTTAGCGACGACATTACCACTAAAGTAACCACCAAAAATTCCATCATGGACCTCTTTGATTGCTTTACTTGATTCATGTGATCTGAGACATCACAAGAAAATACCGTCAAAAATGCTTCTGTAAAGGATACCTCCTATGATAATGAAGCGGGTGGCACGTTGAAGAAATGATTGCTTAGCAGATTGTGATAGATCTGATGGGATTTTACATTCAGAGAGATATTCATATATCTATGTGTACCATAGGTCTAGTGGATTTTTGTTAATGGTATTGATGGAAGGAAACTCATTTTGATGTGAAGGATGATCTAAGTGTTGAATTACTATAGAAATTTTAGTGTTATCTTTCAATTTTTTTGTTTCAAAAGGGACAAGGGACCCGAGGGATGCCATGGTGTCTAAAAATCTATTGGAAGATCGTGGGATGGCTTGGATAGTGTAATGATCAAATGCGCGAGGAAAATTTTGACGATGACTTTATATTTTTGAAGGATTTCATTTTTACATTGATATTCTCCCTTAACTTAACTGATGAAAAGTTATGAATCTCTGTAGGTTTCTATGATGTGGAAACCTAATAGAATGGTAGTATTCAGACCCATGATTAAGGCTTCGTATTATGCCATGTTATTAGTGCACTTGAAGTTAAGGTTAAATGATAGTCAAAGCGAGAATGTTCCAAGGTGGTATAATGACAACTCCGGCTCCTCATCCTTTGTGACACTTAGCACCATCAAAGAAAAGGGTCAATTTAATAGGGATGAAATCAAATTTTTTGTTATCAAACTCATCCATTCAGTGTGTGTGCTAAATCTGGATCCAGTGTCAAACCTCCATGCGTATTCTTCCTCCAGATCATGAATCCATTCTTCAACACTTGCCAAAGTTAGCCAGTATGTCTTCATCGCGAACCATTTTGAAACAACTAAAAAAGAGGTCTCGGCAATGGAACCAATGATGCAGCCTAGAATTATTAGTTAACACCTAGTCGTGTTGGCACATCACTCAGCCTAGGCTGAGCACTCACCCAAAGCGCACAAAGGTACTAGGTCCCTCTTTAAAGGTTACAAACAGAATGGTGGCATGACAAAGTAGTAAACATATATTTTTAGTAACTAATCCATCTATTCATCATTATACTTAACCAGATCTATAAGCGCTTAAAGGTAAATCATCATGAAAGTAATAATATGCATTGATAAAACACATCAAACACTATTTGTTCAGCCAATTTTCTTTATCTATTCATCGTACCAACAGTACAGAAGCTTCATACAATACCAGGCATGCACACATGGATCTGTTACAATTATCCAGTCGCATGTACTCATGTTTTTCTCATTCTTCAAAGCATGTGTCTCTATCTATCTCCTAAGTAATTCATTACATATATATATATATATATATATATATATATATATATATATATGGTGGGAACTAGCCCTTCACCACTTAAATCTACCAGAAATAGTTCGCATGCTAATAATAGCCATGCGCCTTTTTACAATTATAGCCATACATGCAAGTATGCTATCTATAGATCGATGATAGTTAACTACAGTGGTGGATCTATTCTTAGATTATGCCCATGCAAGAGTGAGTTTTCATGCTCTTCAAAGAATCTCCATGAAGAGTGGCACGCAAGTCTCAGCATCACTTTGTGTGCTCCGCATGCCAATCTCTAAGAATAGACTTGATCTCCAAAATCAGCTAAGTCCTTGAGAGTTTGACTCTACACCTCTGCGCGTGACGCCTTCCTATAACTTCGTGCTTTTTCTCCTGTGTTGTTCTTCCGCGCAGACTTTGTGTGCAAGTTCAACTAAGTGTTTTCTCTGATCAACAATACCCCACACTAATCTCATTGTCGCCCGAAAATGGCGATGTCCAAAACTTACACAAAGAATGGATAAATAAAGAATGGTTGAGTAAATAAAGAATGAATGAATTTTGAATAAGGTATACATAGCTAACAAAAATGTTCAAGGCTCAGGTCCCTCCGTTTCATCTTGAAGCGAAACTCGGATATTTTTCTTTGATATCTACTTCCGAGTTCTCCCATTCCGTTAATGCTACTCTTGCCATCTCGTGCACATCTCGCAATGATAGACTGTAACTCTTCCATAGTGAGTTTCCCTTGCTCATTTTGAATCATAAGCATTACGCTTGACATAGAGGTTTGAACCCCTTCCAATACATCCATCTTCGAGAAATGAGCTTTCAAGCTCCTTTAACCTCTCCTTATGTGGTGCCCTGTGCGCATGGCCGAGTGCCTCATGCTTTTTCTTTACCAGGACTAAGCATTTAGCGTGGCCTAGGGAAGCATCCTTCATTGCCTTGTGTACTTCATTTTCTTCCTCCAGGGTTTTTATCGTGATCAGCACATCTGGGGCTGTGTATATTGTTAGCACATGATCAGATTTCTTGAGCTCATCACGGGTGGCTTGCAGTAGGCCTTCATAAGTAGCAATCTTCCTGGCTACTGCAGCCTACACTTTTTCTACCTTTTCCCGAAGTCCTTGGGCTGTGAGGATACATGTGCCTTTTCATCTTCCAACACTAATGTTATTATTGTCTTTACATAATGCATTGTAGAAGGAAATTCTTTTGGCACTTGGGATTCCAAATGTGGGCGTACTTTGAGGACATCATCCCCAATTTCCTCTGCCATATTAACAAAAGTGTCGTATTTCCTCTTAATCAAATCCTTTTCCTGTACAAGGCACGCTATCTCCACATCCCTGGCTTTCAATTTCTCCATCAGCGCCTTGATGGTAGTAGATTTATCTATGTTTCTTCTTGCTACTTTGGAGGATACCTTTACCATAGTATTGCTCATCTTGGTCATCTAACATCACCGTTGGTTTGATTTTCATGTGGCACATTTCAGGTGCCTTCTTCAACCGCCTTGACGTGCACGATTCTTCACCGACATCAAAGTTGGGCTCATCCATATGCGTGTGCATAGACCATGAAAGCTACTTCCTTGTGCGCAAAGTCACCTTGTCCTCGTCCATGAGCACCCATCCGAATAAATCCTTCTGCTTGATGGTGCTCTGGAACCAAGCGTGAATAATTAGCTTTGGGTCTTCTGTGTACCCCATGGTATGTGCCTTGGCATCCTCCCCTGTTCTACGAGATCTGGGCCCTCTTGGAATGGTTACATCAAGGTTGGGAATACCAAATGTATCCACACCCTTGTCCTATGTAGCCTATGATTGATCCCCTTCTTCTCCTTCCATCTTCTCCTCCTTGTGTTGAGGCTCTTCTTCAGTTGGAGATGAAGGTGCCTTCTCCTTAGACTCTTCTGTCTCCTCGCTCAGCCTGAGTTTTCTTCATTTCTTCTCCTCTAGCTCCTTCACCTGTGGGGTTTCTCCTTGTGCCCTTGTGCACTTAAACACCTTCTTAAATATTTGTGCACCCTGCTCCTCCCCCGTAACTCCTTCGCACCGTGCCACCACTATCTTTGTGTTCTTCATCCTCTTCCTCATCATCTTACTTGGGTGCAGAGGGCCTAGGTGCTAGAATGTTCTCCATAGTATGCTTTCCCTTTGGTGGCCCTGGAAACACAAATTCATTCTCCAAATACTTGTTATTCTCCATTTTGGGCTTCAGTTGGAGATATATTAGCGCGGCCCCGATATCTGCAATGGCGTTTTACGGCTTAATGCTCAAGATTTATGAGATGTTATTCTTGTTGTATGTATTCCTCCACGGATATCTATATCACTTCGCAGTTGTGATATTCATAGTCCACCTTGTCTACATTAAACACCAACCTCCATGTGTTAGTGAACTGATGAACTACATCTTGGAAGTATTACGCGGGAAATGCGAATGGTAGTTTGCACTAGGGGCTCCATGACCCATCTATCATTGGAAAGCGTGCAATACAGAAGTGCTGGTAGACTGAAAATTGTACATGTTTCCCTAGGACCAAAGGTAAGTCCTTGGGTATACGCCATTCTTCTCCAAACACCACGTGGAGCCTATCATACCACATCTCTTCTTGCTCCTTCACCTCTTCCGTCATCGATCCCTTACAGAGATACTTGTTGAATCACTCAGCTGGAGACTTGTTATTTATGGGGTATTCCCATATATTCTCTTTTGGGCCATCTGGTACCCCAATCTCCATGAAGACCAAACTTAGTAGGACACAACCAAAACTTATCTTATTCCCTTCATGCGCTTCCTCTACTATCCGCTCTGCAATGAAGTTGGCAATGTTATAAGTGGCTCCTTTTGACATGCGCTTTGCCACATGCAGCCACATAGAGTTAACTTGTGACCAATGTTCTTGGTCATTCAATTTTGTGGTTAGATGTGCTACTACCTGTACTACTGGACAATTTTTCAATTTGTCAATGTCCATTCCACGCGGTCCTTTCTGATATCCCAGCACCTTCTGTGTCTCCAAGATGGCACTTTTTTCAGCTAAGTCGGTCTTAATATCTTCGCCCGTTTCCCGTAATCTAGTAACTGTGGCAATAAGGATGGGTGTCAATCTTACCCTCTGTCCTACAAAGTAGAAGAAGTCCTCATGGACTCGGCTCATCAGCCATCTATACAAGGGTGCATACTTTCCAAAGTATGGAAGCTCATAAAGCTGGTAGACACCATTTCCTTTTAGTAGCTTTTCCCTGGCATCATCATATATCAACATGTCATCCTCAGTGTGCTGTTCGTTTGAGAAGTGAGGAGGTCGTCTAATTTCTTCTGGTTTTCATTGGTCCGGTGATTGTATTCACTTATCTTACTCTGTCTTATGTGGGTATTCCATTCCTGCCCCACAATAACTTCCTCAGGGTACTACATTTTAGAAAAATTGCTCTCGGAGCCATCTCCTCCTCTTCTTCCACCACCACCTTCTTCTTTTCCTTTACCGGTGTTGCTTTCTTCTTTGGTGCCATTCTTCTTTCAGGGTTTTGTTTTCTATATTTTTATGCTGTAATTTTTTCATGGTTTGCTTCAAACCCTACTTGATCCAACCGTGCCCTAATTTACAATCACGAACTTGCGCACCCTAGCTCTGTTTTGTTACTCTGCTTTGTCAAACCCTTTTCCTAGGGGATTCAAGCCCTTCTAATAAACAAATCTCTCTTCCATTCTGGTTCACTTGCTTCGTACCTTAAATCTCTTTACTTATCTCTTCACATGTAGTTCTTTGTCGAATTCTCATAGTCGCAAGGGTAAAAATGAAATCGCATCCCCTCCTTATATAGATTTCCACTTTTTGCTACATTAATTGCTCCTCCACCTACCAAATTCTCCTCATTTATTACCCATTTTTATCATTTCTGCGTGGTATATCTTCATGCCAAAAACTATAACCTTCTAGTGCACCTTTTTACCCTCTGTCACAGACTTCTCTTCAATGCGCGCTCTAGCGCCCGAGTACCTCATCACTGCACCATCTCCTAGTAATTACCATGGCCGCCGCTTACCTCACATTATACTTTCCCTCATCCATCTTCATCCTTTCTTATCTTGAGAAGAAATATTTTTTCATTACCCTTAGCGACCTTCTTTCTCAACACCCACAGTGTTAAATCTTTCAGCATATACCTGAGAGTCACCAAAAATCCTCCCCACATGAAAAGGATGTGCAGTCCACTGCGCATCAATATGCTTCAGATTGTAGTTAGCTTCATGTGCGTAAGCACGCTTATTACACAAACAAGAGCTAAATTGACAAAACATAGCAACGATGAAATAAATATGTTAAGCAAATGCATAAAGGGAAACCTAATTTATCTAGTAATATTGTCTTATTACAAACACCAAGAAGACTTAGTTATAGTAGGGCTTTAACCTACTCCTGTTAAAGTAACCTGAGCAACCTTATGCCATCAATTTTTTCCAACTGGCAAGCACCTGACTCAAGTATATGAGTGATAACATATGGCCCCAACCAATGCACCTTGAGCTTTCCTAGATGGCATAGAAACTTGGAGTCATATAGAAGTACCATTTGTCCCACCGCAAGTTTCTTATCCCTGATGTGTCGATCATGCCATGCCTTTTGGCATGCTTTCTCCTGTTTTTGACTCCAGCGTGTGATGGCTTGGCACTCATCTAGTTGAACCATCTTCGCAATCCGTTCTTCCAAGGCTTGCTCATCAGCTAGACCTCTAGTGCGCGCAATGCACAAAGAAGGTAACATAAATTCTATAGGAAGAACAACTTCCATGCCAAACACCAATTGAAAAGGTGTGGCTTTGTTCAATATTTTGTATGTTGTTCTATAAGCCCAAAGAACAATGAGATACTTTATCATCCAAATATTTCCTTCCAACATCACAAATCTTGGTCAATGTGTGGCTCAAAATCTTGTTAAAAGCCTCAGTAGTCCCATTTACCTGAGGGTGATAGGGTGTAGTTTTATGGTGGGCAACCATAAACTTGTCTAAAATAATTCGTATTGTCTCATTTAAAAAATGTGTGCCCCTATCACTTGTTAAACTTAAAGGAAAGCCATACCTTGTAAGAACATTCTCCCATAAGAACCTTGCTGCCGTAGCCACTATACGATCCTTTGTAGGTGCGCTTACCCAGCCGGGTAAGATAATCTATGCAAGTGATGATATAGCGCGATCCAGTCCTACGCTTGCGGGTGGTGAAATAGGCCCAACAAAGTCAATTGCCCATTTCTCAAAGGGTTATGTACTTGTTATTGGTCATAGGGGCATCTCATCCCTTTATCTTGGTCAACCGAGATGTTGATAATGGTCACATGTCTTACAATACTCTTTACAATCCTTATACAATGTTTCCCACCACAAACCAAAGCAAGTAGGATCTTGCATGCTATTACATCACCTACATAGTGGCCACCTGCAATACCACCATGTGCTTCTTCCATTATGTCCTTTCGTTCATGCTCCAAGACACAATGGCGTAACACCTCATCTCTGCCTAACTTGTACAAATCACCACTAATTAACATGAATGGTGCCACACGAATAGCAAGTTGTTTCTTCTCGAAATCCTTCATGCCTTCTGGTGCCATACCAGTCCTTAGAAAGATAGCAATGTCCTCCAATTTTGATGGCGCACATTGTAACCTATACAGCTGTGCATTAGACATGGTCTCTTCTATTGTTTGTACCTCTTCTCTTGATTGAATTCTAGACAAGTGATCTACGGTCTAGAATTGCTTTTTCCTAGTTTTACCACAACTGTAAAGTCAAACTCTTGAAATAAGAGTATCCATCGGCATATGCACCCCTATAAAATGGGCTTGTTCACCAAATATTTTAATGCCATGTGATCTGTATAAAACACAAATGGTGTAGCCAAAAATACTGATGAAATTTTTGCAAGGCATAGATCATGGACAAGGCCTCACGCTCTGTAGTGGTATAATTTTGTTTTGCGGGGTCAACTTCCTACTAGCAAAGCAAATGGGATGATCAATGATACCTTCTCTGGTTGAGCTAAGACAACACCAATGGCTGTGCTAGAGGCATCCACATGAACATGAAAAGGTTTATCCCATGAAGGAAAATGCAAGATAGGTGTGGTAGTAAGTTTTTTCTTCAATATCTCAAACGCGCACTGTTGTGACTCCCCCTAGTAGAATGTACCTTTTCCCTGAAGAAATTCTTCCAAGGGCACAAAAATTTTACATACCCTTTTATAAACTTCCTATAATACCCTGTATGACACAAAAATCCATGCACCTCGCGGCTGACTGGTTGGCGCTTTCAGGCCTATGATAACTGCAACTTTAGCTGGATCACCCAGCAACCCTTCCTTGCAGATAATATGTCCTAAAAGTGTGCCAAAGGGAGTAGCAAAGATGCATTTCTTGATGTTCAATGAGATACTCAATTGTCGACATCTTTCAAACATTAAGTGCAGATTGTCACAATGATCCTTGATCAGCCCATAAATGGTCCAATCATCAAGATAGACCTATAAGAAGTTATGAATAAAATCCTTAAAGTTTTTACAACTATCCTTGAAAATACAACATGTGCATTCTTCAATCCAAAGGTCATTGCAGTATAGGAAAAGCTTCCCCATTCAAGAGTCAAGGTGGTCTTCTCTTGATCTTTCGGGGTAATCCTAAACGATGACACCACGAAAACCAATCAATAAATGAATATATTTTGCGCCCAGCCACTCCTAATATTTCCTCCATGAATGGCATAGGAAAGGGATCGTAACACATGCTGCATTTAACTCCCTATAATCAACACAAATTCGAATCCTACCATCCTTTTTGATGTTTATCACCATAGGACCGACCCATTCGATTCATCCAATGGTTGTGTGTGTAAGTGTTGTTTTTAAACTAATGCTAATGTAAACAAAGACTAACACCTAAATAGTCTTAATTAACAAGAATTAAACAACATTATAAACACCATCATGATAAGAATTAATCAAGGGTTAGATGCTAACAATTATCAATACAAAACTATGAAATCAACTATGTTAAGCACCTAAATATCCTCTATTCTCTAACAACATATAAATGAAGGAACCTAGGTAGGTACCATGGCTATCAAAAACAGTTGTCCTTAATGTTCCAAGAACCTAGGAATGGGGGCTAATCAAAGTTGGGCTACAAGACCCTTTTGACACCTCCCATATGACCCAAGCACTTTAAGAAAGAGGCTTAACTCTTCAAGATGATGAACTCTCAAGAAAACAAGGTGCAAGCTCTTAGTCTCTTTGTTATATGCTTTGCATTTGCTCTCTAAGGAGTTTAGGTGTAAGTAAAAAGGTAGGTGGAGGGCTCTTTATATAGCCCAAAGGATAAATGATTCAACACATTCTCATGAATGTGGGATAAAGGTAAAACATGATTAGGAATGGATAAGGTTGCTTTATTAAAGGTAACCTTACTTTAGAAGGGTTTAATACATGTTTAGCATGTCATGGGAGCTGGGGGGTATTTTAATTAATGAAAGGTGATTAATTAATAGGTAGGTGTAAGCTTATTGAATCCATTTAGAAGAATATTAGTGCAATTCAGGCTATTATAAAGGGATTAAATCAATTTAATATTGATTTACTAGTTTAAATGAAGGGGAAGACTAATTAATTAATAATAATTAATTAATCAAGATAGAGGAAGTGATAATTAATGGAAGGTCGTTAATTAGGCTGTTAGCTAGGTAGGCAACTTAATCAATTAGCGTATTGTAATTAATTGATGACAATTAGAGGGAATATGAGTGCTTTTGACGATATGTCGTCTATTTGTGGAAAAGGAGATAATTAGCGCAATTTAAGTATTTAAATTGCTTGGGCGTAATTATAGGTGTCTACATTTTCCCCTCTTTGGGGTGGTGTAAGTGACGTCACTTCAAAGATAGTAGATGGAAGAAATTTTTTGAAGGGATAGGAGAAAAATTAGTAGGAGGGAGAAATGCCCCCTCGAGTGTCGATGGGGTGATGAAAGAAGTCGATCGACGATCGAAAAAGGTGAGATATAGGTAGAAGGATGGGAGGAGGCAAGATGCCCCGAGTGAGAGAGAAAAGTAGGGGTGAAAAGGGAAGTGGTGTAGAAGAAATAAGGAAGAGGGGAGAGAAGAGCTTAGCCTCTAGCCACTATTTATGTGGAACAAATTTGATGTCATCATATTGCCATAGGAACTACATCATTGGCCCTTATTAAAAAAATAAGCATACGACAAAGGTAGAATGACATGAAAAGCCATACTGTGAACAATTTTCCATTGCTGAAAGTACCAACTCCATGCAACATACAAAAATGCAATGCAATACGAGAAGGAAACA
Organism: Taxus wallichiana var. yunnanensis; assembly: GCA_018340775.1. Lineage (NCBI taxonomy): Eukaryota > Viridiplantae > Streptophyta > Pinopsida > Cupressales > Taxaceae > Taxus > Taxus wallichiana. The sequence goes on from CM031241.1 coordinate 104,657,276, forward strand.
AGCTCATCTAACAAGGAAAACAAGTACGAATGCACATATCCAACCCAACAACAGTCAAGACAGTTGTACAAATGTTTTGTTATTAGTGCTAGAGAGATCCACAAGTTCATGATTGATGAAAAGGGTTAAAAAGTGATGCCCTAAGCAAGGATACATGCGAGGGGAAATGAAAATGGACACGGGGTCCATGAAAAGCATTTGTGTGCAATGAAATAGCACCGGGCAACAAAAAGTGCCCAGACATGACGAAGCAAGCAACTAGCTTTTGTGAATGGTTGTGAATCCGGTTATACGTGAGTCGTATTAATCGGGAAGATGTGAGAAAAACCAACAAGATATGGAGAAAATACCATACACAAGACACAAGTTTCAGCCATAAGAAGCAAGTTACCATTTTGTAGGGTGTTTTACTTTTTAGGAATTTTTTGAAAAATTTTGCCTTATTTTTGGATTTTTTTGATATAGTAAATGTTTGTATTGTTTTGGCTTTCTGAACCATGATAAACAATAGAAGAAAGGAGAAGAAGAAAAAGAAGGGCCTAGGGGCAACAGAAAGTTCCCTAGGTGGAAGAAAGGAGAAACAAACGACAAATAATGTCCTTGTTTAGTGGAAAAATTAAGAAAAATAATTATTTGAAAAATAATTATTTACGAGAGTGTGAAGAAGAATAAAAATCGCCAGGGAGCAATAAAATTGTCCAGGGGAGAAGAAAGGGGTATTGGACAAAAATACCCCTAATACGGTGAAAAATAAGAGAAAAATAATTATTTAATTAAAAATAATTATTTCACAGCGAACAGAGGAGAAAACGATGAGCTAAACGGGTGTCCCGGCCATCCGATCAGTGAAAAACAAGTTAATATACCCCTGGGGGAGGTAAAAACGTCACAATCAGTTCATTTTAACGCTCGGTTTAGAAAACTTACCATGAGGCTCAAACTCGGGAGAGGCGGTGATCACACGTGATCGTTTGAGGCATGTTGGCGCGTGCAGAGGGTACAGAGGCACACGGATGAGGGGCCATTTGTGAGTATTGCAACATTGCTTTTAAATTTTTTTCATTAATGCATTAATTAGGGTACTTAGGCATAGAAAACACGTAGGCATAGGCATGGGTTAAGGCGTGCATGTGCCACTTTGGGGCACAGGCACGGGGCTATCTGCACGCACACGCTTGTGATCAAAAATCACTTGCACACACATGAGCACACTGCTGCACATGCACACACACCAGGAAAGGGGCACACATGCAAAAAGTGTGGCACAGGCATGGGTAGGTAAGTGTACACAAGCAAAAGAGCGCACACACACGTGCAAGCACCAATTAGGTGGTGCACACACCAAAAGAGTGCGCATGCGCTGAAAGAGGCGCATGCACGAGAAAACACCCGCGTGCAAGCGTAGGTGCTAGAAACATGGCGCACATGCCCAAAAGGGCGCGTAGGTGCCCTAGAAAGGAAGAAAAAGATAGGAAAGTGTCCAAAAATGTGACACTTAGAAGAATTTTTAGGATTTTTGGGTTAACCCTAAAAAAAAACAGAGATAGATTTTTAGATGAAAGGCTAGAAACTAATGAGTGGAATGTGATTTTGCAGAGACGTTTACCATTGTTACAGAGATGTGGGAGTGTCAATCTTGGATTTACGAGTTATAGGGCAACATGTGCCGAGTGATTTGCCGAGAGATGGTGTACATCGGAGGCGGGGGGGTGGGCCTCATGGCTCGGATGCCCTCCATTGTACTGGATCACGGCCTCCTGACTATGCTTGCTGAGTGATGGCACAATGAGAGTCAATGTTTTAGACTACCCACAGGGGAGATGACAGTGACGATAGAGGATGTGTGGTGGATCATACATGTTCCCATGATGGGTACATTGATTGAGTATAGCCAGATGTAGGTTTGATCAGAGCAGCATATAACACGTTATTCGGTGTGGATGACATCCCACATGACGGGATGACTGTGGCCTTACACGAGTGCATCTCAGACCCAACATTGCATCGGGGGTTATTGTACATTATGGCACTTATCAGTGGGTTTCTACTCATTGATAAGACAGGGAATTTGTTCCTAAGAGGATTGCTACTAGTAGTACACGAGATTTACAGTGGGAAGAGGTATTGCTGGGGTTAGTGCATACTGACCCATTTATACTGGGACTTACATCTTATCACATACCATAGTCAAAAGACCATGGGGCTGGCCTCATTGTTACAGATATGGTCATGGGATCATATAGCCATTAGACAACTTGTCAGCCCATTCCAAGTTCGAGACCCCGAGGAGCCATCATACATGGCTTGGATGCAGTGGGTGAAGACATCCGTGGTCACCTTGGTAGCCTATTTAGATATAGGTGGGAGTTTGATGAGCTAGCAGCGATAAACGTCATTTGGCGTCCATATAGAAACTTCCGATTGCGAGAGGATGCCCACAGAGCTTAGGATGTGCTTGGTTGAGAACTTCTTGATTAGTAGCCATAGCTACATCATGGAGTTGTATCGCATTGACAGTGCCCCGCTGGCAACAGAATTTGAGTCACAGGCGTCCGCACTAGATATCCGGCATGCTTGCGGGGACTACGAGAGGTAGACTATGGGGCCTTGGATTGTAGTAGCCTAAGCCAAGGCGTTTCCTATCGCGATCCCCCGGCATGGTATCTCTACTGTGCCATATTAGAGATCCAGGACCCACCACAATTGATTATGCAGTGTGGTATGCTACGGTGTTACCCCGGCGACTGACTATTCCAGAGGCAACATGGGTAGCAAGTATTCGCCCTCCTGTGGAGGTATGGCATTGATCAGAGCGTAGGGCCAGAGTAGTAGCATTGGGGCCAAACCCTGAGGATCCTTTTGATGGGATCCCTCATGATGGACAGGGTGCCGCACAGGCACAGGGACCGAGGCCAGAGGGCCCGGCACATGCAGCCTATACCTCTACCCCCGAGGCGAGTATTTGAGTAGGGTAGTCCTCCCAGCGCCGTAGGGACCAATCCCTAAGGCCCGCATGTTTTGATTATGCACTTATGGATTATTATCTGATTTTGTACTTTGTATGTATCTAATTCTGATGTATTGATGTATACATGTCTTTGTAGATTGTAGATGATAGATCTATAGACAATATCAAATTTCGTTTTCATGTGTTATTTTGATGTAAATGGAGGGGATGATATGATGATATTGGTGTGGGGAGGGATATATTTTTGATTATGTGCAACCCCTCTTGCACCCCCATTGATGATATGATATGTGATGATTAGCTTAGCATACATGCATGATGTAAAACTTAGCATTTTTGTTTATATATGATGTATAGATTATGCTAGATTTGATGATAGTGATGGTAATGTGATGTGAATGATAACAAAACATAACACATGCAAAAACACGGTGAAATGTTACAAAGAACACCAAGAATTAATGCAATACACCATGAATCACCATGCCTTATTAACAAGTAATAAAACACAACCAAATGTGTTAAGAAAGAAATAATGAATTAACACACTAGCATGTCGAAACCCACTACAATATGCACAAGAAAGAATGAATCTATTCTAAGAAAGAAAAGATAAACTATGAAAAAGTACACCCAAGCAACAAACAACTCAAAAGTAAGCCCGCAAAACACTATACAAGCAACAAGCAAAGCAAGGAAACAAGGCAATGCAAGTAAATGTTTTTGTAAGATATGTTTTCATGCACCGATTTTCTATTGTTTAGGTTTTTGTGAAACAATTGTCTATTGTTTTTGTGTTTTCTCAAAACAATTTTCTATTGTTTTTGTGTTTTCTCGAAACAATTTTCTATTGTTTTTGTGTTTTCTGATGGTTTCCAAAGCTATGTGCAGGTAACCAAGAAAGCGTGGATGCCCCCAGTGTTAGGTGGGGAATATACAAGGGTAGAAGCCATGCACTTATGAACAAGAAGGTGAAGTCGTTGAGTTATCCCAGCGTAAGATGGGAAATCATGAAAGACCACATCCCTCACAGACGAATAGAAGAAGGAAAAGCCGGATCAAGGCTGGACAGAATGGTGTGCACAAGGAAACTTAGAGGCAGAACCAAGTCCAGGCCAAAGACAACTACCCTTCGAATATAGAATTCTTGCAAACAAAAAATCTTCCTAAGGCGCCGAAAACTGGTTTTCACCCAAGGACTTGCCCAAAGTGCCACAATTGCGTGGTTTTCACAAGTGGACGACCTGTTTTCTCTTTTTCTTTTTCTGAATTTGTTTGATTTTTTATTTTTTTGTATTTTATTTTTATGACTTTCTTTCTCCATGTTCAGGCATAAAACCTCTTAAGATGCATGCCATTTATGGGCTCCTGAGCACATCACCATTGGGGTGAGCCAACTTGTATGCCCCTGTGCCATACTTGGAAACTATGACATAGGGTCCTAACCAATGGGGTTTAAACTTCCCTTTCTTTTCTCGCTCCACTCTGGTGTTGAACTAGTTCTCCTTCATGACTAAATCACCAACCTTAAACTGATGAGGGATGATTCTCTTGTTATAGTTTCTAGAGACTCTGTGTTGATATACTTTTAGGTGATTAAGAGCGTGAATGCGCTTCTCATCCAGTAGCTCCAACTCAGCTAATCTTGCCACTCGATAATCTTCATCTTTATCTAGATAGTCTCGAAGAGAGATCCTCAGGGAGGGAAGTTCAATCTCTAAGGGGATGATAGATTTTGTCCCGAACACTAGGGAATATGGTGTCACACTTGTAGGGGTGCGAATGGATGTTCGGTAAGCCCAAAGGGCTGGATGAATTTGTAGGTGCCAGTTACGACCTATTTTGTTGACCATCTTCTCCATTATCCTGACCAAAGTCTTGTTTGTTTCCTTAGATTATCCATTACCCTGAGGGTAATATGGCATGGACCATTTCAATTTGATTTGGAACTGTTGGCAAATACCTTTCATAGTTTTGTTCTTAAATGACTTCCCATTATCTGTAACAATGGCTGTAGGAATGCCATACTGACAAATAATGTGATTCATGATGAATTTAGAAATTTGTGCTCCTATGACATAGGTTAAAGGGACGGCCTCCACCCATTTTGTAAAATATTTAGTGGCTGTGATGATATGTGTATGACCATTAGAGGAGGTAGGAGTAAGCTTCCCTATTAAATTGAGTCCCCATTTAGAGAATGGCCATGGGGTAGTGATTGGTTGTAATGGCTGTGACGGAGCATGGATAAAATTTCCATACTTTTGGCAAAGCACACATTTTCTAACGTAATTGCAACAATCAATTTCCATGGTAGGCCAATAGTAACCTACTCTCAACAATTTCTTAGCCAAGACCATTCCGTTTGTATGTGCTCTGCATACTCCTTCATGTACTTCCTTGATTTCTTGGATTGACTCCGTCACATCCAGACAACAGCGTCTTTATATTCCCGTCATAGCCACAATGGTAAAGTGTACCTCCTAAAAGGGTGTAAGCGGCTATCTGGTGAATTAGGCTCTGCTTTGAGAGCGGGAGATATCGGTAGGGAATGTATTGTCCTTAAGATAGGTGAAAATGGGTTCATACTATGGTGAATGGGGACCAACAACCTCACAAGCCAGGCAAGATTCTGGCATGTCATATGCGGGCTGGCGTAGATTTTCTATGAAGAATGGCATATCATTGTTCCCTGGCATAATACAAAGCATAGATCCCATAGTTGCCATAGCATCTGCTGATGCTATGTGCTCTTGGGATCTGCTCAAAGGTGATGCGCACAAAATACTCCTTTAGAGTTTCCACTAACTTCTTGTAAGGTATGAGTTTGTCATCCTTAACCTTATACTCATCATTAACTTGTTTAATGATTAACTATGAATCACCTACAACCTTAACATGATGAATATTCCACTTGATGGCCAACTTCATCCTTACAATGAGTGCTTCATACTCTGTAATGTTGTTTGTGCAAGGGAAGGCCAAGCGGAAAGCCTGCGGTATAGGATCACCCGAAGGAGTAATAAGGACCACTCCTGCACCTGAACCATGAAACGTAAAAGATCCATCAAAATGTATCTTCCATACGACAGATTCTTCAATGTAGAGCAAAGAGGCGTCTAGCAGTTCTAGACTCAAAGGCTTCGTGCTTTGCAAAGGTGCTTCTGCTAGCTAATCTACGAGTATTTGTCCTTTAACTGATTTTTGATGGACAAATTCTATATCAAACTTACTAAGTAGAATGATCCAATTATCCATTCTACTTGTAAGAGCGGGTTTGGACAACAAATATTTGAGTGGGTCGACCTTCGATATGAGCTTGGTCTTAGTATTCAACGAGTAATGGAAACATTTTGAAAGGTAAAAACAACAACCAAGCAAGCCTTTTCAATATTAATTAAGTTCATAGGCAATGAGGGTACGAATCGGATAGTACACCGCTTTATCCTTATGGTTAATTTCATATTGGGTGAGCAACGCACCAATAGCGTATTGTGTAGTGGAAATATAGAGCAAAAGTGGTTCTCCGGAGTAGGAGGCATGAGAACAGGTGAATTGGCCAGTCTTGTTTAAGCAAAGCAAATGCTTTTGTTGCTCGGTCCCAGGATGAAAGTGATGTCCTTTTTAAGAAAATGGGTGAATGAGTGACATTTATCTCGTAAGTTGTGAGATAAAGCAATGAATTACTTCCTAGAATACATTTCAAAGTAATTTGCGGCGCGAGATGATTAACAAGATGTCTCCACTTATGCCAAGTTCAAAGGAATGAACAAGACGTAAGTAAATACACAAAGTTAAATGCGATCTCCCAATCAAGATATATGACGAGCAAGCAAGCTCAAGTCGATTAAGACCTACATCTCAAAAAGTGCCAATTACGATTTGTGAATGACACAACAATATCACCAAGATATGTTAACCCACTTTGAAAGAAAGTGAAGTATTGATATCGAGGTGCTATTGATATAACACATACAAATGGTAGTGCCTAGCACCTTTTGAAATCGAGGTAATAATAAAACCAAACAAAAAAATCTCAAAGTATAGCTAGGAATAGTTAAGAATGTGTGCAGCATAACCGTATAATATAGGTATTTATGTCGAGTTTATAAGAAATAAGACGTAAATATCAAAATTGTAATGATACGAGACAAATAAGCTAACTCCTCTATGGAAGTCGCGGTGATGAACCACGCCTAACTACAATGAAAATTTTGACGTGGGTATCAAGATCACAATAGCTACCAAATGATGTGAAAACATCTCCACTCACTTTAGACATTTAACTAACCTAGCCGCAAACATGGATGGGCGTAAACAAACATAAAAGTGAGAGAAACAGTCGAATGGCAACACAAAGGTAATCACAACTCTTTTGATCAACAAAGTGTCAAAAGAATATGAAGGAAAAAAATCAAGAAAAATGAAAAAAGTGCTAGCCTCACTTGACGAGTTTCGTCTCGCCCTAAGGCAAGTAAAAACTAGGTGAAAGTAATACATCACACGTTTCTCAAAATACGGTTCACAACTCAACACCTTTGTTTTAAAATGGTCAAAGTGGGCTCCTAGCCAAAGTATATTCTCGTAGGTGGTTCTCTCACCCTAGGTGTTACAAAGTTTCCATGAGTGAGCGTGATTTACCCAAAAGTCACACTGTGACTAGTTTGGGAGTATCTCGGATTTACTTTACCCCCTTCAAGAACAACAGCAACTAGTGTGTCTACGTGTACTATCCTTTGGGGTGGCCACAACGGACAACCTATAACGCTATCTCGCAAAGGAATCACTAGTCAAGTAGGTAGTGCGGAGCACTTCCCATTTCATCCACAAGGTTCCCTCTTGCATGGACTACTTTGGAGTTCCTAGAACCACCCCCATTGTTGTAGCTTAAGGCATTATGCCAAAGGGGTTATGTTCTAGTTGAGTGGAGAGGGACGTACCCTTTTCCGAAACCTGCAATACAATGTTTTGAATATGTTGTTCTTTTTATCTTGTTTAATTAGGTGTGGTTTGCTTGAACATCTTTTAGGAACTCGTATAACAAATTGTATTAGTAGTTTTTTATTTCATTTTGATTCCTCCTTTCTTTGACAAGAGTTTTTAGGTCCTGCACTCAAGCATTAGTAGTTCTCCAAGAAAATCACATTATTTAAAAGATGATTAAGATTTGCTTTTGATTCTCAATATCATCCAAGGATGCAAGAGAAGAGCATACACAACAAATAATCCAACTAAAAAGTAAAGAAAATCTTTTCAATCAATGAACCATACAAAATTCTTGATAAATGTTCATTCCCCTAAACCAAAAGTGAAAGATGAAGTTTCCAATTTACCAAATGTTATAAAATGAAGACTAAAGTTGCTTTTGATTCTCAAGATCACCCTAAGGTGCAAGATAAAAGCATACAAAAACTTTAGCCCAACTATATAGAAATGGAAAACTTCAAATCAAAGGACCATTGAAAAATGCTTTGTAAAAGGTTCATTCCCTTAAGCAAAATGAATAATCAAATTTCCAAGTTTAATCCCAATGTTAAAAAGATAGAGATCAAAAGTTGTTTTGATTCTCAAGATCACCAAAAGGTGCAAGAGAAGAGCATACACACGCTTTGGTCTAAATCGAGTAAGCATGGAAATACAACATTCATCAAAACATTAGACATGTTAGAAAATGACCAGTTTTAAACTAATAGAAAAACCTACAATTTTTGTAAGTATAAATCCTGAATTTATGTTTTCATTGCATATTTAACTTCAATACCTTTCCAACACAAAAAAATGGAGTCATTTCAAGTTCGGGAGCAAAATTTATGGCCTTCGGAAGATGGGTTACACATATGCTCTTATGCTCACAGGTATGCACTTGACATGCACTCAAAAAATGTCAAAAAAAAAACGTCTCTTAATCTGTAAAATGGGCAAATTTTTCCAACCAAGATTCAATTTTGACAACAACCCATCACATCAATATATGAATAGAAGACTCAACACTATCAAACATTAACATACATGCTCAAGAATTTAAAATTTTCAAGAAATTGACAAAACTAGCATGTAGAATGATGAAAAAGTAAGCTCTAAAAATGAAAACATGATGAAATCTTGAAATTTTCCCATCAATTCCAATTTTTACAGCACTTCACCTCCTTTATACCTCTGAAGACTCAAACACATGCAAACTCAAAAAAACAAGTAAAGAAAAACAAGTTAGATCAACATGTGTAAAAGAGGGTTAGTAACCAAAAATGAAACTTAACTACAAAAACTTGAAATTAAGTGCAAAGGACAATGGAGTAAGTCCCACCGGGTGTGCCAAATGTGTGCAAGTGTTGTTTTTAAACTAATGCTAATGTAAACAAATACTAAAACCTAAATAGTCTTAATTAACAAGAATTAAACAACATTATAAACACCATCATGATAAGAATTAATCAAGGGTTAGATGCTAACAATTATCAATACAAAACTATGAAATCAACTATGTTAAGCACCTAAATATCCTCTATTATCTAACAACATATAAATGAAGGAACCTAGGTATGTACCATGGCTATCAAAAACAGATTGTCCTTAATATTCCAAGAACCTAGGAATGGGGGCTAATCAAAGTTGGGCTACAAGACCCTTTTGACACCTCCCATATGACCCAAGCACTTTAAGAAAGAGGCTTAACTCTTCAAGATGATGAACTCTCAAGAAAACAAGGTGCAAGCTCTTAGTCTCTTTTCTATATGCTTTGCATTTGCTCTCTAAGGAGTTTAGGTGTAAGTAAAAAGGTAGGTGGAGGGCTCTTTATATAGCCCAAAAGATAAAGGATTCAACACATTCTCATGAATGTGGGATAAAGGTAAAACATGATTAGGAATGGATAAGGTTGCTTTATTAAAGGTAACCTTACTTTAGAAGGGTTTAATACATGTTTAGCATGTCATGGGAGCTGGGGGGGTATTTTAATTAATGAAAGGTGATTAATTAATAGGTAGGTGTAAGCTTATTGAATCCATTTAGAAGAATATTAGTGCGATTCAGGCTATTATAAAGGGATTAAATCAATTTAATATTGATTTACTAGTTTAAATGAAGGGGAAGACTAATTAGTTAATAATAATTAATTAATCAAGATAGAGGAACTGATAATTAACGGAAGGTCGTTAATTAGGATGTTAGCTAGGTAGGTGACTTAATCAATTAGCATATTGTAATTAATTGACGACAATTAGAGGGAATATGAGTGTTTTTGATTATATGTCGTCTATTTGCGGAAAAGGAGATAATTAGCACAATTTAAGTATTTAAATTACTTGGGCATAATTATAGGTGTCTCTGGTCGAATGATCCCGATTTCAACATCTTGTCAATATCCTCCTTTATTTTCTCATGCAAATTGGGATTCGTTTGATATGGTCGCTTCCTAACAGGCGCGCACCTTCCTTGAGCTTTATCGTCATTTCTCCGAGTGATATATGCATTCCTTTAAGTTCATGGTATCCTCTTGGGAATAAGTCCTCATAGTCTCGAAGTAACTCTATGATCTTTGCTACCTCTGATTCTGACCAGTAATCCCCAATTATTACCTCCTTAGGTTCAGCTTCTATGCCTATATTTACTTTTGTTGTCTTCATAGGTTCATGATATGCGTGTGCATCTACATCCGCATTGGATAACACTTCACGTGTTCCATGTGAATGATCCACGTCCAAGTTCTCAACTTCCTCCTCATCAATTATGTAAACCATCTTCCCCTTATCTTTTTATAGAGAAGCATGCTTAAGTAATATGATATCATCTTCTTCATCTGCAAAACACGCCCTATCTCTGTCTCACCAAATAATTCTTGAATAAGTTCTTCCACTTTCCCACTGTCTCCCATGGTTAAGCTCTTGATAAAGCTTAAAGCTATGTTTAATGGTGGTGTAGAGGAAAAGAAGTCAAACGTTTGGATCATCCCTACAGATCAAATTTTGCCAATTTCGGTGATCGCGATGTAATTCAACATAGACATACCAAGCACATGCGCAAACTTGTAAAGTAGAATAAAACTGATGCACCCAAAGTGAGGGTAGTAATGCTTCCTATCCTACTGTCCAGAGTCTCTCACACTACTAGATATGATGTTGAGCAGGTTTATCACCATGATAAGGGCTTAATTTTGTAGGTACATTACTTCTTGAAAACCTGGTTATAAGGTGGTCCCAATCATTCCCCATTCTAAGAGATTATCCTTGTGGACTACCCACCAGCGCGCGGCTATCCTGCCCAAAGTGTATGATAGAATTTCTCATCGTTTAAGCTAGTCAACCCAGTTTGTTTCCATGACCTGTAAAAATCTAGCCAAATCTTTAGATCCAGTATAGTGGGTAGTCTTGCACGACCTATACCTCGAACAGAGCAAAACCTATTTTGTAAGTAACCACGCACTTAACCGTTCCCCACTAGTTCATAAGTTCCATGAGCCCAATTATCACAAGAAATACTAGTATTATCAGCGATTGACTAAGAATCTTCCCGATGAAAGATTCCTTCCTTACATGGATCATTAACCTCGGATCTGAATAGTGCGCATATAGATTTTGTTCAAGTCCTCTTCACTTAAAGGTTCCACATATGGCATGGATTTCCCATCTATCAATGGTATTATGACCCTTTCCTCCTTGTTCTCAAAGTTGATATACCCCTTGTTAAACCTTAAATCAGCATTTTTCGCATAACACCAAGGGAACCCAAGCAAAGTGGGAAACTATCTCGCTTATACGCAAACGCTAGCACTTCAAGTCTCTGTGAACTTGGCCCCTTATATAGTGATAGATGCATCCTTCAAAACTCCTATGGGAGTAGCTTTTGTTCTATTTTCCATGAACAATACATTAGATGATGGCTGCAATGGGGGTCTCCCCATTTGTTCCCATGCATCTAATGTAAGTACATTTACTTCCGCACCCGTGTCAATCAAAATATTGCTCAGTAGCCACCCGTCCACAATAGCATTCAAAGTGATCTCCTTGTCATAGTCAATGCTATCGGGGAAGATTCGCATGAAGTATTTGTCTTTTAGTCTCAGTTCCCACGTGCGAGTATTCCCTTTCAACCAATTTCCTAATAAAGGAATAATATTCTCCTGGCACAACGTTCTACATACCTCTTTGATGTCGTCAATATTTGACGGGGCTTATTTTGTATCCTTGTGCTCCAATTTCTAAGACTTCTCTTTTAAACCTTGTATCTCACCTTGAAGGCTCCTAAGGACCTCCATTGTTTCCTAATAGACTTATTTCTAATGAGCTAGATCTAGATACCTAGCATGCAAAACCTCCTCCCTAGTGATTGTCAATTTCTATTGCAACACCTCCCTTACGCGCGCCACCTCAGCTCGTGTGGTTATCTTGACTGTTACCGCCTCATATTCTGTTGTTAACTTGGGCATCCATTGATTCTCTATCATACAATGGATTCTAATCATCCCCGTGCCCTTGTTTTCTTGCTTGTGCTGCTTACTGAGATGCTCATACAAGTCCGGACACTCTTCATAACTATGCCCCTTTCCAAAAAATGAATAGGAAATATTCTGCGGGCATTCGCGCCTATAATGGTCAGGTGAACCACATGTATAGAAAGTTCCTCAAGGGAATTCACTCCTTCCTCCACCTCGGCCTCATCCTCCATATCCACCTTGATATCCTTGTCCCCTTTCACAAACCCCTTCAAACCTTCCGTCATTCCTGTCATAGTGTGTTTTATTATAATCCCTATCCTGATGCTCATTCTTCCCTTTAGAATTATCAGCCACACTCGCCTATCTTACCCCAATATCAATGGCATCATGGATCTGGCCAATCAATCTATAGTCCTCAGTATCATGGGTTGTGGACCTAAAAATTTTACAAAAGGAGGATACATTCTTCCTGATCACGCGTTGTAGTAGGGGCAGTGACTAGCATCATGATTCAAATGGAAAATCTCACAATCTAATAACAACGAACGTACAGTTCTACAAGGGAAACTATCCTTGGTGTGCCCTTCCACTTCACAATTTGTACACCAGATTCCTAAGCGCGTTTCATGAGCTGAGTTTACCGATAATTTCTCTAATTATTTTGCCATAGTTGTTATCTGAGCTTCCAAAAATGGACTAACTCCAATGTCAATACTCCCAACTGCTTCAGCGCATAAAGCGGCTTCTAATGCTTCACATGGATCGGTATAAGTCTTATGTGATAGTGCTCTTTGAAATGGGGTAATCAATCCCCCAACAAACCATTGTGCATGCTGACTTGCATGAATGTCATAAGAGAGTTTGGATAGAAGTGTTTTAAAATGCGCATCATACTCACGTACACTTTCAGTAGTGCCTTGCTTTATATCCTTGAGTGTGCTTATACTCTTCTGCTCAAACTCTGGGATGTGGAACTCTTTTAAGAAAGCATATTTCAATGTTGCATAGTCAATACAAGTTTGATTGGGATCAAACTTCCTATACCAGTTGTGCACGTGTGCCTACAATGTAGTAGCAAATTGACTTGCCTTACGCTCAGAGGCTGTAATACCTTTTGTGTGCCACAATATTTCACACATATGAATATGCTCAACAACATCCTCGATACCTTTGTATTCTGGGAGATGAAGGGACATCTCCATATAAATGTTTTGGGGTTATCTGCGGGCCTTGACCACCCGACCCAGAACCTCCTTGGTTTCCTCTTCCTCCAATACCACCCGAACCACTAGAACTAGAGCTACCCATACTGCCTGATCCTCCTCCAGGATTTGGAATAGGGCCCGTGGATGCACTCCCTGTGCCCCAACAGTGGTACTATACTAGACCCCTACGATGCCGGGGAAGTAATCCCTATTCCAAAGGTGAATCACACACTTGGCGTGCTCATATTGTGCAATGCGAGATGATGAGCTTGAAAATGTACCCCCAAAGAACAACAAATTTTTCTATCTTTGTCATTGATGTACTTGTTTGTATCGACCTATTTTTATGCTTTTACTTCCTAAATTAAAACCATCTTTACCTGTTTTACTAGATACTAGAAAACAAAGTGTAAGGGCTAGGTTAGCAAGGCTTGGCTTAGGTACGCGCCGCAGCCCAGGTCATATCTACTGGCACGCTTCCATGTGAGGCCAAAGAGGGTTCTCTATCATGCTTTCCTAGATGGGGGAGTTCCTGATGCTCTTTCTCTTCTTCCTCCCCATGAGCCTCAAATCCTTCACGAGCCATCTCTCTCCACAACACCATCCATTTTGTAATTTCTTGTTTCTTGCATAATTCCCTCTCGCATGCCTCATCATACTTCAGTTGCCTCTCTTCCCTTTATCATGCTACCGCTAGGTCTACCATCTTTCGCCAATCTGTTCCTGCCCCCACGCATGGAGATTTTTAGCTTTCCATGGGTTTAGCTTCCAAGTTCAACGTTACCATTAGTATTTTGATTGCCAGCGGAATACCTTGCAAATACGTCCCTCTAGGATATCGTAGGAACTAGAACTCCGCTACCTCCAGGCATGAATAAGTCGAAATTGAATACTCCAAAATATAATTGTTTAGGACACCGCAAAACCAAGTATCTACCACGCGAGTCCAGCTCAGGTCAGCATCATATAGTGTTTGAAATTCCTCTTGTGTCCAAACAAGTGTGTGATACCTCCAATTCCACTTAGATGCATATGCAATCAACCATTCATATAATTCTACTAGAAAGATAGCAAAGAAGCTTTCGTACAAACTGTCATACAGATTCTACTCTACCCAAGTGTGTGCACTAAATTTGGATCCAGTGTCAAACCTCCGTGCGTATTCTTCCTCCAGATCATGAATCCATTCTTCAACGCTTGCCAAAGTTAGCCGGTATGTCTTCATCGCGAACCATTCTGAAACAACTGAAAAAGAGGTCTCGGCAACGGAACCAATGATGCAACCTAGAATTGTTAGTTAACACCTAGTCGTACTAGCACATCACTCAGCCTAGGCTGAGCGCTCACCCAAAGCGCGCAAAGGTACTGGTCCCCCCTTAAAGGTTACAGATAGAATGGTAACATGACAAAGTAGTAAACATATATTTTAGAAACTAATCTATCTATTCAGCATTATACTTAACCAAATCTATAAGCACTTAAAGGTAAATCATCATGAAAATAATAATATGCATTGATAAAACACATCAAACACTGTTTGTTCAGCCAATTTTCTTTATTTATTCATCGTACCAATAGTACAGAAGCTTCATACAATACCAGGCATGCGCACATGGATTTGTTACAATTATCCAGTCACATGTACTCATGTTTTTCTCATTCTTCAAAGCATGTGTCTCTATCTATCTTCTACATAATTCACTACATATATATATAGGGTGGGGAACTACCCCTTCACCACTTAACTCTACCAGAAATAAGTTGCATGCTAATAACAGCCATACGCCTTTTTACAATTATAGCCATACATGCAAGTATGCTATCTATAGATCACTGATAGTTAACTACAGTGGTGAATCTATTCTTAGCTTATGCCCATGCAATAGTGAGTTTTCATGCTCTTCAAAGAATCTCCATGAAGATTTGCACGCAAGTATTGGCATTTCTTTGTGTGCTCCACATGCCAATCTCTAAGAATAGACCTGATCTCCAAAATCAGCTAAGTCCTTGAGAGTCTGACTCTACACCTCCGTGCGTGACACCTTCCTATACCTTCATGCTTTTTCTCCTGTGTTGTTCTTCCACGCGGACTTTGTGTGCAATTTCAGCTAAGTGTTTTCTCTTATCAACAGTATTTTATAGCTTAGTATGTTCCTCTTTTTGAGATTTAAGGGAACGTAGAATGGGTTGATTGTGGGTTCTGTTTCATAGCATCTGAGGCCAAAACCTCTCCACGCGCAAAGATGAAGATACATGTGGGTGAAATTTAGATTATCAAGAGATTCAAAGTTTGATGTGAATGGCATAACCTGGTGTGTATTTACAACATGGGATGAAGGATTATCAAATCCCCCATAAATGAGACTTGTTTTGAGATAAGTGGGACCATAGGAAATCACATCTCCTATGTTTGGGTCATATATGGGTTTCTTGTTAGGTTAAGCATATGTTTTGGGTGAAGGGATAGAATTGAGCATGAGCAGATGATATTCCTCTAGCGTAAGAAGATTTATGACCTCACCCAGAGAAGAATCATTTAGTAATCTAGAAGAGGGGATAGAAATATTGGTAGATGATTGGTCAGATGATTTGGGAGTAGATTTTGGCACAAAGACATCGTTTGGATGATACATCATATAACAATCGGTAAATGGATTTGGATTAGCGGGAATAAAATAGGTTTTTCCTTCGTGTTTGTATTTGAGACATCTCGTGGAAGGTTTAAGGAACACTGCTTGCATGAAACATATCTAGGGGCATCCTAGCAACATATTTTATTGGAATTCTCCTTCGATAATGTAGAAGTGTTTTGGTAAGGTTTTGATGCCTACTTTGAGTGGGAGTATAACAGTGCCTAGTGTGGGTGTGATAGTGTCATTAAAGGATCACAAAAGAACCAACGTTTGCATGAAAATAGTGTTGGAAAAATTGAGTTGGTTTAAAAAACGGAGGGATGATATGATATTGATAGTGGCACCTTGTCAATCATGACTCTTTGATGGAGATTTCATTGATCTAAGCAGTGATGAAGAGTGGCAAGTCATGGTCTTTGGGTCTGAGAGAAGGAATTTCAGATGGTTCAAATGATATGGAGGTAGATGCTTTACGAGCCTCTACAAATATTTTAAATGGGATTAGGTCATTAGTTGGTACAATAATAGATTAAAGGGATTCTATCATGGCCTATTTATGACTAGGTGATGTTTGGACAAGCTCATAAAGTGACATCCGGATAGGAGATTGATGTAGTTGTTTGACGACCACTTTTTGAATTGCAGTGGAAGGTGGTGTTGTTATTTCTATAAAAATTTTGGATTTTGATGATGATGTTTGATTGGATTCTTCTAGTGCTAAGGAAATGGACACCTTAGGCTTATTAGGTGGAGTCGATAGCTCAGGAGGTACGATGATGGAAGCCATATATTTCTTAGAGTTTGATGATCCTTTATCGTATTCTGCGAGTGAGTGGTACTGTGGATGACATTGACTTGGTGAATTAATGTTTCAGGGGTGGATTATTTTGGTGATGTTGATGTTGATGTTGAAGCTGTATTTGAAGGAGAAGGAAGGAAAAGTAAATTACAAATGTTTTGAACTTTACGATGAAAGGCTACGTAATATTCTATGGAGTGGCCTCATGTTCTATGGTAATCACAAAAGGCATTAAAGTCATACCAAGAAGGTTTCCATCCATGATGGTCCGATGGCTTGGGGGTGGTAATGTGATGAGTGAATTTTGTAATAAGTCATCCAAGATGGTGGTGTAACATCCTTTAGGCCTGAACATGGGTGGTAATAAGGTGAGCTTTCATCCTTCTTGGGAGAAGGAAAATTAGGTTGTTTAGCAATAGGTTGTTTATTTGTTAGCTGCGGAGGCTTTCTAGCTATTACAATAGAAGATGGAGGATGAGGATCCTATATGGGTGATGATTTGTGGACAATAGAAGGATTGTGTAATAAATGGAGGGTGAGGATCTGATGTGGATGCCCTTTGCGAGAATGATAAATGTGGAGTATGGACTCACTGTGGGAACTTGGTAGATGGGATTTTCCCCTGTACTAATAGGGTGATTAACCAATATGAGAGAGCAAGGATGATGCTGGGAATTTTGATCCAGAGGGACATAATAAGGACCCTCAAATTTTTGAATAGTTTTTTTTGGAAGGTTTCATTTGCCTCAGTCTTGGCATGACAAGAGGGTCTCCAAAAGTGGGAATGCCCCTTATAGGAGGAGGTGAACGAAAAGGTGGATGGCTGCGGAAATGATATGTTTCATCACAATAAGGAATTTTAAAGACCTTAATAACACCTTGTTTGTTAAGCCCCTTTGAGGTTTTGGATGAATTTTCCGAAGTTGATGCTAGTGAAGGAAGAGGATTTTGGATGATGCAATTAATGTAGTCTAAATGATCTACATGTTTTGGATCTTTTGTTTTGTGGATTGGGGATGACTACAACCTATGGTTAGCTTAGGTGAAGATGGTTGTGCTAAGAATGTTTCAAGAGGTATCATAGCTATATTTGCAAAGCCAGATGTAGGTGTAGGTATAGTTGTACTAGAGGATGTGGGTATAGGTTCGGTAGTGGTGTGTGATGAGAGTATAGGAATGGTTTTAGTAACAAGTGGTGGTTCAACAACTTTGATTTTGTTGGATTCTTATGTTGATTATGTGGGTGTTGATTCGTTAAGTGGCAAGGATGTAGGAAGGGTTCAAGCAATGGTTTTAATAGAAGGAGGCTCTGTAGTCATAATTTTAGGCTCGTTGGTTACTGGTGTTGATTATGTGGATTTTGTTTCATTAGGTGCAAGGGTGGACTAAGGAATAGGATCAATTTTCATTATTGCATTAATGATATGGAAAAAAATCATTTGTGGTTGGTCGAGAAGATGAAGGATGGTTTAGGAAAGGTTGCTTAAATATGTCAAGGTTTTGATTCGGAGGTGCATTTGGATTGTCCAAATGAAGGTCACCTTTGTCGATTAAATATTGGAGCACGTTGTGGAATGTACAACATCTTTCGATGTCATGACCATTGACCCTATGGTACTTACAATAGTCATCATCCCGAGTACCAAATGGGCTTGGATATTGATATGTCGATAGGTTGAATGGGAGGGAGAGATATCATGTTGGAAGCAAGCAGTTTGTCAAAAACTATGCTATAAGTCTCTCCTATAGTTGTGTAGTTATGTTGTTGACGAGGACGCTTGACGAATTTTTTTCCTTGGGAGCAGATTTGACTACAATGGTGTTAGAAGATGTTTTTGACTTTTCATTGTTGGATGGTGATTTAGGTGGGAATTCAACTTTTGGTTTCTTGGGACGAAGTTTTACCTGTCCATCTTTTAGAGCTCACAATTCTAGTTTACGGGCCATGGTAAAATCTTCATCAAAAGTTTGAAATGACTAGATTTGTAATGTGGATGAGATGTGTTTAGCACATGCATGATAGAATACCTCGATTAACTCTATTTTTGGTAATGTAAATGATAGTTGATTGGTGACGACCCTCCGAGGAGAGAGAAAAATTGGCGATGGAATCATATTCAAATTGTCTAATGTCATACAGGTCATTAATGGTGACTTTATGGGCTATGTTGATAGAAAAGTGGTCTAGGAAATTTTTACAAGTTGTGTGAAGGAAAATAGGAGTGTTGCATAATGTTGTTATACCAGTCTAAGGCGGGACCGACGAGTGACATGGGGAAGGTCCTCAACATCAGATCTTGATCATGAGCTATTAAATAACATGTGTGATGGAAGGCACATATGTGTTGTTAGGGATCTTCTTTGTTGTAAAATTTGATAAGTTTAGGAAGTTCCTAGTGAGGTGGATATGGTTTATATGGTATTGATGGGTGAATGGGCTCATTGAAAATTTGATCATAAGAGAGTGTATTCTTAGATGAGGATGAAGCATCTTCAAGACTAGATATGTAGCTTAAAAGATCCTAGAGGGAATCCGATTATGTTTATTAATGTGAGGATGAGCCAGGTTGGAAATAGGATGAGTGTGCTTGGTATTGTTAAGAGATGTTTTGTTGGTAGAGAGTGTTTTGTTGATATGAAGCATTGTAATAATAAGAGTTGTTCTGTTGAGGGATATAGTATTGTGGAATGTTTTTTTGTGATACATTATGTTGATAAGGAACATTTTGTTGAGGGATGTTTTGTTGTGGGATGTTTTGATAGGATGGGAAGCTTTGTTGCGAAGCTATAGGCTATGAAGTTTGAATATACTGATATTGCAATGGCATCATCGTATACGTGAGTGGCTATGAATATATGGGTGTTTGTTAGGAGTACATAACAAAGACGGTAGAGGATGGTTCCTGTTGTGGAATGATTTGTTGGGGATACTGTATTGTGGAATGTTTTGTTGATGTGTTGATTGTGGTGTGGAAATAAATGGTTGTGAAAGTTGTGGTATGTATTGCGAAACATGATGTGTACTAGTAATGACACTAGTATTAACTAATGGTGTTGTTGTGGGGATAGACATAGTGATGTTTTGGATAGGAGTAGTAACCTGTTGGGAAGGCATAACTGTAGAAGGGGTGACAAAACCCAATGGAGGTGTTTGTACCTGTGAGGAGGCTAGAGGAGTGGATGAGGAAGAAACGATACTACTTAGAGGAGATGTGGATCCTATAGAAGGACTTGGTGAAGATGTGGGTTGCTGGGAAAATGTGTTTTGCGATGACGAGATCATGTGAAGGTCATAAACATGAGTTGAGGAGACTTTAGGTGCTTTGAGTTAACTAGTGAAAGATTGTTCATTCGATGTTTCAAAGGGGTTAGTAGAGATGGTAGAGATTTGGGGTTGACTATTGTTTGGTGTTTTGGGTTGATTTGAAGTGTATGGATATAATTGTTAGAAAATAGGGTCTTGGTTTTGATCAATGAGTTGTGCAATGGAAGATGAAGGGTTGTGAGTGTATGGAATAGATTGGGGTGTGAATGGTTGCATTTGGACATTTCTCATTGCCAAATAAGCATTGAGAGAAATGGGATTTGAGTCTAGCATTTCTTCAAAAATAGGGTCTCCTCTATTATAGAAAGGAGGTTTGGATGTTGTGGGAGAAAACAAATGTTCTGATTCTGGTGTATAAGGAATTTTTCCATGATATTGGTGTGGGGAATGAAAGGATTGTTGCCTTATTTCATTATTATGATTGAACCCTAATTCAGTCCAAGTTTTTTAGGTGTCATAAAAGGGATTGGATGTGTCTGTTTGATAAAGCAATGCTTGTGGTTTCCTTGGTGAGGAAAAGGGTACAGGAAGTCTTTGTAGTATGAAGTGGGTCTTGTTGTTGAAATGAAAATGATGAGGTAGACATGTCTTTAGAGGTCTGGTTGTGAATTTTTGTCTAGTAAATACCATGATAAGAAAACACACAAACACCTAGGAAATGAAAATTAACTAGATGGGTTGATTTACAAACAATAAGCACAAACAGGAAAAATGTTGTTTTGTATTAATCTTGATTAATTATAGAAAAAGTGAAATGTGTAAGATGGTTAACAGGGTCCTAGGAAATGGTAAGCTATAGATAGTTTCAGGTATGTTAAGGGCGGATCCCTCGATATATGTGAAGGTACGTGAGACACAACTGCATCTTGTTGTTAAATACGGGCATGGTATTGGGGCCTACCCCCTCACTTCAAAGTCCCGCTGCGATAAGTGAGTCGGGTCACGAGACAAAATATACTAACAAATAGGAGATTATACTTGGCTAAAACATTGAGTTGGTTTCCTTGTTGGGTGATGAAATCCAATCGGTTTCACAGGTAGGAATTGTTTGAATGCGTTTTTGATTTGATAGTGGTTTGGTTATGTGCGAGGGAAAGATAAGTGAATGCAACAAGTTAACTCCTCTATTTAAAGCTAGATGACCAAAAGTACGAAATGGTTTGTTTTAAGACCCAAAATGAAATATTGACTTTGATGAGGACCAACGAACAAGAATGCAAGATGGAAAGTTAAAAGATGGTTTTCAGAACTTACCGTGAGTGTGCTCCTATTTTATTTTTTTATTCCAATTTTTAGCAATTTTCAGTGTGTGTTTAGAAAATACAGAAAGTAAAACTCCCAGGAAAATAACTCTGCAATCAGATTAGTAGAAGCAGAAAATAGAAAACAAGAAATAACAAACGATTATGAGATTATAAGAAAACAACACAAGGGAATCACTGGCTCTTAGGCTAATCATAGGTGATTAAGTCAATCATAGGTGATTGATAGCCGGTGAAAAAAATAATAATTCTAATGATAAAATGAAGCAATAAAAATGGACAAGGGTCCCACAGCGTGATGTTGAGCATAATTTTTACCTTGGGTTTTCTTGATTTACGAAGGGGGTAACAACCTAACTCGCCCTAAATATGACAAGGTTTTTGGGATACCCGTGGATGTGGATGGATGTTGTGTGATATTGTACTCCGTGAAGAAAATGAACAAGGATTATTCCCTACAAGTAAGCCTACAAATCAAAGTATTTAAACAAGATGATGTTAGTAAAATATGTGGGAAGGTTTCTTGGAAAAGCCAACCCCGAGAAGTCCAAAGACTTCCTTCAGAGGATATCAACCCATTCAAGAAAAATTAAGTATTTTTATTGATAATAATAATGTTGTGATACAATATGATAAGTGGAAAAATATTGACCAACTAACACCAATTATTTAGGTGGACATATACATAAGAGGGTTAATGAAAATCTTATAACCAAAGATTAGATTCTTGATCCGTATACAAATTTTCAAAGAAGTTAGACCCTACAGAACCAACTAGGTCCTCCTCCTCCATTAAATGAGACTCAAGGTTCGGAAATAAAATCCTCAACAAAGAAGTCTGACACTTCTTCCGAGTATCGTAGAGATGTACAAGTGT
Organism: Taxus wallichiana var. yunnanensis; assembly: GCA_018340775.1. Taxonomy (NCBI): domain Eukaryota; kingdom Viridiplantae; phylum Streptophyta; class Pinopsida; order Cupressales; family Taxaceae; genus Taxus; species Taxus wallichiana. Next base: position 104,679,775 of record CM031241.1, read on the forward strand.
GGTGTCACTTTGGGGATGCTTTGATGTAAGCTGTTGGTGTCGAATTTTGAATGTGGTAGTCCTCCAGTATGTATAAACTGGATTCATAGTTATGCTCATATTGTGCAAGGTCTTCCTAGAGCCTTTGAGCCTCATAATACGCATCCCAAAATACCTCAATTGCTTCTCGGATATGAAGAGTTGATGTAAAAATGGCTTCTAGACAATCTAAAGGTGCAACATGAATTACACAAATCTCAGGTCATGAAGCAAATTGTATCGCTCCCAAGACAAAGGATGATGAATAACGAAAAAAATCCAATGTCACTAATAGGGTAATTACTACCACCCAAGGCCATCGAAATCACGATGTTGGGAAACATGTTAGGAAACGACAGTCAACCAACAAAAAGGTTAGGAAGATAATCAGAAATAGGTAATAAAAGACATATTGAACAGAATTGTCAAGAATCGGGTAAATCACAAAGTGATTGTTGTTAGTTTTAATACCCTAAAAAAACAAATGCAAAACCTTAATTAAACTATGATTAAAATAATTCTCCAAACATATACGATATGATAATTGTAATATGAAGAAAATTTCTTGAAATTAGTGACCAAAAGCAAACAAAAAAGAAACGATTACCTTGTGTGAGTGATCAAATGGATAGCAGATGAACAAGTCTGATTAGACAATGAGAGTGGACGATATGACGATCAAATTAATGATTCTAGAGCAACATAATAGTGATGGAGATTTTTGAAGATAATTAGACTCTAAAATACCTGAGAAAGAGAAAAAATTTCCTCCAACAACCAAATTCCCACCCAAAAGATGTCTATAAACAAGTTTATATAGATCGTTGGCGATCAGGAAAATCATTGGCGATTGCAGGAAATATTAGTTAGGTGTCTAAAAGGAGTGATTTTACTTCTATTTCCAACTCAATTTTGGAGGATTTTGAAGTGGTTAAGATAAGAGATGGGAGAGACTCGAACTTGGGCCAAGTTAGTTAGGATGAGGATGTGAGTGATTTTAGAAATTTGTTTTAGTTATGGCTAGTTAAGGGTGGTCTAGTGATATTTTTGGAAGGTTTAGTAAACTAGTTAATTAGTTGCAACTAGTGAAGGTGTCTGAGTTAGCATGGTGAGGTGTGAGGGTGAGGTGTGAGGTTACTTATCTATTTTAATTTAGATTAATTAATTAATTAATTAGACTTAGGGATGTGGTGGTACATATTAAATTATTTAATCCAAAGGGGACTAATGGGTGTCCGAATGTCGCATGCAGTGTAAACGGGTCATTTTTTATCGTAAATGAGCTTGAGACATGGAGTGTAGAATTTAAGTGTCTATAGTAACTTGATGAACAAACATATGATGATAATTGAGTCATGGAAATGAGAGAAGTACCGCCTGTGTCTTAAACCTAAAGAAAAGGTACTCTCCTACCGATTAAAGGTATTATCTATGAGATTAGTTGAATCTTATGACCTTATTTTGATGGTTGAGAGTATAGTGAGTCAACCCCGATTAGCAAGATATAGATTCTTTATGAACATAGTTAATCCATACAACCTCATTAAATCATATATAACAAGGAGACCAAAGTTTGGAATTTGGAAGGGGATCAATAATTGTTTAAGCCTTAATAGACATACTAAGGTCTCAATAAGAGCAAGGAAGAAGTCTATTTGGTTTAGAAAAATCTCAAGTATTTGGGAAAATTGACTTGTGGGTAGATTTAAGAGGTTTAGTGAACAACAACAAAGAAAATGGAAACCTTAATCTTTGTTGGTAAGATGAGTTCAAGGAGGATACTTATACATACCTACACTATCAATATCTAGCCTTTAAACTAGAGATAGTTCACTTTATTAACAAAATTTTCCCATTTGGGATTCCTTAGATTAGTAAAACCCTACACCTAGGGTTTAAGGACGTAAAATCTAGTTTTTTTGAGAATAAACCACCTAAAATATTTGAAACTTAG